>CM054809.1:8367309-8938174 GCA_028984105.1 Lavandula angustifolia | reverse complement strand
GTTCAAGAAGAACTCCGCCACCCGACGCGGAAGGAGGTGATGCGGAGCACGAGAAAGGGTCGGAAGAAGACTCGACCTCTCGAGGGCGTCGAAAACCGGCATCATGCACTCCACCTCGCAAGTTCTGACAGACAGAACGGGCTCGAACTAGACGCGCTTCCTTGAAAGGATGTCTTCCATGTCAACAGGGATGGTCACGTCGGAGAGCGAAACATTGATTGCCATTGTGTATAACTGATATCTGCAAAAGTAAAGATTAGCACTCGAAAAATAAAGAGTTAGTGACAGATTTAGTATTCAGAAGTTCTTATCGAAGAAAAGGTGCAGAAATGCAGTAGATGTCTAGATGCAAATTTGAGAGCAAATGCAAAGCACAGTTTTCTTCGTTAATGGCGGATAAAGTAAGGCAGTTTAGAGATAGATGTGCATATATATTCAGATTTGAATAAGGCAGTTTTACGCAAGCGGCTGAGATTAATCAGGTTTTAAACTGTGAACGGCTCAGATTGAATGTTATAATTGGTTATGATTACTGTGCCGCCTATAATCTCACCTACTTATCTCTATCGCTTAAGTGGTAAGGTGAAATGGCATACATTTAATGCGCCAAAGTGAGTTTTACAGAATGTTGTGAGTTAATGAAAACGACATATTCAATATAATACGATGAACATTAAAGGCTGGAAATAAATGCTATGACACGTTGATACCCTAAAAGATGAATTTAATACTTATAACCTGTCAGCTGAACATCGTAGTTAGCTGATACCACATTTGACGAAGATGAGTATTCAGTTGTGCTGAAGGTAAGTTCCCCCTTACTCAGTACTTTTCGGATCGCCATCGAATCGTATCGATAGGATCCAAAAGACCTAGTTCTACTGAGAGATCGTTGAATCTGGTCTCAGCTAGAGGTTTGGTCAGGATAGCAACTCTTTGCTTATCATTGTGGATATTTTCCATTCTGATATCCTTTTTCTCGACATGATCTCTGATGAAGTGATGAAGGATGTCCACGTACTTGTATCTTGTATGTAAGACTAGATTATGAGTGATTGCAATAGCACTGGTACTGTCGCAGTAGATCGGCACTTCATCTTGATGGATGTGTAGTCTCTCTGATGTTGTCGAAGTCACAATATCTGCGCAACAACATCCAGCAACCATATATTCAGCTTCAGTAGTGGACGTTTCTACTGAATGTTGTTTCTTTGAGAACCACGATATGAGCTTGCTACCAAGGAACTGACAAGTTCTTGAGGTTGACTTTCTATCAATTCGACAACCTGCACAGTCAGCATCAGAATAGCTAGTTAGTTCAATGTTATCATCAGTTGGATACCATAATCCAACATCAGGTGTTCCCTTCAGGTAACGAAGAATTCTCTTCGCTGAATCGATATGACTCTTCTTGGAATTCGCCTGAAATCTCGCGCATACACCTACATCATAAGTTATATCAGGTCTGCTGGCTATAAGATAAAATAAAGAACCAATAATAGCACGATAGTCAGTTGAGTTAACAGATACTCCCTCTTTGTCAAGATCAATCTTTAGATTGGTGTTCATGGGTATCTTGACTGACTTGCTGGATTCACAACCGAACTTCTTGATGAGATCTCTTGTTAATTTCCCTTGATTAATGAATATTTCCTTCTTGGATTGTTTGACTTGAAGTCCAAGGAAATAATTCATCTCTCCCATCATCGACATTTCAATTTTTCTTTCATCATCTGCTCGAATTTCTGACACATAGTCAAGTTTCTTGAACCAAAGATGATGTCGTCCACGTCGATCTGCACCAGTAGGATGTCTTCGCCTGACTTGATACTGAATAGGGTGCGATCCATTGTTACTTTCCCGAAAACCTTTCTCAAGTAGAAAGTCCGAGAGGGTATCGTACCAAGCCACGGGGTGCTTGTTTTAACCCGTACAAAGCTTTCTTAAGTCTCGTAAACCCTATGTCCTCTGCTGAAAGCCTGACGATTGTTCAACGTAGACTTCTTTCTTCGACGCCGTTCGGAAAGCCGACTTCACATCCATCCGATAGATCGTGAACCGTTGATGTGTTGCATAAGCTAGGAATAGACGAATAGCTTCCAATCTTGCGACTGGGGCGAATGTTTCGTCAAAATCTCTGATTGACAATATCCTTTGGCAACGAGTCAAACTTTCTTCATCACGCTTGTTCTTGAAGACCCACTTCGTTCCTATCACGTGTTGGTGTCTAGGTCTGTCAACAAGCTCCCATACGTCATTTTGCGTAAATTGATTCAGCTCTTCTTGCATGGCGGTGATCCAGTCAGCATCATTCAGCGCATCCTCTATTGTCTGAGGTTCTTCAGTCGACAAGAAGCATGAATACAAGGCACTTTCTCCTTGACAGAATTTGGATTGTGTCTTGACGCTAGCTGAAGGATCTCCAATAATAAGATCTGAAGAGTGAGCATCTAAACAGTAGGAGTATTAGGAATTTCAGTAGTACTGTTATGTGTGTGAAGTAATTCAGTAACAAGGGTTGGGTCTACTGAGTCACCAGGTTCAGGGCATTCAGCTTAGGAACATCAGTAGTTCCCCCTGAGTTGTTATTCTCAGTAGAGGTCTCATTTACCATATCGGTTTCCTCATAGACCTCAATTACCTGGGATTGTTTCTGTTTATTAGAATCAATCTCCTCAGCTACATTTCTTATTGTTGGGTGCTGAAGATCATCATCTGAATCATTATCCCAACAATGTTGGATCTTTTCAGTATTGTCTTTTAAGCTTAGATCCTATAGCTTGCTCCTGACCTTTTCAGCTTTTGGCTGAGAGTTTGACTTCATGTACTGAGAAATAAACTCATCAAATACAATATGAGAGCTTTCCTCCACGCAAAGGGTCCGGTAGTTAAAGTCCCTGAAAGCTTTGCTGACCCTGGAGTATCCTAAGAAGACTCATTGGTCTGACTTACTTTCAAAGACCTTTAACTACTCCTTTCCATTATTGTGGATAAAGCATGGACATCCAAAGATATGGAAATGCGTAATAGAAGGAATTCACCCTTTCCATAGCTCATAAGGCGTCTTCATGTGCATCTGAGTTAGGTGAGACCGGTTCTGAGTGTAGCAGGCAGTGTCAGTAGCTTCTGCCCAGAACTTCAATGGAAGACCTGAGTCTGCGAGTAGCGTCCTTGCTGCTTCTTTAAGTATTCTGTTCTTTGTTTCAGCAAGTCCGTTCTGCTGAGGCGTGCGTGCCGCTGATGTTTCATGTTCAATGCCTTCAGCCTCACAGAAGTCTCTTACCATTGAGTTCAGAAACTCAGTTCCACGATCCGAGCGTATCCTACGAATCTTAATATCCTTTTTGACGCTCGCCGCCTTACGCAGTTTCGGCAGCTCAATTTTGACGTCAGACTTATTGGCGATGAATATCACCCAAGTATATCTCGAATAGTTATCAATGACTACAAGAGCATACTTCTTTCCTATGATCATCACTGGATTGACTGGCCCAAATAAATCCATGTGCAGCAGCTGAAGGATTCCGTTAGTGGAAAGCGACGGAATAGGCGGGTTGCTTGACTTTCTTTGCTTCCCCTTCAGACATGCTTCACAATTCTTGTGTCTCTTGAATACTTCGTTGGGTAGTCCTTTGGCTTTAGCATCACGAGCTAGCTTATTCATTATTTTGAAGTTCAGATGACTCAGTCGTCTATGCCACAACCATGCTGTTATGTCATCTGACCTCGTGTGTGCTAGCAGGCAAGCTTCAGGTTCGGCGGTATCCATTCAGCATAATATATATTTCTTCGCCGCGACCCTGATAACACAGTTTTTCCTGTCGATTTATCAAGAACATCACAAAAACCTGCTTCAAAAGTCACTTTATTGGAGTTATCACATAATTGACTAATAGAAAGGAGATTATGTTGAAGTCCTTCAACATAAGATACCTTAGGAACTATTGCAGTTCCTATTTTCAATGTGTCGTATCCCCTTGTGTAGCCTTTGGAGTTGTCACCGAACTCAATTCTGGCTCCATCTGGCTGAACATAGTCTGTTAGTAGGTTCTTCTGATGAGTCATGTGTCTTGAGCATCTACTGTCGATAATCCAAGGGTCTTGTTGCACCTGCAAAACAAAAATAGATTCAGGTCCCTTTGGGTTCAGCTTAGGTCCTTAATGGTTAGATTTTAGGATCCAAACTTGTCTAACAGCCCTGGTGGGTTCAGACTTCATCTTGCCCTTGTTGTCAGTAGTCTGCTCCAGTGAACTCGGAGTAGCTGACTTCTTAGACTGTTGTGGTTCATATTTCTTCTTCTTCTGAACCTTAAGACCTTTGACTCTTGGCTCATAGTAGTGCGATTCGTACTGATCTGGGTGAGTCAGTAGTTGGTGGCCATATTGTTCAGCCCACCTAACCTTCTTGGTCCCCCCTGAATTTGATCTTGGAATCTTGGGGCTAGAACCATGGGTCACTTTCCTGTTGCTAGACTAAGGTGCTTGTATCTTCTGCTTGTTCTTTGTCTAAGGGGATGTGAATTCTGCATGCTGAGTTATCCCCTGGACAAACCTATCAGTCAGCTTGTTGGAGCTCTTCTGTCCTGAAGTGGAGGCTTCACATGTGTAGCCAAGTCCTTCTTTGGTGGCATGTGGTCTCTGTGCTCGTAGAAGCTTCTCCAACTTCTCCTTTGCTCCAATATATTACTCGTCATCAAGGTTCTCCACACCTCATTACTCTTCCTTAGAGCTTCATACTCAGATTTGGCATGTGCGAGAGTTTCCTTGAGATTAGCAATTTCAGTCTCTTTCTCAGGGATGTCTTTGGACAGCACTGAGATCTGTGCTTCTTGATCATGAGACTTAGTTATCAGAGAGTTAATCTCTTCCTTTAGTCTCAGAACAAGTCCTTCAGACTCAGTACAGTCCTGACTTCTCCTTGAAAGTCTCTGATTCTCTGCTTTCAGGATGTCCATCTCCTGAATTGTCTTAATGAACTGTTGGCTCATCTGAATTTGCTCTTCAAGCAAATCTTCATATGCAAGAACCATATCCAGCGGTTCTCCTGCAATAGAGCTTGTGTCATGTGTGCCAGGTGAAGAGGGGCATATAGTGGGTTCAGAATTTACCTCAGCCTCTTCTCCGGCCATTAGACACGGTTTAACTTCTTCAGTCTCAATTGCCATGAATGTTGCATCATCATTGGACGATTCCATGAACAGTTGTTCATCGCTTGAGCAATCGGACAACTCTCCAACTATGTAGGCTTGCCTCTTCTTCACGAACTTGTCGCGTGTGGCTTGCCTTTCAGCTCTTTCAGCAGCTGAGAGTTCAGGACATTCGTATTGGTAGTGTCCTGATTTCTTGCAGTTGTAGCATACCGAGGTTCTGCCATCCCTTCTGGATGTATCTTTTTATTCCACTGGGGCAGCTTCAGTATTCCTGCAATCAAGTAGAGATTTAGATTCACTATTTGATCGATGATTATCTCTCTTACCTTGGTATTTTTGGGAAAGCTTTTTCATCTTTTTCATCTTCCGTCTGAACATTTCCTTCTCCTTCTGGTATTTAACCGCAAGGAGAGAGTACTTCTCAGCCAAGTTGTCAGCATTTGGTATGGCCACTCAGCTTCCAGCTGACTGGCTTGTTGCTGAGGGACTTGCTCCGGGAGTGCTAGCTGATGCCTTGTAACCATGATCCGTTGGCACTTCAGCTTCAGCACCGGGGGTGTGTGGGAGGTTGAACTCAAACTCTTCAACTTTAAGTTCTGAAAATATATAATCAGGAGTAACAGAGTTCAGGTCAGTTCTCCTCATACACGTAGCAAAAGAGTACCACTTGGGCCTGCTAAGAGCCCTTAGAATTTTGGTGTTGGTCTCCTTGTTGCAGAACATCTTCCCCAGTCCGTTGATGATGTTGATTTGATTTGTAAATCGAGTGCTGAAATCATATATGGACTCCCCTGGAAGCATAGCGAATGCCTCGAGTTTCTGCAGCTCTAACTCCAGTTTGTTCTCTTTAATCTGTGGAGTTCCTTGGCTCAGCACCGCGAGAGCATCCCATAGCTCATTTGTTGTCTTGTAGTCATGCACCCTTCCGAGATAAGAGTCACTCAGTGTCATCAGTATAACATTGCGAGCGACTCGGTCGAGGTTGTGCAGTTTCTTCTCTTCAGGAGTGAAGAGGCTTTTATCCTTCGCGACTTTGGGTCCTGTTCTGCACCTCCTGCTCTGTCCACTACAAGTTCGACTGAGTCAACCATCGGAACAATGGGGCCTTTTTTCAGAACATCGGTCATGCTGTCGTGCAGTGAAGTCAGATGTGCCTTCATCCTTATGCGCCGTATCGCATAATTTTTTGTTGAGAACATTGGCACAGTCCTAATCTCTGAAATATGAGAACATAGAAAGAAATAGGATATAGGATGCAATGAAGAAATACAAGATGCAGTGAAAACGGGTTTTCTAGAATATTTGTTCGAAATAGACCAGTTTCAGAGAACAATGATCAGTTAAGAACACTGAACTCTGATACCAATTGTTGGTCCTGAGACGTGGTTCAGGTGTGTGTGGGGGGGGTGAATACACCTGAATACAAATTTCTTTCTCAAACGCGAAGTCAACTCTAGCTAACTTTGCTACTGAACTGAGTCAGGCAGCCAGATATACTTCAGATCGCGTGGGCAAGAAGATCTTCTATTGAGTTCAGCTCTACTGACTTTAGTCAGTTGAACAGTCGCTCATTATCAGAGTGTGTGCGGAAGTGTAGGCCCTATCAAACGTCTCGGTAAGAAAACACCAATTTTTATGCTGAGTTTTATGAAGTACGATTTTGTATGCCGTATGAGCAGTTAAGGAAAACAGTAAATCAACACAACGATTTCTAAAGTGGTTCGGACATACTGGGTCCTACGTCCACTGTCCCCGACCAAAGCGAGGATGCTTGTTATATTTTTACTGAGCAAGTCTCAAGTGGTTTGTTCACTGGACAGACACAAACCTTGAAGTTTATACTGAGCAAGTTCTCAGTGATCTGTGCGCTGGACAGATTCTCTACTTATAGTCGTGGTGACTTTTACAGGGGTTCAAACTTCAAGAGTTTGAGTCTTCTCTAACTAAGAGGAAGTTCTTACAAATAAGAACAGTTTCACAAGGATGTGAACTTCCTCGAGGTTTCTAAGCTAAAGGTATTATAATGAAGCTTGCTTAGATAAGAGAAGGGGAACAAATATAACTCTAAGTGATGAACTAAAAAGGGTTCTTCAATGGACGCTAGTTGTTCATTGTATTCTGCGTTGAGATTGCTAAGAGTTTGTGCATAGATAGCTTGGGTTCCCGATGTCGTATCCGCATGGCGACTTCTCTTAGTTATAGTCGTTGATAGTGAATAGATCCGTTGGAGGGAGGTCTAGCCACAGGTCGAAAGGACAAGGAAAACGACTCCTTTAATTTGAACGTTGGTGAGTAGGTGCACTGTAGAGATTCTCCTCCTTTTCAATCTGAGAGCAGCTTTTGTCAGAGTTATAGGTCGTTGTCGGCTCCTTATTGGTCGAGGTAGATGGTTAGGTGAGACTTGTCAAACATTAAGGTTGACTTCCTCTGAATCCTCGGACCTTCAACTGAAGTGACTTTCCTACTGACGTTCTTCTGAGCATTTAGTGCATGGGCACGAATTCCTAAGCAGATTCAGATGGTGACGGGTGTCCAACTGACTTCTTCGATCCTGAGTTCATCAGCTGAGTGCGCGGTCTTCTATTGAATCTTGTAGCTACTGTACTCTATCCTACTAAGTTCTAACAACTGAACTCGACTAGGCTATATACAACTAAGGTTTTTGGATCTATCAAATCCATCAATATCAAAAAGATTCATCTACTGAATCCTTATCCCAACAAACGTTATATACTTTTTTAAGCAATTAATTCGGTCTAGAAGCATGAAAGTTATATACTTTTTTATAGAAAGACTTTAAAAAAGTATATAACTTTCATGCTTCTAGTCCGAATTAATTGCTTAGCTAACTTAATGGACAATATTTGAACTTATACTATCAACTTAATTCTTCTAATATTGGAAGGAGTTATATTTTTTGAAGGGAAGATGTCTTGGACAACAATAAAAGTCATTGAACTCCTTTTGTTTTGTTGCAATAAGTTAGTTGAATTATTGCACGTGCTTTTGGACAGAAGACTTTCGCCTTAAAGTATTGTAGCCATGTTCGAGACTTCAACAAATATGTCCGATGATCTAAACTATAATTGAAAATTCGAGAATTTTATCACAAACTGTAATCAAATTGATAGCCACGACTTTTCATAGGTGTAATATTTTTTCTTTCCTATATGATTGTACATGAGAATTTGATGTTAAAATACTCATTTTTTAAATTTTGTTGTTCTTGACCTTTTCACTCGTACTTAATTTGTGGTCAATATTCTTTTAGTTAATCTTGGTAGAAGTTTTTTATGGGATATAAAGAATCAACTTCTAAGAATTATCACCACAGTCGAGTGGGATAACAATTTTGTATAGATTTACTGCTAAGACAATCAAAACTTGATGTTCAGTATGTATGTGTGATGCCTCCTTTGTTATTGTATGCCCAAGATAATAATAAGCTAAGAGACTTTCAACAATACAAGAGATGATGTTTGGAGCTTGCAAAACGAGCACACAAATGTAATAACAGTCTTATGTCTTCCGTTCGACCACATTTTCTTAGAGGTGCATGATGAACACAAGAAAGAGTTTGAGAAACGAGCGAGCCACATTGTTGGGAGATGATTCAGTCTTCTCACAATCAGTTAAGACATAACTCAGTAGCCCTATGCTCTGAATATTTACTGAAGATTTGAAGATCCCAAAACCTTATCTTGACTGATGAACCATTCAGTTGTAACTGTTTTGTTCTATCTCCGAGTTTTCGACTCGGTAAGACACTCTGCATTTGGTTCGGGCGCTCAATAGATTACCTACCTCGGTCACGTAAGTAGAAGACTCAATGATACTGGACTCAGCAGGAGCAGTATAGTGGAAGGAGTCAGTGGAACTGAACTCAGCAGGAGTAGTTCACTGAACTCAGAGCTGATCTTTAGTAGAGCCGACTCCGCAGGAGCATGCTACTGAATAAGAGATCAGACTCAGCAACGGCTGGACAGTCTTCTGACTGTCAGATTCTCTAAAAGTCTAATCAGCAGAGTCAATACGAGGAAGAGAGAAGTCAGCTTCAGATCTCCTTGAAGTCTGTTCTGTCTCACCAACTTTCCTGAACCTCGACCAATGACCTGCAGCCACCTGTCCTATACCAATGACCAATGACCAATGACCAGCAGCTTTAACAGGTATAGGACAACTTCCACCAATGACCAATGACCAGCAGCCACCTGTCTACAAAATTCAGTACCAGTGCTATTGCAATCACTCAGAATCCTGTACTTCATGCGAGATGCAAGCACGTAGACATCAGACACCACTTCATTCGTGATCATGTCGAAAAGAAGGATATCAGGATGGAAAAGATCCATCTGACCATTAAAGGGCTGATATACTGACCAAGCCTCTAGCTGAAGCCAGATTCAGAGAACTTTCAGTAGAGCTAGGTCTGCTGGACCCTATAGACTCTAGTTAGTAAATGGATTCAGGAGAGGAGCATTCAGTAAGGGGGAATGTTCAGTCTCTGTACTGAGTAAATTCAGTACGTAGAGACTCAGCAACCATCTACACGAGTTATCAGCTGACTACGATGTTCAGCTGATAGGTTTACGTATCTCTACTCAGTAGCCAATAGAACAGTTATGTGCGTTTATGACTCAGATTCAACTTCGTATTCAATGCCTTAGAAAATGTCATTTAATATTAACGGTTTACAGTAAATACACGACATTCTATGTAAAATCATGCTGAACTCTGCAACGCATTAAACGCATGTCGTATCAAGTTACTTCTTTGGCTATATACAACTGTATTTTGACTTAGGCGGCTAATTTGATCATTACCTATTTTATAAAATCTAATCCTGGCCGTCCATCTCAAAAAGCGTATTCAAACTAACCCGTAGATAATTAACTGTTTATCTTTCTTACCATATATATATATATATACGTTCAAAAGTTTGAAACAACCATTTCTACTCTGCAAATATTTCGAACCCTAAATTTTCTGAGATTATTTCTACCTCTTTACAAAAACTCATTTCCAAAACATCTCAGAAAAATCTTTGGTAAATTTCAATAATCTTTCAGTATCGTATACGCTTATTTTCTTTATACTTTATCGGATACTGATCTACGGTATTTGCAGATTACAGAATATGACAGGAACTATTGTGGTTGCTCCTGCCGATATGTAAGAGATCCTCGAGAAGGATCAGGTCTGGTGCGAACCCGTGATGGAGTTCGACGCATGTGACCTCGGCTACATGGAAGAGATCTTCTACACCCTTCGAGAAACTGGGCTTGAAGGTTTCCTGACGAGGAAGCCATCGTTCTTCCTTCCGCGCCAGATAGCTGAGCTATATCTGAACTCAGAATCAGTAGAGGGAGACATCCGTTGCCGTTACGTCGTTCATTCTATAGGAGACCCCTCTCGTACCTCTATTGAAATCAAGCAGATGTCTATCAGAGAAGCACTCCAGAGAAGCTTCAACCTTCCTAACGAAGGATTCACTACCGTGGCTTACAAAGATGATTTGATGGATGAGTATCTGACTGAGTTCTGTAGGAAGCCAACAACCTTCAGAGCCGCATTTCCGAAGAATGCAATGCTTCCCCAATACAGAGCATTGGCCTACATCATGACTCAGCTGCTAACAAGCCAGGCCGAGTCCTTTGATCAAGTGTCCAGGCCAAAGATCCGACTTATGATGGCCATACACGACGAAGCAAAATTAACCGGATCAATTCTTCCTCAAAGAATTCATGACGCAATCAACCAAGTTCGATAAGACAGCCAAACGTTTGAGCGTCAAACGAAAACTGCTGTATGGTCGGAAGCTATCTGTGATGATAGACGACTTCTGCGGATCGGATAACATTACCTTTGCTGATAAGCAGTACTTCAACCAGAAGAAGGTTCAGTTCCAGAACAGGGCAGCGGCCCTCCAGCAGATAGGATCAGGGCCCGCTGATCCTAAGTCCGGAACTCAGAAGACCTCTACACCCACCAAGAAGAGGTCCCCTCCCAAGTCTACTCCTAAAACACCGACAAAGAGGCTGAAGAAAGTCAGTGAGGTCGTACCGGTGGCAGAGCCTGAGGCAGTAGTTGCTGAGCCTCCTCTGCAATTGAGGGATGAGTCTGAGTCATCCGAGAAGACACCATCAGTGGAGAAGGCCGTCTCCACTGAGCGTGATCAAACAGTGGACCAAGGGGTCCAAGCTGAATCAGTGCAAACACTGGACAACCCATTGGACGTTCCACCACTCAGCAGCATACCATCAGCTGAGAAGCAGCCGTCTCCAATAGATGTAGAAGACTCGGAGATAGCTTCTGAGTCAGAATCGATCGGGATTGAGGCCTCTATTCTCAAATCACGAGCCTCCCGAGAGATTGCTGAACGGATCCCAGAGATAGCCGGCCACAGTGATTTGGTCATATTAGCAAGGCCGGCTAGGCTCCACATGCTGATCCGGTTCCAGGAGTGGCACAATCTGAAGCGCCTCATCATACACCACTCCTGCAAACAACTCCATGAGGAGGAGCTGCTCATAAGAGGGAAGATTAGCTACTCAGAGCCATCCGACCTTGACACCCTTGAAGATCTGAGGGCTGCGATGCTCGCCATGCTGAACGACAGACAACCCGTCTCAGCATCAGCACCCTCAGATGGGTCTGACCCCGATGGTCAGGACCCACCCCGTGATTCAGGCCCTGAGAAGCCTGATGAGGGATCTCAACTGGACAAGGATGCTCCCACATCCACTGTTGAACTGCCGCTCAACATCCTTGGTCCAGGTCAGTCGGTGGCTGGTACTTCGAAGGCAGCTGAACCATCTCAGATGCTACTTGAGTCTGCCTTCGAAGTAGCGCCCAGCCCGAGAAGCCAACAATCGAAGTCAGTGGCCAGAGCACTGATGAATCAAGGTACTCAGAACCGATTACTAGCCCGCACCGTCCACAAGACGTGGAGGCAAACCACTGAGGCTCTGAGTGCTGAAATCAAGGGACTCCAAACATCTATTCAGACATCCCCTGTCCCTTATTTCTTCAACATTCTGAACAACGCACCCGCCACACAGAGAGCCAACTTCGATGAGCAACTGAAGATGATTCAAGCTGGCCAAGCTCAACTTCTAGAAGATTATAAGGCCGCTTAAAAAGCACATGCTGAATCTGTCTCCTCCATCTCTCAAGCCGCAAACCACAGGCTTCAATCCATTCAGAAGGCTATTGAAGAGAGTGTGGACAAACAGTTGCAGAAGTTCCAGACAGCAGCAGACGCCTCCTACAAGAAATACAGTGAGCAACTTACAGAGGAGAGGAATAAGCTGCACGAGAAACTGACTAAGCTGCAAAATGCCTTAGATGATCTGGCAATAGCTTACAAGAGTCTGGACAAGAAGGTATCAATTCCCACCCCAAGTCGATTTGCTGATGCCAAAAAGGGGGAAGGAAGAGAAGGAAAAGGGAAGATACCTGAAGGTAAAGAACTGGTACTGAAGGTACCAAAAAGAGTAAGGTCAGTGGCAGGGGCAACTCAGACTCAGATAACTGCTCTAACTGGACCTTCTACTCAGACTGGCGAGGCCCAGGGTGTCTCAGCAGCAGGCGATGTAGTGTCTACTGAGACCGGCCCAAGCAGCTCAGGACCCAAAGAAGTAGCTACTCAGGCAACCCAAACACCCTCTGACATCATCAAGGAGGTTTCCGAGTACACTGACGAGGAGTCAGAAGAGGAAGAGGTTCCTCTACCTCCTCCAGTTGCCGGGAAAGGCAAGAAAGTTCTGACGTTTCCTACCCCTCCCTCTAAGTAGAAAGGACCCAAGAGGTATCTTACTATGGAGGAGGAAGCTCAGATCGCTGCTGATGAGAAGCTAGCAAGAGAAATTGCTGAAGCTGAGGCTGCAAATAAGCCTAAGAAGAAGCCAGCAAAAGGCAAGACAAAGGCTCCAGCAGGAGGAAAGAAAACTGGACCTAGGTTGCCTCCCAGAACTCTATAACTTAGTGACGAAGCAGACAAGGAAAAGGAGAAGGAGCAGCAGCAGCAGCAGACTACTGGTCAGCAGGGTACTTCGAAAGAAAAATCTACTACACCTGCTGATTCAGAAGAAGAGCCTCACAAACCCTCCTATGTCCCTTCTAAGGAATAGGATCTTGAGATGCAGGAAATATGGGCTCAGATGGAAAGGTACTTGTATAGAGGAGAAGAAGCAAGACAGATAGAAGTAGCTCGAGAAAGGCTCAGAATAGCAGACCTTGAAGCTCTGAGGCTGAAAGCTGAAAAAGAAGCGAGTCAGAGGATTCCTGAGAAAGCTGACATTCCATACAGATACAGAAGGTTCAGGAAGCCTACTGATCTCAAAATTCACAGATGGCCGAGAGTTGATGAATGGATGCCTTGGGAGATAACTCAAAGGTGGGAGACACTGAAGGCTGAATTCATTAAGAGGAATTATTTCTGGATGTACTGGGCTGAAAAGCATAAGTCTGTCGCCTTTGTTGAATGGCTCATGAGGGCAGACATAGAGATATTTGCCAGAGTTCAGAAAGCTGTAAAAGACAAGGTAGATGTCAGGGTACCAGGTCCAAGAATCATGCCGCCCCCACTGAAACTAGACGGCTCCGTTCACTATGGAGTCATTGAGAAGGAAGTCAAGGATGATGCTGAAGCCAAGTTTCTAGATGAAGATGACCCAGCTGACTTCGCTGAGATACTGAAGCTGAGGAAGATCACCTACCGGATGTATGGACTGCCTCTTCCTGAATCCCAATCAAAGGACTTAAAAGACAGGATTAAGTGGTTCAGATGATTATTAGCTTCTGTTTCTTTGTATTTCTTCTTTTCTATTCTTCGTAGTATAGCAGACGATGTAACTGTACTGAACCTTCTTCAATCTATAAAACATATCTGTTATTGGCCCTGACAATTCCTTATTGTCTAAATGGCCTTGTTTGTTTTTATGCTTAACACTCAAAATCACTGAAGTGATTACTGACTCACACACTCACTGTTCTTATATATTTTTGTCAGTCTTTACTTAGTCAGATTTTGCTAGATTGCATAGTTGGGGGAATACGTTGTTAGACAGGGGGGAAATGCTGATTAGTTTCTGTATAGGTTATGATAATTCTGCCCTGATTCCCTCAGTAGTCTAGGACTTAAAGAACAACTCCACTGATTCTACTTGTAGTACTTGTAAGGAGCTCTGTTTCTGATAAGTCATAGTGTTAGGTTTTGGCATCATCAAATAGGGGGAAAATGTTGGGAGATGATTCAGTCTTCTCACAATCAGTTAAGACATAACTAAGTAGCCCTATGCTCTGAATATTTACTGAAGATTTGAAGATCCCAAAACCCTATCTTGACTGATGAACCATTCAGTTGTAACCTGTTTTGTTCTGTCTCTGAGGTTTCAGACTCAGTAGACACTCTGCATCTGGTTCAGGCCCTCATTAGATTACCTGCCTCGCACTGCAAGTAGAAGACTCGGTGATACTTGGACTCGGCGGGAGCAAGATATCCGAAAGGAGTCGTGGCGAAACCGAACTCGGCAGGAGTAGTTCACTAAACTCAGAGCTGATCTTCAGTAGAGCCGACTCAGCAGGAGCATGCTACTGAATAAGAGATCAGACTTCAAGAACGGCCGGGACAGTCTTCTCACTGTCAGATTCTCTAAAAGTCAAATCAGCAGAGTCAATACGAGGAAGAGAGAAGTCAGCTTCAGATCTCCTTGAAGTCTGTTCTGTCTCACCAACTTTCCTGAACCTTGACCAATGACAAGCAGCCACCTTGTCCTATACCTGTTAAAGCTGCAAGTCAACAACTTTCCAGAAATGGAGGGAAAGGATACTGCAACCATACTTTGAAAGAGCCGTTAGCTACCCAAAAGAGAGAGACAAAGGATCGTCGTCTCCAACGGATCTATCCTAATCTCTGCTCTATAAATAGAGGGATAAAATCTAATTGAAGCTTACGGGAAAATGAGTGAACCAACGAACACACAAAAATGAACTCATAGCATTCAAAGAGCAACTCATAAACGCCTTAAGTCTTCCGCAAGAAGGTAGAAGAGACAATCTCCGGCGAAAGACTACATATGTGCTCACAGGGAACCAAGCTGAATCAGAATTATACAGCCTCTAGTATCCAAGCGACTGAACACGAACCCAAAGTTTATACTTAGCCGTTCGTCGCTCTAGAAGCCATTTTCTCGTTCCCTATCCCTCTAACCTAAGCTCAGTTGTTCATATCCATAGCTTAGACGAAGGAGTTCATAGTCGAACTGATCCTTATTGTAAAGGACTTCTTCACTGTTGGAGAGTTTTTCAAACACTTAGTTTGATACCCTGTAAACTGAGACTTGCTCATTATAAATCTCAAGACTAGTGTTTGTCCAGTGTACAAACCGACTGAGACTATCTTAGTATAATACATAGCTTCCTGATCTTTCGGGACAGTGAACGTAGGATTGTTGGATCAGAACCACTTTAAAAATCGCCCGTGTTCTGTGTTCATTATTTACTGTTGCATTGATTTACTGTGCTTACTGAAAATATCTTTAAAATCATTCAACTGAGTTTCAGCAAGCTTAATCGACTGCATTAATATACTGATACTGTTTCGATAAAAATGTTTTCCTAACTCAACTGAATTTGGGCCTACACATTTCCGCACTACTGAACTTTATCTGAACGGTACTGAATTTTGACTCTAGTCAGCTAGCAGGCCTCAGTAAAGTCAGTCACTCTGCCATGCGTTTCAGAACAGCTTATCTGGTCTGCTGAACTCGTTCAGTACGACACTCTACTGAAAAGGACTGTTCGCGTTTTAAGTTGAGAAATCGGTTTTCAGGTGAATTCACCCCCCCCCCTCTACACCTGAACGTTACTCTCGGGACCAACACACATTCTTATGTCTTCGGTTCGACCACACTTTCAAAAATACCTAGAAAGTAATGTAAATTTTTGATTTTTTATGTTAGCGTAACATTTTCATAATGCCTAGAGCATCATCTATGTTACACACATAAAAATATTAAAATTTCGTGCGAAGCACGAGTGCTGTCCTAGTTTATCTAAAAATTCAATGATTTCAATTGCAATTGATTGCAATTCAATTGCAATTACAGTTTATCCTATTCCAATTGATTTTAAGTCTTAATTTACCCTTTTGTCCTTTTCTTTTAATGGCAATTAAGTTGCAATCAATCTTATTCCAGTTGAATTTAAGCCTTTATTTATCATTTTGCCATTTTTTTAAACTTATATATATCCAATGGTTTCAATTGCAATTTCTAATTGATTTTAAAACTTTATTTACCATTTATCATTTTCTTTTAATTGTAGTTCAATTTCAATCAATCTTATTCCAATTAATTTTAAGTCTTCATTTATTTGTGCCTTTTTTTCTTTTTAAATTTCAATCCAATTACAATTTTCGATTTTAATTTTAATTCAATTTAATTTTATTTAATGTTTCGGCCGATTTCAAATCAAATATATATTTCATTTAATCCTATATTTCAACTAAATAATTTTAATTTAATTTAATCAAGTCTATTTTATCCATTTCTTTTTTTAGTTTAAAGTATTTAAATTGTTTTAAAATTTTTTAAACTCAGTTTCTTATACACTTGATAGTAGGAATATATATATATATATATATATATATATATATATATATATATTTATTAAAAACACTTACTTTTACTTAAAGTATCGAAAATAAAAAATATTCTTAAAAACCTATTTATTTTTATTTGACAGTACAAATATAATGAATCAAGTATTATAATGCATAATGCATAAAATGAAAGCTCGTCTAAAATCAATCACCATTTATTTATTTATGGGATCTAAATAATATTCCTCATATACTACTACTAAAATTAATCATACAATCAATAAATACCTAATTAATCTAATTTTAAATCATATATATTATAACTCATCTAGAAAATAAATTATCTAAAAGAGTATGATTTCTATATGATATCACTAAGGTTTTTCTTTGTTTCACTTTTAAGTATTTTTAAATAATTAAATTATTTTGCAGCTCACCTTCTCGATGGCCCTGGATCAGCAATCTCATTTTCTTGGGACAAAATAGTATGACTGCTATTTTGTTAGTTATTTAGTATTTTGTTATTAACATTTACTTGGGACAAAATGGATTAACTGGAAGTCAATAAATATTATAACTTCGTTATTAAGTAACATTTTATATCCTTGCATATATATATTAAGATATTTTGTTAGTTATTAAGATATATTTATAACTTCTTTAAAAAATCGTGTATTTTTATATCTAAAACATGCGTTGACCCTCTTGGCTAAGATGTTGTCTTTCTTTGTACATCATGGTAGAAATTGTTCTTAGATAGTTCTTTTAAAAAGATTGTTAAGGATTTAATGAGAATTTTTCAGAGGGTCTATAAGCTAAGATGAGTGACATTCTTTTTATCAGAGCAACAAGATATTTACAAATTTACCGTAATATGTTTTCATGTGTATATATTCTACTTAATTTTTGAATAATCATATGAGCATGATTCTCAAAGTTAATATAAACCATCAAATTGATTTTTTTACATATTAATTTAGTATTCTAAACTGTAGTATACATAATATATATATATATATATATATATATATATATATATATATATATATATATATATATGTTGGGTGATGATTCTATCCTCAGCATAGTCTTACGTGGTGGTAAATGATTCTATCTTCTATACTGAACCATGCTCAGCAGCCTAGTGCTCTGAATATTGAGAAGATTTGAAGATCCCAAAACCTTATCTGATTGGTGAACCATTCCATTGTAATCGTTATTTTTTTTTTGTCTCTGAGGTTTCAGACTCAGTAGACACTCTGCTCTGATCAAGGCGCTCGGAGATTATCTGCCTTAACACCAGAAGTAGAAGACTCAGTGATACTGGGACTCGGCAGGAGCAGATATTCGAAAGAATCAGTAGAACTAAACTCACTGGAGCAATATACCGAAAGAGTCCGTAGAACTGGACTCCGCCAGGAGCGTTCACCGAACTCCAAGCTGATCTTCCGTAGACTTTACCCCAGCTATCTACCTACTGAATACGGGATTAGACTCAGCATCGGTAGACAGTCTTCTGAACTGTCAGATACTTTTGAAAAACAATCAGCATTGTCATACACGAGGAAGAGAGAAGTCAGCTTCAGTTTGCCTTGAAGTCTGTGCTGTCTCAACCACTCTATCCGCGTCGACGAATGACAAGAACACACGTGTCTTCTCACCTGCTAAAGCTGCAGTCAACCCTTTACCTAAAAAGGTGGGAAAGCACACTGTTACCTACTTCAAAAGAGCCGTTTGCTACCAAAAGAGAGAGAAAGAAGAAGATCGTCTCCAACGGATCTTTTCCAATCTCTGCTCTATAAATAGAGGGACATTTCAAGAAGAGAAAAGTACATAAGCTTAAACCACGAAAACATACACAAGCATTAAAACGAGCTAGAACCAGAAAACCCTAAGTCTTCCGCAAGAACTTGAAGATCTATCTCCGGCGAAAGACTACCTTCTCAGCTCATAGGGAACCAAGCTAAACTGTTAGAAGAGCCTCTAGTATCCAAATCGACGATACACGAAGTTTATCTTAATTCTGACTCAGTAGGCGGGGACATAATCGGAAGATTCGCCGTTCACGAGATCAAGGATGCTTTTCCGATTCTGAAGCAAATATCACTCAAGGAGGCGCTAAAGAGAAGTTTTGATCTGCCTTCTGAAGGAGCCAGTACTGTGGGGTACAAGGATGATCTTGTAGATGACTATTTGACAATATTCTGTGGAAAGCCCACGACCTTCGTAGCCGCTTTTCCTAAAAACAACATCTTTGCCGCGGCATGAGCTTTGGCTTATATTGTGATGCAGCTACTGACCAGCCAAGCAGGCTCATTCGATCAAGTATCGAGGGTCAAGATCTAGCTCATGATGGCCATATATGATAGAGCCCAGATTAATTGGACGAAGTTCTTTATCCGTGAATTCATGGCTCAGGCGGAAAAATTCGACAAGGCCTCTTGCACGCTGAGTGCAAAGGGCAAGCTTCTTTATGGATCGAAGTCGTCCATAATGATAGAGGATGTCTGCGGATCTGAACCAATCACCTACGGTGACAAGGAGTATTTTAATGTGAAGAAGGTCGATTCCACAACAAGATCTGTCGCTCTTCGGCAGATCGGGTCAGTCCCTCACCGTAACTCGGCCAGACTAAGCCTCGGCGGGCTACACCCTCGAAGAAGAGAACACCTCCAAAGAAAAACTCCAAAGGCACCAGCTAAGAAACCGAGGAAAGTCATTCCGGACGTGCCTACCGAACCCGAGGTTTCTCCCGAAGTTCTTGCTCGCTCAGGCTACTCAAGAACCTATTCGGCCTCGGCGGGCGATAGACGAGTCGAATCATCTCGAGAAGACTCAATCGGTGGAGAAGGCCGTCTCCACCGAGGAACCCGTAGAAGTGGAACAAGGGGATGCTATCGAAGCACATAGCGAGGAGATTCAGGCGTCTTGACAGCCCCCTCTCGGTTCCACCACTCAGCGAGTGTGCCTCCCGCCGAGACTCGAACGTCTCCCATAGACTTGGAGTCCGAGACAAAGATCTCGAAGAAGAGACAATTGGGATGGAAGCTTCAGTGGATCATATCCAGAGCATCCCGAGAGATTCTTCAACGATTCCGGAGTTTGCCGACTACTCGATCTATTGCTCATTGCAAAATCAGGCAAGTGCTCCACATGTTGCTGCGATTTCGGGAGTGGCCCCAACTACAACGTCCAAGGTACTCCACTACTCCCGCCAGCGGCTTCATGAAGAAGAATTGAAGTTGAGGGAGCAAATAGGCTACTCGAGCCTCGCCGACCTCAGGCACCATGGAGAACCCGAGGGCTGCTATGCCGGGCAATGATACATGACGAGCGACTAGCTACCGGCTCAAACCTCGATGGATCGGACCACGATGGTCAAGATCCGGCCCGATGATTCGAGCCCCGGAAAGCTCGATGAGGAAAATCCCCAGGACAAGGATACACATGCTACTGAACAAGCTCAACCTCCACTCCGTATCCTTGGACCTGCGAAGTCCACGGCTGGTGCTTCATCCTCAGCAGAGCCCGCTTAGCTCTTGCTGGAGTCGACTTGCAAAGCAGCGCCCAACCCAACTTCCAAGAGATCTCGATCCGTAGAAAAAGCTCTCACCGCTCAGGGAATCCAGAATCGAGCTCTTGCGAAGGTCGTCCACAAGGTGTGGAAACAGACTGCGCTAGCCACAACCAATGAGCTACAGGGGCTGAAAACATCAGTATCTAAATCAGCCGCCCCTGTTGTCTCTGAAATTGTATCCGAAGCTTTGGCTAAGCAGCAGAAGCAGTTTAATGATCAGCTCAGAATCATTCAGGAAGGACAAGCCAAACTTCTCGAAGCATTCCAGGTTTCAATATCCACTCATACTGAGTCCTTCACTGAACAAGCCCAGGCCACGGAGATCCGACTTGACAACATTCAACTGGTCGTGGAGGATAAGATTTCTGAGAAGCTGACAGAATTCAAGGCAGCAGCTGACCTCTCCCATAAGCAATACTCGGAGGAACTGACTAATAAGAGGAATGAGTTGCACTTGGCACTGACAAAGATCCATGACAGACTGGACGAACTGTCCGCTGTCTACACACGCCTAGACAAGAAGGTACTCGTCCCTACCCCGGCTGTAATTGATGATGCCAAAAAGGGGGAAGGAAAAGAGAAGAGTACGGAAGGAAAAGAGAAGAGTACGGAAGGAAAAGAGAAGAGTACTGAGAAGCCGACCCCTACCAAAACTACTGCCAAATTACTTAAGGGGACAGCTTCACTGAGATCTGAGAAAAAGACCAAGTCCGTGACTGAGATAAGCAGGACTCAGACTCAGACTCAGACAGAGGGTAAGGCCCAGGGTGTCTTGGCTGCGAGCACAGCTGAGACTGGCCCAAGTGGCTCAGGAACCCAGGCTACTCATGCAACCCAGACTCCGATGGATTTTATCAAGGAGGTTGCAGAGTATGCTGAGCAGGAAGAGTCAGAAGAGGAAGAGGCTCCTCTCCCTCCACCTGTTCAGGGAAAAGGCAAGAAAGTGCTGATTCTCCCAACCCCTCTAGCCAAGAAAACGAAGAGATACGTTTCACCGAGGAGGAGGCTCAAATTGCGGTGATGAGAAGTCGGCAAGGGAGATTGCTGAAACAGAAGCTGCTAATAAACCAAAGTCTAAGCCTGTCAAAGGAAAGACAAAATCTCCAGCTCGAGGAGGAAGAAAGCCTGCTAGGATACCTCCAAGGAAACTGATTATCGAGGATGAAGAAGATAGGGAGAAGGAGAAGGAGCAAAAGCAAAGCAGCACCGAGAAGCGTGGTACGTCAAAAGAAAAATCAAGTACCCTGCTTGAATCGAAGACATTCCTCGAAAGCCACCGAAGCCCAAGATGATAAAATTGAGGCCATATTCGACCAAATGAACAAATACCTATACGAGGCGAAGAGGCTAGACAAGTTCAGCCGCGAAGACAGAATCCGGGAGGCGGACCTTGAAGCACCGAGAAAAAGAACCGAGGAAGAGGCCAGCCGAGAGTACCTTCAAAAGCCGATATTCCTTATCGATACGTAAGGTTCGGGAAGCCACCGTGATCCGAAATCGCACGATGGCCAAAGACAGACAATTGGATACCCGCTCAATTTACTCGAGAGATGGGAATCGGCAAAGATAGAGTTCATCAAGCGCAATTATTTCCGGGAGGTTCCGGCCCAACATGACTAAGGCCGATGCCTACACGTGAATGGATGATGATAAGTGAACCCGATCTATACATATACTTGCATAAAGCCGTATCTGAAGGTATAGAAGTCAGTGTTCCGGAGCCCAGAATCATACCTCCACCTAGAAGAAATGATGACTCAATCCACTTTGGGGTAATAGAAGTTGAAGTGAAGTATGCTGCATCAAAGAGAGAACTGGACGAAGATGAGCCGGCGAGACTTTCTTTGCATACTTGAAGCTGAGGAAGAACACATACCGGATGTATGGAGTGCCACTGCTAGAGATGCAATCTCAAGGATTCATGGACAGGATCAAGCAGTTTAAGGGCTCCTAGGCTTAGTTCTGATCTTCCTAGCTTAGCAAGATTTGTAATTGTACTGATCTGAATAACTCATATATACAAATCTGATTTTGGCTCTGACAACCACTTGTTGTCTATTCAGCCGTGTTTGTATTATGCTTTAACACTCAGAATCACTAAAGTGATGACTGACTCACACACTCACTCTATTTACTTTCTTGTCAGTTTATTACTTTGTTAGATTTCGCTAGTCTAGTTTCTATGTAATGGGGGAAATTGTGTTTTGCCCTGTTTTCTCAATAATCTAGAACTGCTGGAACAACTCCGCTGATCCTACCTGTAATATTGTAAGGAGCTCTATTTCTGTTAGTTTAGTGTTAGCATAAATGATATGTTTTGGCATCATCAAATAGGGGGAAATTGTTGGGTGATGATTCTATCCTCAACATAGTCTTACTTGGTGGGAAATGATTCTATCTTATATACTGAACCATGCTCAGCAGCCTAGTGCTCTGAATATTGAGAAGATTTGAAGATCCCAAAACCCTATCTGATTGGTTAACCATTCCATTGTAATCGTTATTTTTTTTTGTCTCTGAGGTTTCAGACTCAGTAGACACTCTGCTCTGATCAAGGCGCTCAGTAGATTATCTGCCTTAACACCAGAAGTAGAAGACTCAGTGATACTGGAATCACCAGGAGCAGTATACTGAAAGAATCAGTAGAACTGAACTCAGCTGGAACAATATACTGAAAGAGTCAATAGAACTGGACTTAGCAGGAGCAGTTCACTGAACTCAGAGCTGATCTTCAGTAGACTTTACTCAGCTATCTACCTACTGAATACGGGATCAGACTCAGCATCGGTAGACAGTCTTCTGAACTGTCAGATACTTTTGAAAAATAATCAGTATTGTCATACACGAGGAAGAGAGAATTCAGCTTCAGTTTGCCTTGAAGTCTGTGCTGTCTCAACCACTCTATCCGCCTCGACGAATGACAAGAACACACGTGTCTTCTCACCTGCTAAAGCTGCAGTCAACCCTTTACCTAAAAAGGTGGGAAAGCACACTGTTACCTACTTCAAAAGAGCCGTTTGCTACCAAAAGAGAGAGAAAGAAGAAGATCGTCTCCAGCGGATCTTTTCCAATCTTTGCTCTATAAATAGAGGGACATTTCAAGAAGAGAAAAGTGCATAAGCTTAAACGACGAAAACATACACAAGCATTAAAACGAGCTAGAACCAGAAAACCCTAAGTCTTCCGCAAGAACTTGAAGATCTATCTCCGGCGAAAGACTACCTTCTCAGCTCATAGGGAACCAAGCTAAACTGTTAGAAGAGCCTCTAGTATCCAAATCGACGATACACAAACCTAAAGCTTATCTCAGTTGTTCGTCGATCTAGAAGCCACATTCTCATTCCCTATCCCTCTAACCCTATGCTCAACCGAATATACTTATAGCTTAGACGAAGGAGTTCATATTTGAACCTACTCCTTATTGTAAAAGGACTCCTTCATAGTTGGAGAAGTTTGTCAAACACTTTAGTTTGATACCTTTGTAAACTGGGACTTGCTCAGTATAATCCCCAAGCCACAGCTTTGTCCTGTGCACAAGCTGACTGAGACTAACTCAGTATAATAAATAGCCTACTGAACTTTCGGGACAGTGGACATAGGATCGATTGATATCCGAACCACTTTAAAAATCTGTGTCTCGTTATTGCTTTCTGATTACTGTTGCATTGATTTTACTGTTCATACTGAAAATCCTCTTTAAAATCATACAACTGTCTCAGTATACTGAACTGTCTACTTGCTGAACTGAGACTTGCATAAAACGGTTTTCCACTCAACTGATTAGGGCCTACACTTTCCGCACCGCTGAACTCTACCTGTTTGATACTGAATTCTGACTTAGTCAGCTAGCAGATCTCAGTAGAGTCAGACTCGTTCTTTAAGACTCTTTGCCACACACGATTCAGAACAGCTATTTGGTCTGCTGAATTATTTCAAGATCGGCACTTTCCCCGAACAGGACTGTTCGTGTTCGAAGTTGAGAAAATCGGATTCAGGTGTATTCACCCCCCCCCTCTACACCTGACCGTACACTCGGGACCAACAATATATATATATATATATATATATATATATATATATATATATATATATATATATAAATAAGATGGATCTTTTAGGAACACTTCCTTAATGAAGGAACTAGGAACACATCTCATCCTTTTATTTTAAAGATGTATGGCTTAGATTAAATGAGATGTTTATAATTTTAAAGCCCTTATTTAATTTCATTAAGGGTACAAATGTACATTTACATTTTTTTTCTTTATTATTTACGTTAATTCTTCACACCATTCATATTACTAAAAACAATTGTATTTATTTTAAAAAATGGTAGCATACATTTGTATTGAATCCTATTACTATTTTATTTAATAATAAAAAAATATAATTTATTTATGTTGATGATTCTTAAAATATTTTTACGAATATTTACATTTTCGGATCAAAATATTGTAAAATAAATATGAGAATTTTAACAAAAACAGACATATTACTGCTATCAAATAAAATAGATTTTTTCCATAATTTAAAATCTTAATTTTATACGAACAAAAATAAAAATAGAATATATTTATGGCCATTAGTACAAACTATTCTACGTTTTATTTAATTGATAATTTTCTCAGGCTTTCTATCAATGTTGCCACTTTCTTTTCGTCACATTGATATAGAGAATCAGTGAAAGTGTATACATTTTCTTAATTAATGTGCACACATTTTAATCAAAGTGCATACAATCTTCAATAAAAGTGCATAAACATTTTAACCAAAGTGCATACTGATTAATGCGAACAAAATCTGCAATTGAAAAGTCCATAAATTTTTTTAATCAAAGTGCATACAATGATAAAAAAAACAGTTCATACAATTTTGAATGAAAGTGCAAACAATTGTGAATAAAAGTGCATTTAGTCTTGAATCAAAGTGCATGATAAGATCCAGAAAAACTCCAAATTTGATTACAAAATTACCCAAAATTAACAAACGGATCCAATATTTGAACTACCAAAATTAATTTCACAGTCACACAACCGTAATATTGTGTGTGCGGTTACATCTCGACAAAATCGACTCTTCATATCTGAATCGACACGACGTCAGATCTAGGCTAACTTGGGCTGGTCTATGTAGAAAATGGAACGATCTATGTAGATCTAAGGTGGCCGGATCTTAACGATCCAAGGTGGTGATAGCAGCATCTATGCAGATCGTCGAGGCGACAACGATGCCAGTGAAGTCGGAGGGGCGGCTAATGGTTCTCTGCGGATCCAGGGTACGGAGAGGGCAAGCAGAGAGAGAAGAGAGATGGTGGGGATGGCGGCGCGATGGAACTGAAAAGAGGGGAGGGGCGGCGCAGCGATAGAATGCGAGAAAGGGAGAGAGGAAGAATTTTTATGCTTCGTCAAATGGGGGAGTTAATTAGGGATTCAAATTCTATATCAAAGTATTGAAGATACATTTTGACTGATTTACCCTTATTATTATAAATATAAACTATAATAAAATTTAATATTTTTTTCTTCCACTAATGTAGCAATTAATCTTGACCTTACATCTCACATAATAGAAGGTGAGATCTTGTTCCTAGTTCCTTCAATAAGGGGGTGTTTCTTATTGAACAATCCCCTATATATATATATATATTATTTAAGAAAATATTATTGTATAATAAAGTTATAATATTATTTTTTTGTGTGTAGCATGGGTGATGTTCTAGTATGAATAAAAGTGTAAAATCCTATAATTATATATGGTGGATCAAATCAAATAGTTATATACAGAAAACATGCTGAAGAAACTATTTTCCTTTGGGCCAGATTTTGATGGGCCCATTTCCTCTTTAGTTGGGCCTCATATAAACCCAAATATAGTAAAGCGCAAGATTTATTAGCCTCGACATCCAAACTATAGTGGACTTTCAACAAATTATGTTCATTTAATAATCTCTCTTGTACATAGGGAATATAATCGGTAATTCTAAGAGATTAAGAAAAATCCAAAATTTTTTCTAATCAAATAATAATTATTAGAAGATATATAGAAAATTCGGAAATCTTACGTGATTTGAGGGCGAGTGGATCTGCCCTTTATATATTGGTTAAGATATGTTATGCATTGTTACTATAATATTTATAGTTAAACCTCGATAAAGTAATATTTGATAAAGTAATAATCTCGCTAAGATAATAATTTCTTCCAGTCTCAGCATGAGTCAATGCACTAAAATAATATTGGATAAAGTAATAACCTCGTTAAATGAATATTTTTTCTCGGTCCCAAAATTATTATTTTATCGAGGTTTAACTGAAATACATAGTTGTCTATTTTTCTTATTTAGTTAATGTGTGTGGTTAACTCTAAATCTATATATGTTTATATATAATTTTTTCAGCCCATTGAAATAATTTAATTTTCTTTTGATATAATTTTTAATGAGAGTTGTTTGTTGCCTATGAAATTGTATAAAGTTGTGAACCTTTTAAATAATTAGCCTAATTGTCGGTGGCGACCAAATTTCTCAAAATCATTCAATATAAAAAAATTATTACCAGCTAGTTTAATTTTGTCGGCGCAAATCGACAAACAAATAGAATAGTATTCACATGCATCAAATTTTAATATTTTATGCTGATTAATTGGCTTTTAAGAAGATAAGATATTCTGTTTGCCATTAACCTTTAATTAAATAAATCGAGTTTAATATTCTTATGCTATTAAAAATCTTTTAATTACGAGATTATGGTAGTAATAATAATTATCTCTGCATTAAACAGGAGGCAGTGTAATATATCATATGTCTGTGTTTAATTAAATGGGGGACTATTAAACTGCAATGCCTTCATCTTTATAACAACTGTCGGGTTATTATCAAACATACCAGCTCACCATAAATAATTGTTTGGTAATGGAGTCACTTCATTATTATATTTCCCAATTATTAAAAATCAAAATAAAATAATGTCATAAAACAATAAATTTTACTATCGAAATTATTTGTGCAAATATTGAAATACTTCTTGTTTGCAAGGAGTACTTATTTAAGCTCTTTGAATATTTTTTTATGTTTAGAAAAATAAGGATATTATTACTACACCATTACGTGCAAATTTAGTGGGAATATACATAAAAAATAGTCGTTATAAGTATCTTAATTTTCGATCCACATCTTTAGAAATAGGAGTTTTAAGTGAGTTCTATATTAAATTGTCGAAGATTTTTATAATGAATCTACTAATGAATATACATTCACAATGACTAATTTTGCATTTCTCTATTAATTTCCTCCCAAATAATTCATTTTTTGTTAGCTAATATTGAAGATGAATGACATGACCTAAAGACCATATAACATTTATAAATCCTCCAAGATGTTAGAATATATCTAATATCGATAGAAATATTAAAATAATACAATACAAAAAAGTGGAAATGTATGTTTCTACCATTCCCATTAAAAAAACACAATTCTACCCACTTGACTATAATTTAAGTTACTAAATATCCAATTTGATCAATTTGCCCTCACTTTTCCACTTATTTGACAAAAATAGAATTAACTGCCACCGAATGCCGAGGGGAGCCTTCGGGTTCCCCACTAGTGCCGATTTACTAGACAAAGCAGTCAAATCTTTGTTCAGAACAAAGATTCTCGATATTATTACTAGTGCCGATAGCTTACGACACGCCCTTGGCACTGCCATCGGCACTGCACTTTTTTTTTTTTTTTTAATAAATCGATATCAGGCAAATATATCGTGAGAACGCATTTCCTTTCGTCACACCACATTAACCGGCGAATCCGTGCTGAAGCCGACGTCCCTTGCCGCCGCTGAACCCGACGTCCTGCTGCCGCTGAACTTGACGTCCCGCCGTCGTGTGAACGTCGAGCCACCGCCGTCACTGCTATGTCTTCTTCGGCCAATTTCCAGGTATGATTTTCTTCGGCCCCGTCGGCTTTAAATTTTGAAATTGAATGCGAAATTGCTTGAGAATATAAGATTAGGGGGGTGATTTAGCCATGTAATCTGATTGGGGTTGTTGTTGGATACATCTTATGGAAGAATGTCTACCGAATGGATTCAGTAGACCAGACAAGCTGCTCTTGATCTCATTGACAAAGAGATTGAGAGTGTTGAGCTCTGCTAGCTGACTAGAGTAAGAATTCAGGAGCGTTCAACAACTGTTCAGTAGCGTGCTGAATGTGTAGGCCCAATTCAGTTTGTATTGAAAACGTTTGTTTATTAAAGTCATTCAATAGATTACTACAACGTTTTAGCTATGTATTGAAATCTGCAGTTGTATGATTTTGTAAGGATATTTTCAGTTATGAACAGTTATATCATGCAACAGTTAAGCGACACAACATTTTTTAAAGTGGTTCGGATATGCAAGATCCTACGTCTACTCGTCCCGAACAAAATAGGACACTATTTTATTATACTGAGTTAGTCTCAGTTAGTTTATTCGCAGGACAAACTTTAACTTGTGATTATACTAAGCAAGTCTCAGTTTACAAGGTCAAACGGTAAGGTTTGAATGTATCTCCAACTATGAAGGAGTTCTTAACACTAAGAACTGTTGGGTTATGAGTCAGTGGTCGTTTAGATCATTGCTAAGGGGATACTTAGAACTGACGTCAGTAGTTCATGTACTTAGGACTTATTGTTATATTTCGGTAATAGGGGAAATTGTAGTGATTTTATCGCTATAGAATTGAAGATCCCAAAACCTGTCTTGTACCTATTGTGTGTTTCGAACTTGATGATGTAATAGGCTAGACATGTTCTTATATTCATTATTCATTTTGTCCAAGTCGTGTAAGGTGTGTTGTTGGTCTGAACTTCAGTAGAGAAGTTAAATTCCAGAACCCCTTATCATCAGTTTGTAGAGTTCGTGTCTTCAGGTCATCGAACTGACTTTTCTCAGTAGAAGATTCTTATCAGCAGACCTCCGTGGAAGACTCAGTATGATTCTTATCTACTGAATGCGAGAAGAGCTCAGTACCTTCAGAGTCACCAGCGGCTGTCCTCAGTAGAAGACTCCTATCAGCAAACTCAAATGAAGAAGTCAGTATGATCGCTTCAGATCTACTGATCATATGCAACTCAGTTGGAGATCCGACAAGGAAACAAATGCCCGACTTTTGTTATCATTCGAAAGTCAGCAGAGTCTATTCATATGAGGATCAGTGAGAGTCAACTCAGATGAAGACTGATGTCTGAAAAGTCTCACCTGCCACAAACCTCGTCCAATGAGAAGCAACCAAAGCTTTACATGCTCTGACATTAAAGCTGCTCTCATGTACAGAAGCCAACCACTCTGCGATGCTACTTTGAAAAATTATTGCCGTTTTCCTTGGAAGTTTGCGACACGTGGCATCGTCCTCTCCAACAGATACATGCCTGGGTCACGAATATAAATAGAGAAGAGTTTCCAAGCTCAACGCACAGGACATCAAAGGGAATACACGCTCACAGCATACAAACTCTCTAGCGCATTCAAGCCAATCCAGCGAAGAACTTGCTTAGTTGAATATCCATAGTTCTTCTCTCTAGAGATTCTTTAGATCCCTCTTCTCTATCTAAGCTCCACTGTTATATCCATAGCTTAGAACATTCGAAGGAGTTCACTTTCTGTGAATTGTTCTTATTGTAAGAACTCCTTCATTGTTGGCGAAAATCCCCTCCCCCTCAAACTTCGGTTTGATTTGTAAAGTCGCTAAGGACTATAACTTAGAAGGGTCTGTCCAACGTACAGATTCCTTGCTGAGGCTTGCTCAGATAAATAAACAAGAACTCCTGTTCTGCAGGACCGTGGACGTAGGATCTTGCGTATCCAAACCACGTTAAAAATTGCTTGTGTTATTTACTGTTTTATTGCATTGTTCTCAAATCGATTTACAAACTCATACTTTGCATAAATCGTATTTAAAAGTGCACCAGCCAAAACATATTTGGTTTCCGAAAACACGTTTTCAAAAGAGACGAAGTCTATCGGCCCCCACACTTAGCCGCACTGAAACTCTCCAACTGAACTATCTATACTTACAGAAGTCAGTAGAACGGACTTAGTAGTTGAGACACTCTGACTCGAGATCAGAAGGTTATTATTTAGCACTATTCATTAGTCGCACTTAACAGCTCAGTTGTCCTTCGCGTTTGAGGAAAAACTTGTACTCAGGTGTATTCACCCCCTCCTCTACACCTGACACTCGTCTCCGGACCAACAAGAACAGTTCAACTCCTTCGGTTTAAGCTATAGATATTACAATGAGCTTAATGTTAGAGGTTGGGAACGAGAAAGGCTTCTAGAGTGAAGACCAAAGATGATTAAACACTCTAGGTTCGTGTTCTTCACTTGAATAAACGCTAAGTTTTTTAGATCTTTAGTTCGTTGTGTGCTTGAGTTCCCATATGGTCGCTTGTATGATCGTGTAATGCAATTTTGAAGATCACGACCTTCCCTCTATTTATAGATGTGATTGTGAATACATCCGTGTGAGATGAAACTGTCCACGTGTCACTCTATATAGGTAGCAAACAACTTCTTTTTCGAATTCTGTAGAGTCCTCTTTCTTCTGTGGAAAGCGGTTGACTGCAGCTTTTGTCGGAGACTTTGCTAGCTGGCTGCTTGTCATTGGTCGATGTACAGAAAGTGGTTGAGACATATTCAGACTTCAAGGTTGATACTGAAGATGACCTTTCTCAGATGTACGACCTCGGACAACTCTATTAAATCTGACTTTGAAGTCCACTGTCAGTTAAAGCAACTGACAGGTCCTTGCTGAGTCTGACTGAAAGCTTCAGTATGTTGCTCCTGCTGAGTCCAACACTACTGAGGGTCAAAACTCTCAGTTCAGTAAACTGTTCTTGCTGAGTCCAGTTCTAGTAACTCATGAACACCTTTAAGTATGTTGCTCCTGCTGAGTCTAGCCATACTGAATCTCCACTCCATGGCATTGCAACGGATAGTCTACTGAGGGACAACAGACGAAACTTCTGAGCTGGACCATGCTGAAGGCGAGTCTACTGAGTCTGAAACACTCAAAGACAAATGTGTTACTTTTACAAAGAATAGTTCACCAATCAACATAGGGTTTTGGGATCAATCAAATCATCTAATCACTAAACAACAGCTGAATCATCTCCCAACAATTTTCCCCTATTTGATGATGCCAAAACCTATCACTATACTATGTCTAACACCATCAATCTAAAGAAATATCATATACAAACTCCTTACAAATATTACAATATGATTATATGGAGAGTATATTCAAGTATTCTAATCTAAGCAAGAACAAATCATAAAGATAAGCAGTGAGTGTGTGAGTCAGTAATCACTTAGGTGATTCTGAGTGTTAAAATAGACAAGAAGCGGGCCACGGAGACAATGAGGAATTGTCAGGCCAAGTAACAATTGATGTACTGATGATAAGAATTAGAGTACAATTACATCATTGCTACACTAGGAACAACTACTGACACAGATAAGCTAGACTACTTCCTAGCATATTTAAAGAGTTGAATCATTGCCTTGAAATCATTCGATTTATCTTCGGGCAATGGAAGTCCATATAGCTTGAAAGTGTCTCGCCTCAGCTTCTGAATCTTCGGAATATCTTCAGGATCAGTCGGTTCAAGATTGTTAGGAGATGATTCAGTCGCTCCACAACTTGTTGGGAGATAACTCAGCAGCCTAGTGCTCTGAATATTTGCTGCCAAAACCCTACTTTGAACTGATGAACCATTCCGTTGTAATCTGTATTGTTCTGTCTCTGAGGCTTCAGACTCAGTAGACACTCTTCATTTGGTTCAGGCGCTCGCAGATTATCGGCCTCGCACGTAAGAAGAAGACTCAGTGATACTGGACTCAGCAGGAGCAGTATACTGAAAAGAGTTAGTGGAACTGAACTCAACAGGAGTAGTTCACTGAACTCAGATTTGATCTTCGAGTAGGTCGGCTGCTCAGGAGTATGCTACGGATCATAGATCGACTCAAGAACGGGCCGGGACGATCTTTCCGACCGTCGGGATTTATTAAGTTAAAACAGCAGAGTCATACGAGGTATAGAGAAGTCAGCTTCAGATCTGCCTTGAAGTCTATTATGTCTCACTTACTTTCTTCAGCCTTGACCAATGACGAGCAGCCAGCTGTCCACTTTCTGATTAAAGCTGCAAGTCAACAACTTTCCCGAAATGAAGGGAAAGGACTCTGCCACATCTTTGAAAGAGCCATTAGCTACCCAAAAGAGAGAGACACAAGGATCGTCATCTCCAACGGATCTATCCTTGCTTCTGCTCTATAAATAGAGGGATACAATTCAAATTGAAGCTCACGAACGATCGAACGAGTAAACACAGAGAAAATCTAAGAACACACGAGCATTCACGAGCAACTCGAAACGACCCAAGTCTTTCGCAAGAAGTTCAGAGAGTAATCTCTGGCGAAAGATGACATACTTGCTCATAGGGAACCAAGCTGAACCAGATCATAAAGCCTCTAGTATCCAAGCGACTGAATACGAACCCAGGTCCATACTTAATTGTTCGTCGCTCTAGAAGCCACTTTCTCGTTCCCTATCCCTCTAACCTAAGCTCAGCAGATCTTATCCATAGCTTAGATGAAGGAGTTCATATCTGAACTGATCCATATTGTAAAGGACTCCTTCATAGTTGGAGAGTTTGTTAAACGCTTTAGTTTGATATCTTGTAAACTAAGACTTGCTCAGTATAAATCTCAAGACCAGTGTTTGTCCAGCGTACAAACCGACTGAGACTATCTCAGTATAATACATAGCTTCCTGATCTTTCGGGACAGTGGACGTAGGATTGTTGGATCCAAACCACTTTAAAATTGCCTGTGTTCTGTCTTCTCTTTACTGTTGCATTGATTACTGTGCATACTGAAAACATTTATACAATCGTTCAACTGAGTTTCAGCAAAGCTTAATCGAGTGTACTAACATACTGAAACTGTTTTGTTAAAAACGTTTTCTAAACTCAACTGAATTTGGGCCTACACATTTCCGCACTATACTGAACTTCAGCTGAACGGTACTAAATTCTGACTCAAGTCAGCTAGCAGGCCTCAGTGAAGTCAGCCACTCTGCCATACGATCCAGAACAATTTATTTGGTCTACTGAACGTGTTCAATACGACACTCTCCTGAAAAGGACTGTTCGTGTTTAAAGTTGAGAAATTGTTTTTAGGTGTATTCACCCCCCCCCCCTCTACACCTGAACATTTAATCTCGGGACCAACAATTGGTATCAGAGCAGGAGTTCTATAAGACTCTTGTTATTCTGAAACTGGTCTACTTGAAAGGATCCAGAAAACGTTTTCACTGCATATCATTCTTCATTCATATCATTATCTACTATGTCTGATATGTTAGGAATTAGGATGGTACCCATGTTCTTAGTAGAGAACTACGGGGTATGGCGAGTCAGAATGGAGGCACATCTGACTTCCCTCCACTACAGCATGACAGAGGTACTGGAGGACGGACCTATCGTTCCGATGGTTGATAGTGTCATAACTCAGGACCCAGCATAAGGAGGAGGAATGGTGACAGGGAAGAAGATCCCTAGAGACAGGAGTCTCTTCACCCCTGAGGAGAAGAAGCTTCACAACTTAGACCGGGTCGCCAGAAACACCATACTGACCACTCTGAGCGATTCTTATCTCGGGGGAGTTCAGGATTGCAAGTCCACAAAGGAACTCTGGGATGCTCTAGCGCTACTGAGTCGGGGGACTCAGAAGATCAAAGCGAACAAGCTGGCGCTGGAACTTCAAAAGCTGGAGAGACTGTCTCTTATGCTTGGTGACTCCATTGAAGATCTTAACGTCAGATTCACGGATCTGATGAACTCTATCAACGGACTGGGAAAGACATTCTCCATCCGAGAGATGAATCTCAAGATTTTGAGGGCACTACCAGATGGTCATTGGACTCCCTTTGCTACTTTACTGAGACATTATTATTTAGATATTGTTACTCCTGACCATATCTTTTTAGAACTTAAAGCTGTGGAGTTCGAGTTTGGTCTACCTCAAAGGAAGTAGCGAGCTGAAGCTGACACCCAAGTCGACCATGCCTTCAAAGCATCAGTCAGCACAGCGGTTCCGGCTTCTAGCAAGGCTGAACCTTCACTCATTGACTTATAAGAAGAAAACCTGGCTAAGAAGTACGCGTTGCTTGCCGTGAAGTATCAGAAAGAGAAGGAGAGGCGCATAAAACTCTCAAGAGTCGTCAGAGACTCCAAGGGTAAGTCGGAATATACACTTAAGCGCACTCCTGACTCACATACTTCTGAATGCAGGAAACAGGAGGACTCAGCTCCGTGAAAAGACAGTGAGAGCAAAGAAGAGAGAGTCACTACCTGCTAAACCTACAAGAAGCCAGGACACTATCAGTATGATTGTCCTGAGCTCAGTACTGCTGAGAGATCAGCACGCAAATCTCGAAGGGAGAAGTTCATCAAGAAGCGTCAAGCATATATAGCTAGTGAACTCTCAGACGACTCAGATGAAGTCGATTCCTTCATGGATTCATCCGATGATGAAGCGGCATTCATGGACGTAGAGCTTGAAGAAGACGCTGAAAAATGTCTCATGGCAGGAGAAGAGGATGAGGTAAACTCTCATACTTCATTTAACTCCTCTTCACACTGCACACACGACACTATTTCAGGTGCAGATGAGATCTGGACGTCGCAATCACATATGAAGAACTACACGACGAGCAAATTCAGATGAGTCTGCAGCTCAGTAAGACTCTTCAAGAGTTGGATACCCTGAAAGTGGAGAATCAGAGACTTTCTCAGGAGACTCAGGTTGCTACTGAGTTAGAAGGACTTGTGTTGAGACTCAGGGAGGAGATAAACACTCTGATGGCCAAGTCTCAGCATCAAGAAGATCAGATCTCAGTACTGACCAATGACTTGACTCGGAAAGATAATGAACTGAGTCTACTGAAGCAAGAGTTGTTAGGACTTCAGATCGAGCATAAACTGCTGAAGAAAAGCGATGATGTCTGGAGGAACCTGATGACAGAGCGATACATGGGCACTGAAAAGAAGCTTGAGGCGATGCTAGCAAGCAACAAGCCTAAGCACTGCAAGGAGGGACTTGGATTCAGCCATGGAGCCTCCTCATCTGCCCTCGTACGCTTAGAAAACCAACTAGCTGATAGATTTGTTGAAGGGGAGACCATCAACGCAGAGATTCTAAGCCCCCTAGCCAAGAACAAACAAAAGATGAAGGCACCTCTCCCAGCTATCAGCATTCTGACAAGAAGATCAGTTCCAAATCACCCCAGTTCAGTCAAGGGGGAACTAGCAAAGCTAAGTGGGCTGATCAGTATGGACCTCCGCAGCTGACACATCCAGCTCAGTATGGGTCATATTACTATGATCCTATAGTCAGGAGAGGACCTAAGAGTCAGAAGAAGAAGAAGAAAGCCGTATAGTAGGCAAAGGTCATCAGTCCACCTACTCAGAAGACCAGGACTCCTGAACCTGTGAAGCCTCAGAAGTCAACATCGACCAGTCCAGTGGTCAAGTATGTTGATCAAAGTGGGAAGAAACTGTCTGAGACCACCAGGGTCGTAAGACAGATCTGGGTTTCCAAAACTAACATTTATGGACCCAAAATCAAAAATAAAGGGTACCTAAATATAAATCTATTTTGCAGGTGCACAAAGATCCTCAGTATGTGGATAGCGGATGCTCAAGACAAATGACATACCAGAAGGACCAACTGAAGAATTATACTACTGAAGAAGGACCCCGAATCGAGTTTGGAGACAACGCAAAAGGCTATACCAGAGGCTATGGAACACTCAGCATTGGAACCGCAACAGTTACAAGAGTATCATATGTTGAAGGACTTCAGCATAATCTTCTCTCTGTTAGTCAATTTTGTGATAACTCGAATAGAGTGATTTTTGATGCTGGTTTCTGTGATGTCATTGATAAATCTACAGGAAAAACAGTGTGTCAGGTTTGCGCAAAAAGAATATCAACGTAGCTGACTGGAACTCAGCTGAACCTGAAGCTTGTTTGTTGGCGAAGAACGACAACAGAACGGGGTGGCTCTGGCACAGAAGACTCAGCCATCTCAACTTCAAGACGCTCAACAAGGTAGCTAGAAACACTCTAGCAAGAGGACTGCCAAATGAAGTATTCAGCAAAGACACTCAGTGTGAAGCATGCCCGAAGGGAAAGAAAACAAGGAATCAAAATCCTCCTGTTCCATCTCCTTCCACTGATGGAATCTTTCAGCTACTACATATGGATTTATTCAGTCCAGTCTCTCCAGTGATGATCAGAGGCAAAAAGTATGCCTTAGTGGTCATTGATGACTACTCATGCTACACATGGGTCATATTTATTGCCAACAAGTCTGACGTCAAAACAGAGTTACCAAGGCTTCTGAAAAGGCTCAGTGTCGAGAAGAACACCAAGATCATCAAGATACGTTCAGACAGAGGAACTGAGTTCCTAAATTTTATGGTGGAGGAGTTCTGCAAAGCAGAAGGCATAGAGCATGAGACGTTTGCCGCACGCACGCCTCAACAAAATGGGGTTGCTGAAAGGAAGAATCGAACACTCAAAGAAGCAGCAAGAACCCTGCTCGCAGACTCAGGACTCCCAACCAAATTCTGGGCAGAAGCCACTGACACTGCATGTTACACTCAGAACAGATCTCTACTGACTAAGCAAGCATAAGAAGACACCATATGAATTATGTAACGACAGGAAACCTTCTCTATCTTATTTCCATATTTTTGGGTGTTCGTGTTTTATCCACAATAATCGGAAGGATCAGTTGAAGACTTTTGATAGCAAGTCAGACCAGGGAGTCTTCTTAGGATACTCCCGGGTCAGCAAAGCCTTCAGAGTTTTTAACTACCGGACCCTTTGCGTGAAGAAAGCCCTCATGTAGTTTTTAATGAGTTTGCTACTAAAGACAGGAGCAGGAACTCTGAACCAGAGTCTGAGGACATCAGTAAGCAGCTACAGGATCTGAGCCTGAAAGATAAAGTTGAAAAGATCCAGCTGTGTTGGGATGATGATTCAGATGAAGAAACTGAAGATAAGTCTACTGAATCTCAGCCAGCAGCAGAAGTAGCTGAACAGATTGACTCTACTGAATAGAGTCAATCCCAGGTAACTTAGGTCGATGAAGAAACCCAAGTGGTAACTGAGAGACCTCTACTGAGAATAATAATTCAGCGGGAACAAATGAAGTTCCCGAGCTAAATGCCCTTGAACCTGGTGACTCAGTAGACCCAACTTTAGTAACTGAATTGCTTCAATCTCAGAATAGTACAAGTGAAATGCCTAACTCACCTACTATCTGTGTTGAACAAATCTCAGATGAAGAGTTGAAACATCGTAGATCGTGGCTGGACGCTCACACTTCTGACTTGATTATTGGAGATCCTTCAGCAAGCGTAAAGACAAGATCCAGATTCTGTCAGGGAGAAAGCGCATTATATTCCTGCTTCTTGTCTACTTAAGAACCTCAGTCAGTTAAGGATGCACTTAAGGACGCTGATTGGAGCATAGCTATGCAGCAGGAGCTGAATCAGTTCACGAGAAACGAAGTATGGGAGCTTGTTGACAGACCCCGTCATCAACATGTGATTGGAACTAAATGGGTCTTCAAGAACAAGCAAGATGAAAACAACGTTATAGTAAGGAACAAAGCAAGACTCGTGGCAAAAGGCTACTGTCAAGCTGAAGGAATAGATTTCGACGAAACTTTCGCTCCAGTTGCAAGATTGGAGGCAATCAGACTATTCCTAGCCTACGCAACACATCAGAGATTCAGAGTTTATCAAATGGATGTGAAGTCTATCATTCCTGAACGGCATGCTGAAAGAAGAAGTCTATGTGGAACAGACTCCTCGCTTTCAGCAGGGACATTAGGTCTACAGACTCAGAAAGGCTCTATAAGGGTTAAAACAAGCACCCAGGGCTTGGTACGATACCCTGTCTAAGTTTCTTCTTCAGAAAGGTTTTCAGAAAGGCATAGTAGACCGCACATTATTCAACATTCGACTGGAAGATGATATCCTACTTGTGCAGATCTACGTAGATGATATAATCTTCGGATCTAAGAACGTCATCATGTGTCAGCTGTTTGAGAAAATGATGAAGGATAAGTTCGAGATATCAATGATGGGAGGGATGAACTATTTCCTCGGTTTTCAAGTCAAACAATCTGAGAAGGGAACGTTCATCAATCAAGGGAAATACACTCGAGACCTCATCAAGAAGTTCGGTTGCACATCCAGCAAACCAATCAAGATCCCGATGAACACGAACATGAAAATCGATCTTGATAAAGAGGGAGTATCAATAGACCATACTGAATTTCGTGTAATTATTGGTTCATTATTATATCTAACTGCTACTCGACCTGACATAACTTATGTTGTAGGTGTCTGCGCTTGATTTCAGGCGAATCCTAAGCAGAGTCACATGGACTAAGCAAAGAAGATTCTCCGCTATCTCAGAGGAACACTTGACATGGGTTTATGGTATCCAGCTGATGATAATATTGAACTAACTGGTTATTCTGATGCTGACTATGCAGAATGTAGAATTGACCGAAATTAAACTTCTAGAACGTGTCAGTTCCTTGGCAGTAAGCTGATTTCATGGTTCTCAAAGAAACAGCATTCAGTAGCGACATCAACTACTGAAGCTGAATATATGGCTGCCGGAAGTTGCTGCGCCCAAATCCTTTAGCTGAGACAGTAGCTACGCCACTATGATGTTATTCAGAATGAAGTGTCGATCTTCTGTGACAGCACCAGTGCAATTGCAATCACTCAAAACCTAGTACTTCATACGAGATGCAAGCACGTGGACATCAGACATCACTTCATTCACGATCATGTCAAAAAGAAGGATATCAGAATGGAAAAGATCCATACTGACCATCAAAGGACAGATATTTTGACCAAGCCTCTAGCTGAAGACAGATTCAGAGAACTTTCAGTAAAGCTAGGTTTGTTGGACCCTACTGACTCCAGTCAGTAAGTGGATTCAGGAGAGGAGCATTCAACAAGGGGGAATGTTCACTCTCGGTACTGAATAAATTCAGTACGTAGAGACTCAACAACCATCTACACGAGGTATCAACTAATTACGATGTTCAGCTGACAGGTTTGCGTATCTCTACTCAGTAGCCAATGAAATATTCTGTGCATTTATGATTCAGATTCAGCTTCGTATTCAATGCCTTAGAAAATGTCATTTAATATAACGGTTTACATTAAATACATGACATCTTATGTAAAGCATGTTGAACTCTGCGGCGCATTAAATGCATGTATCAAGTTACTTCTTTGGCTATTTACAACTGTATTTTGACTTAGGAGGCTAAATTGATCATTACCTATTTTATAACATTAAATCCTAGCCGTCCATCTCAAAAGATATTTCAAACTGAACCTTGGATTATTAACTGTTCATCTTCTTTAACATATATAAACACGTTTAAAGTTGGAAATCGCCATTTTCACTCTGCAATTTCACAACCCTAGTTTTCTGAGAAAAAGCTTTTGTTTCCTTGCAAACTCATTTTCAAATTTCTTAGAAAAACCTTTGGTAAATCTTTCATGATCATTCAGCATCGTATATGATATTTTTAATATTTTTCGATCGATACTGATTTCTTGTCTTTGCAGATTATAAAATATGGCAGGAACATGAAAGAAATCCTCGAGAAGGACCGTGTATGGTTCGAGCCGATGATGGAGTTTGACTCCTGCGACCTAGATTTCATGGAGGAAATCTTTGACTCGCTGAGGGTGACTGGATTGGAGAGATTTCTGTCTAGGAAGCCGTCATACTTCCTTCCTCGACAGATAGCTGAGTTATATCTGAAATCAGAGTTAGTAGAAGGGGACATCCGATGCAGATTTATCACTCATATTCTTGGAGACCCCGCCCGCGTCATACCAGAAATTAAGATGATGTCTATCAAGGAAGCGCTTCAGCGAAGCTTCCAACTGCCGAGCGAAGTCTTCAGTACAGTGTGCTACAAGGATGATCTTATGGATGAATATTTGGAAGTTTTCTGCGGGAAGCCTACAACATTCAGAGCTGCCTTCCCAAAGAACGCTATGCTTCCCCAGTATAGAGCTCTTGCATATATTGTGACTCAGATACTGACGAGTCAGGCCGGCTCGTTTAACCAAGTGTCGAGACCAAAGATTCAGCTGATGATGGCCATTCACGATCATGCAAAGATTAACTGGACTGAATTCTTCCTGAAGGAGTTTATGACTCAGGCTGCGAAGTTCGATCATTCCGACAACTGCCTGTCAGTTAAAGGAAAATTATTATACGGCACAAAGCTCTCTGTTATGATAGAAGACTTCTGCGGATCAGACAATGTTGTGTATGCTGATAAGCAGTATTTCAATCTGAAGAAGGTCCGATTCCAGAGCAGGGCAGCGGCCCTTCAGCAGATTGGGTCAGGGCCTGCTGATCCCAAGACAGGAGCTCAGAAGACCTCCACTCCTACAAAGAAGAGGTCACCTCCCAAGTCTACTCCTAAGACACCGACCAAGAGACTGAAGAAAGTCAGTGAGGTCGTAGCTGAGGTTGAAGCTGAACCACCTCTACAGCTAAGGGACGAGGCTGAGTCCTCAGAGAAAACTCAGTCAGTGGAGAAGGCCATCTCCACAGAACAAGGAGATACAGTAGACCAAGGGGTCGAGACTGAACAAATTCCTACGACTGAGAGCCCCTTGGATATTCCTCCACTTAGCACCATTTCGTCTGCTGAGAAGTAATAGTCTCCGATTGAAGTCGAAGATTCAGAGACTGCTTCTGAGTCAGAATCGATCAGGATGGAGGCATCTGATCTGCAATCAAGATCCTCCCGAGAGATTGCTGAACATATTCCGGAGATAGCCAGCCACACAGCTCTTATCATACTGGCAAGGCAGGCTAGACTCCATACATTGATCAGGTTCCAAGGAGTGGTCTACCCTGAACAAGCTGATCAAACACCACTCCTGCGAACAGCTCCACGAAGAGGAGCTGATGATAAGGAACAAGATTCGCTACTCAGATCCATCTGACATTTGTTCCTTAGATGACTTGAGGGCTGCCATGCTCGCTATACTGAACGATCGACAACCAACCTCAGCAACGGCACCCTCAGATGGGTCTGACTCCAATGGTCAGGACCCACCCCGTGATTCAGGCCCTGAGAAGCCTGATGAGGGAACTCAACTGGACAAGGATGCACCAACTTCCACAGCTGAACCTCCTCTCAGCATCCTTGGACCAGGTCAGTCGGAGGCTGGTACCTCGAAGTCAGCAGAACCAGCTCAGCTCCTACTTGAGTCTGCGTTCGAGGTAGCGCCCAGCCCTAAAAGCTGACGATCGAAGTCAGTGGCCAGGGCCCTGAGGAGTCAAGGAACTTATAACAGACTCCTCGCCCGTGCCGTCCACAAGACGTGGAGGCAAACCACTCAGGCTCAGAGTTCGGAGATCAAGGGGCTCAGAACTACAATTCAGAACACACCTGCCCCCGACTTCTCAACCATCTTGACAGATGCACTTGCCACTCAACGAGCCAACTTCGAAGAGCAACTGAAATTGATGGAGGCTGGCTAAGCGAAACTTCTGGAAGAATACAAGGCCGCCCAGTCAGCTCATACTGCATCCATCTCCTCTATCTCTCAGGTCTCCAAGCTCAGAATCCAAAACATTCAGAAGGCTATGGAAGATAAGGTGGATCAGAATTTGCAAGATATTCAGACGGTAGTAGACGCCTCTCACAAGAAGTACAGGGAACAGCTAAATGATGAGAGAAACGAACTGCATGAGAGACTTACAAAGCTGCAGTATGCATTGGATGATCTTTCAACAGCTTACAAGAGTCTAGAAGAAAAGGTACAGATTCCTACCCCCGGTTTATTTGTTGATGCCAAAAAGGGGGAAGGAGAGCTGAAGGTACCGGAAGGGAAGGAGAAGGTACTGAGAGTACCAAAAGGAGTGAGGACAGTGGCCGGAACAACTCAGAGTCCGCAATCTGCTCCCACTGGTCCCGCTACTCAGTCAGCATAAGGCGAGGCCCAGGGTGTCTCAACAGCAGGAGATGTAGTGCCTGCTGAGACTGGCCCAAGTGGCTCAGGACCGAAGGATTCTGCTACTCAAGCAACTTAGACACCAAGCGATATTATCAAGGAAATTGCTCAGTATGCAGAGGAGGACTCAGAAGAGGAAGAGGTTCCTCTGCCTCCTCCAGTGCAAGGAAAGGGTAAGAAAATACTGAAGCTTCCCACTCCTCCCACGAAGAAAGGTACAAAAAGATACATCACTCTTGAGGAAGAAACTCAGATAGCTGCAGATGAGAAGCTTGCCAGAGAAATTGCCGAGGTTAAGGCTGCCAATAAGCCAAAGAAAAAGCCAGCCAAAGGCAAGACTAAGGCTCCAGCAGGAGGTAGGAAGCCCGGGACAAGGCTGCCTCCAAGGAAACTAAAGCTGAGTGATGAGGCAGACAAAGAGAATGAAAAAGAACAGCAGCAGCAACAACAGACATCTGGTCAGCAGGGAACCTCAAAAGAAAAATCTTCTACTCCTGCGGACTCAGAAGAAGAAGAGTATGTACCCTCCTATGTCCCCTTAAAGAAACAAGAGCTAGAAATGCAAGAGATATGGGATCAGATGGAGAGGTATCTAGACAGAGGAGCTGCAGCCAGGCAGATAGAAGCAGCAAGAGAAAGGCTCAGACTGGCTGATCTAGAAGCTCTGAGGCTGAAGGCTGAGAAGGAAGCAAGCCAAAGGATTCCTGAGAAGGCAGACATCCCTTACAAATACAGAAGACTCAGGAAGCCTACTGACCTCAAGATCCACAGATGGCCCAGAGTGGATGAGTGGATGCCATGGGAACGGACACAGAGGTGGGAGTTACTGAAGGCAGACTACATCAAGAGATACTACTTCTGGAGATACTGGCCTGAAATGCACAAGTCCATTACATTTGCTGAATAACTTCTGAAGACTGACCCAGAGATCTTTGCTAGAGTTCAGAAGGCCATAGCAGATAAGATCGATGTCAGGGTCCCAGCTCTAAGGATTATGCCTCCCCCACTGAAGCTTGATGGTTTTGTACATTATGGGGTAGTTGAGAAAGAGATTAAGGATGCTGCCCAAGTAAGATATTTTGATGAAGATGAGCCTGCTGATTTGCCAGAGATACTGAAGCTGAGGAAGATCACTTACAGAATGTATGGACTGCCACTTCCTGAAGCAAAATCAAAGGACTTCAAAAACAGGATTCAGCAGTTCAGATGATAGATAGCTTCTGTATTTCTTATATTTTCTATTCAGTTTTTCTTAGAATAGCAGTCTGATGTATCTGTACTGAATCTCTTCATATATAAAACATCACTGTTGTTCGGCCCTGACAATTCCTTATTGTCTATATGGCCTTGTTTATTTTATGCTTAACACTCAGAATCACTCAAGCGATTACTGACTCACACACTCACTGAATATATATTTATATCTGTCAGTTTTTACCTTGTTAGATTATGATCTGTTCGATTGCATTGATGGGGAAAATGTTGTTAGAAAGGGAGAAATTGCTGATTAGTTTTCTGTATAGGTTCTGATATTTCTTCCCTGATTCCCTCAGGAGTCTAGAACTTGAAGAACAACTCCAGTGATTCTACTTGTAATACTTGTAAGGAGCTCTGTTTCTGATAGTTATAGTGTTAGGTTTTGGCATCATCAAATAGGGGGAAAATGTTGGGAGATGATTCAGTCGCTCCACAACTTGTTGGGAGATAACTCAGCAGCCTAGTGCTCTGAATATTTGTTGAAGATTTGAAGATCCCAAAACCCTACTTTGAACTGATGAACCATTCCGCTGTAATCTGTATTATTTTGTCTCTGAGGCTTCAGACTCAGTAGACACTCTTCATTTAGTTCAGGCGCTCAGTAGATTATCAGCCTCAGTACCAGAAGAAGAAGACTAAGTGATACTGGACTCAGCAGGAGCAGTATACTGAAAAGAGTTAGTGGAACTGAACTCAGCAGGAGTAGTTCACTGAACTCAGAGTTGATCTTCAGTAAAGCTGACTCAGCAGGAGTATGCTATTGAATACAGATCAGACTCAGCAACGCATGGACAGTCTTCTGACTGTTAGGATTTACTAAGTCAAAACAGCAGAGTCATACGAGGTATAGAGAAGTCAGCTTTAGATCTACCTTGAAGTCTGTTCCGTCTCACCTACTTTCTTCAGCCTTGACCAATGACGAACAACCAGTTGTCCACTTTTTGATTAAAGCTGCAAGTCAACAACTTTCCAGAAATGGAGGGAAAGGACTCTGCTACCATCTTTGAAAGAGCCGTTAGCTACCCAAAAGAGAGAGACACAAGGATCGTCGTCTCCAACAGATCTATCCTTGCCTCTGCTCTATAAATAGAGGGATACAATTCAAATTGAAGCTCACAAACGACCGAACGAGTGAACACAGAGAAAATCTAAGAAGACACGAGCATTCACGAGCAACTCGAAACGACCTAAGTCTTCTGCAAGAAGTTCAGAGAGTAATCTCCGGCGAAAGACGACATACTTGCTCATAGGGACCCAAGCTGAACCAGATCATAAAGCCTCTAGTATCCAAGCGACTGAATACGAACCCAAGTCCATACTTAACTCTTCGTCGCTCTAGAAGCCAGTTTCTCGTTCCCTATCCCTCTAACCTAAGCTCAGCAGATCTTATCCATAGCTTAGATGAAGGAGTTCATATCTGAACTGATCCTTATTGTAAAGGACTCCTTCATAGTTGGAGAGTTTGTCAAACGCTTTAGTTTGATATCTTGTAAACTAAGACTTGCTCAGTATAAATCTCAAGACCAGTGTTAGTCCAGCGTACAAACCGACTGAGACTATCTCAGTATAATACATAGCTTCCTGATCTTTCGGGACAGTGGACGTAGGATTGTTGGATCCAAACCACTTTAAAATTGCCTGTGTTCTGTCTTCTCTTTACTGTTGCATTGATTACTGTGCATACTGAAAACATTTATAAAATCATTCAACTGAGTTTCAGCAAAGCTTAATCGAGTGCACTAACATACTGAAACTGTTTTATTTAAAACGTTTTCTAAACTCAACTGAATTTGGGCCTACACATTTCCGCACTATACTGAACTTCAGCTGAACGATACTAAATTCTGACTCTAGTCAGCTAGGAGGCCTCAGTGAAGTCAGTCACTCTGCCACACGATCCAGAACAGCTTATTTGGTCTACTGAATGTGTTCAGTACGACACTCTCTTGAAAAGGATTGTTCGTGTTTAAAGTTGAGAAATTGTTTTCAGGTGTATTCACCCCTCCCCCCTCTACACCTGAACGTTTAATCTCGGGACCAACAAAGATCAAGAGCTTTAGCTGCATTCCTAGCTTCTGTTTCTATCACGGTTGTGAAGAGTGATTCGTCTAACTTTCTCGGTGGAGGCAGAGTCCTGAAGGTCGGAGTTCTAACTACAATGTTATCTTCAAGGAAGGCCTTCTGAACTATATTGTAGACTTCATTATCACACTTCTCAATCCATTCAGCAAACTTCTCGGCTTTGGTGGAGTCGGGCCAAAACTGCTATACATAATATCTCTTGATGAATTCAACTTTGATCGTCTCCCAAGCCTGAGTCCTCCCAGGGCATCCACTCATCTACACGAGGCCATAAGTGCGTTTTCAGCTCACTACATTTCTTGCATCGTCTGAAGAATTTGGAGGTTGTGGGGATGTCTCTGTCCTTAGGAGATAGTGGCCTAAGCTCCAGTCTCTCTGTTTCTCTTGCCTCTTCAGCCGCCCTCTCCTTGGCTTCTGCCTCTTTTCTTTTGGCTTCAGCGAGTTGATGCCATTTAGCTCTGGAGTCGAGTGCTCTTATCTGAGGTCGATCAATTCGTCTATAGTAGGCTCAGCAGGCTTCTTTTTAGTTTGCTTGGATGAGTCAGCCTGTTTCTTCTCAGCTTCTCTCTCTTTCTCTTGTTCTTTATCAACGTCGTCTCGGAGAGAGAGCTTCCTGGCCACCTGCCTCTAAATGGGCTTTCTTGCAGGTGCCTTCACCCTGGCCTTTGTCGGGACCTTCTTCGGCTTATTTGCAGCCTCAGCCTCAGCAATCTAGCGAGCAAGCTTCTCTTCAACATCTATCTGTGCTTGCTCTATTGGGCTAATGTATCTTTTGGGACAGGGGGTAATTTTTAGCAAGGATTTTCCCTTCCCAGATACAGGTGGAGGCAGATAAGTATCTTCATCCTCCGAGTCCTCTAAGAACTCGGTCACTTCATCGATGATCTTTTGAGTAGGTTCATAAGTGCTGATTTCTGCCTCTTTAGGTTCTGAGCCGCTTGGGCCTGTCTCAGCTGCTACATCCCCTGTTGAGACACCCTGGACAATAACCCGAGTTACTTCCCCCTTAGACTTCTTCGTCTTTGCTCCTTTAATTACTACGTCCAATTAGATCTCACAAAATTTGTATCTCATATTCGTCACCCTCGCCGAAGTCCTAAAATGTTTAGCTATACATAATTAACTTGGACAAGAAGAACGTAATGAACATGATTAGAATAGAAAATAAAGTGCGAGAAACTGAATTCAAAAACTGAAAGTAAATACTGAATACCGAATTGAATGATGAAAGTAAATAGTGAACGAAATCTGAAATTAAGACTGAAATCTGAAACGAGTGCTGAAATCCTTAATTGTTGAAATCTGAAAGTAACTAAACTAAGAAAGCAATAAAGAGTGTTTGAATTCTTGATGCTGAAATCTAAACCTAACTATCCTAACTATGCTACGGGACTAAGGTCAGTGGAGGAGATTGAAACTAAAACTAATGAAGAAGCGCTGAAAGGTTGTTGTTTTATGCTCTCGACTCCAGCCCCTTTAAATAGATCTTGAAACTTGACTCCAAAGGAAATAATATCTAGGGCATATCTTGAGTTTCTTGATCTCCAAGACTCCTTTTCCTTGTATAATTCGACCTTAATATATCTTCAAGCTTCCAAATCTTTAGCATATCTTTCCTTGATCTAAGCCCCGATTTATCTCCAAAACGCGCCAAAATAACTCCAAATCAGTTCTGCACCACCATCTCATCTTCGAGTCATAAACCTGCTAAAAATAACATTGCTGGATACAAAACAACATCAACTTGGACAAGATGAGCGTCAGAACTGGGTGAATTCGAGTAGTATAAAATCGACACATCAGCATCCTTCAGTAGCTTATGAACCGTCGCTTGCTGATTGTCGAAGTTAGCTTTCTGTGCGGATAAAGCGTTTGTGAGAATAGAGCTGAAGTTAGGGACAAGAGGGATGTTTTGAATGGAAGTCTTTAGTGCCCTGGCTTCCTCACACTGAGCTGCAGTGGACTGGCGCCATAGCTTGTGAATGTTCCTGGCAAGGAGACGATTCTGAGTCCCCTGCTTCAGGAGTGCCTTCGCTACTGCCTTCGACTTTCGGTGCTTCGCAACGAAGCCAACCTCATATGCTAACTCCAACAAGAACTGTTCTGGGTCAGCAGGGCGAGATGTGCCTGCTGCTGCCAAACCAGGAGGAGGAGGGGAGTGACAGAGATCATCAGAAGGTTGTGCTCCCTCCTTCTCCTGTTGAGAATCCTCATTAGGTTTCTCTGTTCCTGCATCACTGGGCGGTTTCGGGTCATCTTACCTGTTGAACCTTCCATAGGGTCGGCTGTTGAAGTAGGATATCTACCTTCAAGCAAAGACAACATGGCCGTCCCTAAGGTCGTCGAACGAGCTAATATCGCATGCTCTTCATAGCCTATCTGTTGTAGCTCGTCGGTGTTCAAAATTTCCGAGGACTTGAATCTGATCAGTTACTCAAGAGCGATCCAGTCCCAAAATCTAAATATCGTCTGAAGCATTGCCCTATTGGCAATATCGACCAAGTCAGAATGACTGGCGATTTCAGGAATGAACTCAGAGACATCTTGGGCTGCTCTGGATTGAAGCAAGGAAAGCTCGAACCCAAGAGTCTCGGCTTTAGTGTTAGTCTCCATCTCCTTAATGTCAATTGGAGACTGAACTTTCTCAGCAGAAGGCAAGCTGTTGAGCGGTGGTACGTCCAGTGGCGAAAGGGGAGTAGGAGTAATTGCTTGAGGTGAAGTCCCCTATTCCACTGAACCTTCTCTGTCTGGTCAAGGAGCCTTCTCTACTGAGGCCTCCTTCTCAGCTGAATTTGCCTTCTCTTCAGAATCAACATTCTCTGCTGATTCAATGTCCTCATCCCTCAGTTAGAGGACAGAAGGAGCTACTGTAATGGCTTGCTCAGAAGCCTTCTTCTTCTTCTGAGGGGGTAGCGCCCTTCTTCACTAGGATCTGGGCTTTCCTCTTGCCCTTCCCCTCGCCGGCACCAATGCCAATCTGCTGAAGAGAACTGGCTTGGATGTGGAACCTGATCTTCTTGGGGTTGAAATATTCTTTGTCAGCGTATGTAATCTGATCAGCTCTATAGAAGTCCTCGATCATGACTGAGAGCTTCATTCCATATAGAAGTTTACCCTTGGCACTCAGTCTGAATGTTGAATTATCGAACTTCGCCCCCTGAGCCTGAAACTCCTTGATGAAGACGTCGACCCAGTTGATTTGAGCTTTGTCATAAATGGCCATCATCATCTCTAGTTTCGGCCTATACACTTGATCGAAAGAACCGTCCTAGTTTGTAAGGATCTGCGTCACAATGTACGCCAAGGCCCTGAACTTGGGAAGCATGCTGCTTTTGGGAAAGGCAATTCTGAATGTGGTTGGCTTCCCACAGAATAGTGTCAAGTAGTCATTAAGCACATCATCCTTATAACCGACAGGACTAATGCCTTGATTCGAAAGTCTAAAGGTCTTCTGAAGTGCCTGCTTCAGCGACATACGCTTCATAATCGGAGAAGCCTTGGATGGGTCAGGAATCTGATGAATTAGGAACGACCCAAACAAGTCTCCGTCTTCCTCCTCTAAGTTGAGGTAGAACTCAACGATCTGTCGAGGAAGGAAAAATGAGGGTTTCTTAGACAGAAACGCCTCCAGTCCAGATGCCCTCAATGCATCATAGACGTCATCCAGAAACTCCAGGTCACTGGAGTCGAACTCCATGACCGGCTCACACCAAACTCTGTCTTTCTCAAGAATCTCCACCATATCAACAGGAGAGACGACAGCAAGGTTCGACATGACTATCTGCAAAATAAAGAATTAGCACTTGAAAGTAGAGTAAGTCAGTACGAGTGCTTTAGAAAGTTAAGATTTATCGTAGAAATTCTCTGAATATAGTGAAAAACGCGTAGTATGTAGAAAGATTTTTAGAGAACTAGGAGGTATATGCAGAACAGAAATGGCAAAAATGGCGGTTTAAGGATGATCACATCGATATGTAGGTTATTTGAATATGAAACAATTTTTGATCGACGGTTGGGATTAAAACCCGCTTTTCAGATGGATTGTCACGATCTTAAAAGATAAGAAAAGTTAATGATGACTGTGCCGCCTAGTCAAATCTCAGACTAAAATAGCTTAGAGAGGTAATGTGATACGACATGCATTTAATGCAAAGTGAATTCAGCAAAGATGGCATAGAATGTCGTGTAATTAATGAAAACGATTTTAATAAATGACATTATTTTAAAACAATAAATGCGATGCTAAACTCCGATCATAAAACCTTTATGTGCTGAGTTGACTACTGAAAGAGATACGCAAACCTGTCAGCTGAACATAGTAGTCAGCTGATACCATGTAGTTCGTTGCAGAATCTCTGTACTGAACGAATTTAGTATCGGATGAGTGTTCCCCCTCACTGAGGACACTTCATCTGAAACGCTTACTGAGTGAAGTAAGTAGGTTTAAGGAGATCGAGCTCTACTGAAAGATCTCTGAATCTAGCTTCAACTAGAGGCATGGTCAGAATATCAGCCCTTTGTATGTCAATGTGGATATTCTCCAATCTGACGTCCTTCTTCTTGAAATGATCGCGAATGAAGTGGTGTCGAATGTCCACGTGCTTGCATCTTGTATGTAGAACAGATTCTCTGAGATGACAATAGCATTGGTACTATCACAGTAGATCAACACTTCATTCTGAATTACATCGTAGTCGCGCAATTGCTGTCGAAGAAAAAGGATCTGGGCGCAACAACTTCCGACAGCCATGTATTCAGCTTCAGTAGTGGATGTGGCTACTAAATTTATTTCTTGGAGAACCATGAAATCAGCTTGCTACCGAGGAACTAACACGTTCCTGAAGTTGATTTTCGGTCGACCCTGTGTTGGGAGATGATTCAGCTGTGGACTGTTTACAAGATTTGGCTGATCCCAAAACCCTAATTTGATTGGTGAATCATTTTCGTTTGTATTTGTAATGCCTTGGTCTCTGAGAGTTTCAGACTCAGTAGACTTGCCTTTAGCACGGTCCAGGCTCAAAAGTTCTGTCTGCTGAACCTCAATAGACAATCCGCCTCAGTACCATGGAGTGAAGACTCAGTAGTGCTGGACTCAGCAGGAGGAACATATAGAGAGGTGTTAAGACTCAGTAGAGCTGGACTCAGCAGGAGCAGCATACTGAAAGATTTAGTAGTGCTGGACTTAGTAGGAGCAACATACTGAAAGAGACAATTTACTGAACTCAGGGTCGACTTTCAGTAAAGTTGGACTCAGCAGGAGTATACTACTGAACCGCTGGTCAGACTCAGCAACGGCCTGACAATTCCCTTAACTGTTAGTGGTTTTCAAGTTAAATCAGTAGAGTTGTCCGAGGTCGTACACATCAGAGAAGTCAGCTTCAGTATCTGCGTTGAAGTTTGAATATCTCAACAACTTTCTACGCCTCTACCAATGACAAGCAACCAGCTGTCAAAGTAATGGTAAAAAGCTGCAAGTCAACCACTTTCCTGAAAAAGAGGGTGGACTCTGCACGATTTCAAAAGAGACGTTAGCTATCCAAAGAGAGTGACACGTGGACAGTTCATCTCCAACGGATCTATCCATAGCTCACCTCTATAAATAGAGGGAAAAATCAAATGGTTGAAGATCATCTTCAAGAGCAATCAACATACGAGCATTAAACGAACAAGAACACAGCTTTCTGCGAAGAACATCAGAGAAAAACTCTACGCGAAAGGCACTCATACTGCTCCAGGGAACCAAGCTTCATAGAATTAAAGCCTTTAGCATCCAAGTGAAAGAACACGAACCGAAAGAGATATTTTCTCCACTGAAAATATCTATAGCTTAGAACCGAAGGAGTTCATCTCTTGAACTGTTCGTACTGTAAAAGAACTCCTTCACTGTTGGAGAATCGTTCACACATTTTTGTTTGATCTTTGTAAAATGGGACTTGCTCAGTGTAATCTTCAAGGACGTGTTTGTCCAGTGTTCAAACCAACTGAGACTAACTCAGTATAATAAAATAGCCTCCTGATCTTTCAGGACAGTGGACGTAGGATTTTGGATATCCGAACCACTTTAAAAGGCGTTGTGTCTTTTACTGTTGCATTGATTTACTGTTCATTCTGAAAAGCCATTTACAAAATCATACAACAGAGTTTCAGTAAAAAGCTTAACTGAGTGCACTAATCAACTGAAACAGTTTCTATTAATAACGTTTTCAAACTCAACTGAATCGGGCCTACACTATTCCACACTCTACATAACTCTTACTGAACGGTACTAAATTCTGACATCAGTCATCTGGCATGCCTCAGTAGTAGTCAGTCACTCTGTCCACGCGATTCAGAATAACAAGGCCTCAGTAATCGGACTGTTCGCGTTCAAGTTTGAGAAAAAGTTTTCAGGTGTATTCACCCCCCCCTACACCTGAATGTTTGACTCGGGACAAACAATTGGTATCAGAGCAGGAGTTCTTTAAGATTCATGTTATTTGAAACTGATCTACTCGAACGGATCCTGAAAACATTTTCACTGCATATCATTCTTCATTCATATTATTACCTAACATGTCTGATATGTCAGGAATTAGGATGGTACCCATGTTCACAGTTGAGAACTACGGGGTATGGCGAGTCAGAATTGAAGCACATCTGACTTCCCTCCACGATAGCATGACAGAGGTCTTGGAAGACAGACCTATCGTACCTATGGTCGATAGTGTTGACTTTCAGGAACCAGCTCAAGGAGGAGGAGATGATGACCGGGAAGAAGGTGCCAAAAGATAGAAGCCTCTTCACTCCAGAAGAGAAGAAGCTTCTCAACCTTGACCGGGTAGCCAAAAACGCCATTTTAACCACGCTGAGCAACTCGTATCTCGGCAGAGTTCAGGACTGCAAGTCAGCAAAGGAACTCTGGGATGCTCTAGCGCTACTGAGTCGGGGGACTCAGAAGATCAAAGCTAACAAGTTAGCGCTGGAACTGCAGAAGCTGGAGAGACTATCACTCATGCTCGGCGACACGATTAAACACGATTGAAGATCTTAATGTCAGATTCACGGATCTGATGAACACAATCAATGGGCTGGGAAAGACATTCTCCAACCGAGAGATGAATCTCAAGATTTTGAGAGCACTGCCAGACGAACACGGGACTCCATTCGCTACATTGCTTAGACATTCTGATCTTGATACTATTTCTCCTGATCTTATATTTTCAGAATTAGAGTTGAGGTTTGGTCTGCCGCAAAGGAAGCAACGAGCTAAAGCTAACACTCAAATAGACCATGCTTTTAAAGCATCAGTCAGCACAATGGCTCCAACGTCTAGCAAAGCTGAACCTTCAACAAGTGACTTGCAAGAAGGAAGCCTAGCTAAATGATATGCAGTGCTTGCAATCAAGTATCAGAAGGAGAAGGAGAGGCGTAGAAAACTATCCAGAGTCGTTGGAGACTCAAAGAGTAAGTCTGACTTCTCACCAAAACGCATTCCTGAGTCACAAACTTCTGAATGCAGGAAACAGGAGGATTCTTCACAGTCGAAAGAGTGAGAGTAGAGAAGGCAGAGTCACCTCCTGCTACAACTTCAAGAAGCCAGGACACTATCAGTATGACTGTCCTGAGCTCAGTATAGCTGAAAGAGCTGCAAGAAAAGCTCGAAGGGAGAAGTTCATCAAAAAACGACAAGCCTATATTGCCGGTGAACTCTTAGGTGACTCAGAAGAAGTCGACTCCTTCATGGATTCATCAGATGATGAAGCTGCCTTCATGGCCCAAGAGCTTGAAGAAGATACTAAAAAGTGTCTGATGGCAGGAGAAAATGATGAGGTAAATTCTCACGAACCATTTAACTCTTCTTCACACTGCACACAAGACACTATTTCAGGTACAGATGAGAATCTGAACGTCACGATCACCAACGAAGAACTACTCGGTGAACAGATTCAGATGAGTCTACAGCTCAGTAAGACTCTTCAGGAGTTGGATGCCCTGAAAGTGGAAAATCAGAGACTTTCTCAGGAGAGTCAGGTTGCTACTGAGTCAAAAGGACTTGTTATGAGACTCAAGGAGGAGATTAACTCTCTAAATAGCCAAGTCTCAGCAACAAGAAGATCTGATCTCAGTATTGACCAAAGACTCAACTCAGAAAAATACTGAACTGATCTACTGAAGCAGAAGTTCTCAAGACTTCAGACCGAGGACGAAACTCTAAAAAGGAGTGATGATGTATGGAGAAACCTGATGAGAGAGCGTTACATGGGAGCTAAGAAAAAGCTTGAGGCAATGCTAGCCAACAACAAGCCCAAACATTGCAAGGAAGGACTCGAGTTCAGCTACGAATCCTCCACATCTGCTTCCACACACTCAGAGAATCGGCTAGCTGATAGATTTGTTCAAAGGGAGACGATCAATGCAAAACCACTGACCCCCTAGCAAAGAACAAACATAAGATAAAAGCACCTCATCCTATCTATCAGAAGTCTGACCCAAAGTTCAGTTCAAAATCACCCAAGCACAACCAAGGGGGAACCAGCAGAGTAAAGTGGGTTGATCAGTATGGACCACCACAGCTGACACATCCAGCTCAGTATGGGTCATATTACTATGATCCTATTGTCAGAAGGGGTTCCAAGAGTCAGAAGAACAAAAAGACCGTTCAGAAGGCTAAGGTCACCAGTCCACCAACTCAGAATATCAGGACTCCTAAACCAATAAAGCCTCAAAAGTCAACTTCACCCAGCCCAGCAGTGAAATATGTTGACAAAAGTGGAAATAAAATGTCTGAGACCACCAGGTTGTAAGACAGATTTGGGTTTCCAAAACTAATAAGGACCCAAAATCTAAAATAAAGGGTACCTGAATATAATTCTATTTTGTAGGTGCACAGGGACCCATGGTACATGGACAGAGGATGCTCAAGACACATGACGTACCATAGGAGTCTACTGACGAATTATATCATAGAAGGACCCTGAATCGAGTTTGGAGATAATGCAAAAGGCTATACCAGAGGCTATGGAACACTTAGCATTGGAACTACCACAGTTCCAAGAGTATCATATGTTGAAGGACTTCAACATAATCTTCTCTCTATTAGTCAATTTTGTGATAACTCGAATAGAGTGATTTTTGACACTCGTTTCTGTGATGTCATTGATAAATCTACAGGGAAAACAGTGTTATCAGATTCGTGCAAAAAGAACATATATATTGCTGACTGGAATTCAGCAGAACCTGAAGCATGCTTGCTGGCGAAGAATGACAACAGAACGGGGTGGCTTTGGCAAAAAGACTCAGCCATCTCAACTTCAAGACGCTCAACAAGCTTGCTAGAAACGCTCTAGCGAGAGGACTATCGAATGAAGTGTTCAGCAAGGATACTCAGTGCGAGGCATGCTTGAAGGGAAAGCAAACAAAGAAACGAAATCCACCAGTTCCATCATCTTCCACAGATGGAATCCTTCAGCTCCTGCACATGGACTTGTTCGGTCCAGTCTCGCCTGTGACGATCAGAGGTAAAAAGTATGCATTAGTGGTCATTGATGACTACTCGCGCTACACATGGGTCATATTTATCGCCAACAAGTCTGACATCAAAACAAAGTTGCATATGCTTGTGAAAAGGCTCAGTGTCGAGAAGAACACCGAAATCAGAAAGATTCATTTAGACAGAGTAACAGAGTTCCTGAATGCGATGGTCGATGAGTTCTGTAAAACTAAAGGAATAGAGCATGAGATGTTTGTTACACGCACGTCTCAACAAAATGGGATTGGTGAAAGGAAGAACAGAACACTCAAAGAAGCAACAAGAACCCTGTTCGCAGATTCAGGACTCCCATCAAAATTCTGGGCAGAAGCTATTGATATTGCGTGTTACACTCAGAACAGATCACTACTGACAAAGCAACATCAGAAGACACCATATGAACTATGGAACGACATGAAGCCTCTCTTATCTCATTTCCATATTTTTGGGTGTTCGTGCTTTATCCACAATAATGGAAAGGATCGGTTATAGAATTTTGATAGCAAGTCTGACCAGAGAGTTTTCTTAGGATACTCCCGGGTTAGCAAAGCCTTTAGAGTTTTTAACTACCGGACCCTTTGCGTGGAGGAAAGCCCTCATTTTGTCTTTAATGTGTTTGCTACTGAGAACAGGAGCAGGAACTCAAGTTCCGAATCTGAGGACATCAGTAAGCAGCTACGGGATCTAAGCTTAAAAGAAAATGTGGAAAAGATCCAGCTTTGTTGGGATGATGATTCAGAAGAGGATGATGAAGTCAAGACTACTGAATCACAGCCAGCAGCGAACGTAGCTGAACATATTGATTCTACTGAACATAATCAATCCCAGGTAACTCAGGTCGATGAAGAAACCCAAGTGGTAACTGAGACATCTACTGAGAATAACAACTCAGGGGGAACAAATAACGTTCTTGAGCTTAATGCCCCTGAACCTGGTGACTTAGTAGACCCAACTCTATTCACTGAATTGCTTCAATCTCAGAATAGTACAACTGAAATACCTAACTCTCCTACTATCGGTGTTGAATAAATTTCAGATGAAGAGACAAGACATCGTCGATCGTGGTTGGATGCTCACTCTTCAGATCTTATTATTGGAGATCTGTCAGCAAGTGTTAAGACAAGATCCAGATTCTCTCAGGGAGAAAGCGCTCTATATTCCTGCTTATTGTCTACAAGAGCCTCAGTCAATCGAGGACGCGCTGAAAGATGTTGACTGGATCACTGCCATGCAAGAGGAGCTGAATCAGTTTACTAGAAACGACGTATGGGAGCTTGTTGACAGACCCCGACATCAACATGTGATCGGAACAAAATGGGTCTTCAAGAACAAGCGAGATGAAAATGTCATAGTAAGGAACAGAGCTAAACTCGTGGCAAAAGGCTACTGTCAAGCCGAAGGGATAGAATCTGACGAAACGTTCGCTCCAGTTGCAAGATTGGAGGCAATCAGACTATTCCTTGCCTACGCAACACATCAACGCTTCAGAGTATATCAAATGGATGTGAAGTCAGCGTTCCTGAACGGCGTACTGAAAGAAGAAGTCTATGTAGAACAGCCTCCGGGCTTTCAACAGGGACATCAAGTGTATAAACTCAGAAAGGCTCAGTACAGGTTAAAACAAGCACCTAGGGCTTGGTACGATACCCTGTCTGAGTTTCTTCTTCAGAAAGGTTTTTAGAAGGGCACACTGGATAGCACTTTATTCAGCATTCGTCTAGGCGACGATATCTTACTTGTGCAGATCTATGTAGATGACATTATATTTGGTTCAAAGAACGTCATCATGTGTCAGAAGTTTGAGAAAATGATGAAGGATAAATTCGAGATGTCAATGATGGGAGAGATGAATTATTTCCTTGGATTTTAAGTCAAAACAATCAGAAAAAGGAACATTCATAAATCAAGGCAAATACATTCGAGACATCATCAAAGAGTTCGGTTGCACATCCGGCAAACCAATCAAGATTTCGATGAACACGAACATGAAAATAGGTATTGACAAAGAGGGAGTATCAGTAGACCATACTGAATTTCGTGCAATTATTAGTTCTCTATTATATCTAACTGCTACTAGACCTGACATAACTTATGTTGTAGGTGTCTGCGCTCGATTTCAGGCGAATCCTAAGCAAAGACATATGGACTCAGCAAAGAAGATTATCCGCTATCACAGAGGAACATCTGACATGGGTTTATAGTATCTAGCAGATGATAATATTGAACTAACTGGTTATTCTGATGCTTACTATGCAGGTTCCAGGATTGATCGAAAATCAACTTCAAGAACTAGTTAGTTCCTCGGCAGTAAGCTTATTTCATGGTTCTCAAATAAACAACATTCAGTAGCCACATCAACTACTGAAGCTGAATACATGGCTGCCGGAAGTTGCTGCGCCCAAATCCTTTGGCTGAGACAGCAGCTACGCGATTATGACATCATTCAAAATGAAGTGGCGATCTTTTGCGACAGCTCCAGTGCCATTGCAATCACTCATAACCCTGTTCTCCATACTAGATGCAAGAACGTGGACATTAGACACCACTTCATTTGTGATCATGTCGAAAAGAAGGATATCAGGATGGAAAAGATCCATACTGACCATCAATGGGCGGACATACTGACCAAACCTCTAGCTGAAGCTAGATTCAGAGAACTTTCAGTAGAGCTAGGTCTGCTGGACCCTACTGACTCAAGTCAGTAAGTGGATTCAGGAGAGAAGCATTCAACAAGGGGGAATGCCTACTCTCAGTACTGGACTCGTTCAGTACATAGAGATTCAGAAACCAAATTCACGTGGTATCAGCTGACTATAATGTTCAGCTGATAGGTTTGCGTATCTCTTTCAGTAGTCATCCCAGTATTTAATGTTGTTATGATATATATTCAGCATCGTATTCAATGCCTTAGAGAATGTCATTTATTATAAACAGTTTCATTAAATGCACGACATTCTATGCTATGTTTGCTGAAATCTGCTTTGCATTAAATGCATTTCATATCAACTTACTCCTATAGGCTATTAACAACTGGACTTGACTTAGGCGGCTTGTATACTCGTTACTTGATATATAATATTAAATCTTGACCGTCCACTAATTAAAGCGGGATTAAAACTGAACCGTCGATCTTCAAACGCTCCATCTTCAAATCATATATATCGACGTATCTATCCTAAAACCGCCATTTTTGCTCTTCTTAAAACCTTAAGCTCTTTGAAAAACCCTAAGCTTTCAACCTTTGCTTCAGTATTTGCATATTTTCAGAGATTTATATGGTAAATTTTACGTTCATTAGTACTCATATTGATTTACTTTACTTTCTAGTACTAATACGTGATTCTGCAGATTCAGTCATGACAAATCCCAGTAGCATCAGTGTGATCATACCAGTGAATATGATAGAGATCCTAGAGAAAGATCGAGTTTGGTGCGAACCCATCATGGAGTTCGACTCCAGCGGTTTGGATATGCTGGATGATGTCTTTGACGCTCTCAGAGCATCGAGGCTCGAGAGGATCTTATCGTAGAAGCCAGCTTACTTCCTTCCGCATCAGATATCTGAGTTCTACCTCAACTTGGGGGAGGTAGACAGGGACTTACTAAGGGCTTTCACAGTTCATCGCGTTGCTGACCCCTCGAAAGCCGATGCAGAAGTTAAGCAGATGTATGTTAGATAGTCTTTGGAACAGAGTTTTCAATTGCCCAGCAGTGGCATGAGCCTAGAAGGGTACAAGGACGACCTCCTGGACGAATACCTATCAATTGCCCAGCTGCGTTTCTGAAGAACTGTATGCTCCCACAGTACAGGGCATTAGCGTATGTTGTTACACAGATTTTGACGAGCCAGGCTGGCTCATTTGATCTGGTGTCCATACCTAAGTTGCAAATGATGATGGCCATCTATGACCAGGCCAAGATCAACTGGACGGAATTCTTCTTGAACGAGTTTCAGATGCAGTCCTCCAAATTTGATAAATCTATGTGTCGTCTGAGTGCCAAGGGCAAACTCCTCTACGGGATGAAGTTTCCAGTGATGATAGAGGATTTCTACAGAGATGACAACGTAGCCTATGCTGACAAAGGTTATTTTAATCCCGAGAAGATTCGATTCCACAGTCGCGCCAGTGCACTTCAGCAGATAGGCGCAGGTGCCACTGAGGAAGGGAAGGGGAAGAGGAAGGCCCCTACTCCCATTAAGAAGGGTGCTACCCCTCAGAAGAAGCAGAAGAAGGCTTCTGAGATGGCCGTGGTAGTAGCCCCATTCAGACTGAGGGATGATTCAGAATCTATTGAGAAAACAGTCTTAGTAGGAAAGGTTGTGTCTGAAGAGAAGGCAACCTCCTCAGCTGACAAAGAGGCCTCAGCAGAACAGGGGACATCTCCTGAGATTACTACTCCAACATCCAGGTCTCCACTGGATGTACCACCGATCAGCAGTCTTCCCTCTGCTGAGAAGAAAGTGTCTCCAATAGATGTAAATGACATGGAGACAAGCACTGAAGTAGAGACTCTAGGGTATGAGGTGGACACGCTTCAGGATAGAGCAACCCGAGAGATCTCTGAGGCCATTCCAGAAATCACAAGTCACTCTGACTTGGTGAATATAGCTTTCAAGGCCAGACTTCAGATGTTTTTCAGGTTTCAGGATTGGATCACCCTTGATTGCCTTATCAGATTCAAGTCCTGCGAACTCCTGAACTCCGAGGAGCTTGAAATCCGTCAGCAGATAGGCTACTCCGAGCCTGCTGATGAAGGAAATATAAGGTTAGAAACGATACCTTCCTCCTTCGTTTGCTGTCGCGGCTTTGATTGTTGCTCGTGTGTCAGATCTTCTGATCTGTGTCCCGGTCTTTTTCTTCCTCTGGGTGTCAGAGAACTTAAGAAAATTAAGATTTTGTCTCTCTACGTACTCACGCACGCGTCTCAGAATTTGTGAATATGTGTGTTCTGTTTCTGAACAGAATACTAATATATATAGGCTTCAAAAGTCAATATAATATTAATATATTTGTAGCTCATTAATTTAATTTTATTTCTAATGGGCTTCCACATAACTAGCCCATAATATAATTAATTAATCCACTGGGCTACTAATATTTATCAATTAATTGGCCTAGCCAATTAATTCCAGATAAATAACATTATCAAATAATGTAAAAATACATTAATCCATTAAAAATGATTTCCGAGAGACAATAAATAACTAGCCAACTAATTGGGCCAAATGAGGGATCTAATACAAGAAATAAAGCTGGGCCTCAAATTAATTAATTATCCATGCTCAGCCCAGAGCAAAATTAATTAAAAAACACAGATTCATTCCACTAGAGAATCCGTGCTGACTTACCTCTTTATCCCAAATTGAGTAAGGGCTTGTATTTTAGACTTAATCGATCTCCGTATTTAAGATAGAAATATCCGTTAATTAATTAAGCTTACTGACAGCTTATATTAATTAACATCTTATATTCCTGAGTAGTACCACTCGACCTTATTAACACACATGAACTTAATCAACCGGTCGGGTTTAGTGTGCTAATCCTTTCGAGTTCCTCAGGGGCTATGATCAACCCATTTTACTAAGATACGGCTGCAAGATACAGACAACCAGTTTGAACCACAAATAACTACTAACACCCAAGATACATAGATCCAGTCGCGATGACGTTCACTATAGTAGGTCAAAGTGATAGATAGCCAAATGCACTCAGCTGAAGTCTTACCAAGCTTAAGACCAGCTAAGTCACCGAGATCTTGGTTCTCCACTAAGGTTAGTTAGGAGAACACATCTCACTGTGATCCGTCAATACACCACCTTCAGTGTACCAGTAAAGACAAGCAGCTAAGACAAGTCACTTCTTATCTGAACTGCAGCTTAAACCGACAACTTATCCTAAAGTTGTCTTAGCTTTGATAAATGTTTATATCTTGTCAGTTCAAGCAATTTGTGTTGTCGTCTGTGATACCCGACACACTACACAAATCTAACTTTTGTACAAGATAAAGGATTACATGTGCAAATATATACATTTATCAGATAGGAGAATAAAATAGTGGTAAGGACAAAAACCACATTGTATACAAGCATAAAAGGTGCTTCCAGTATACAAAATCCCAACAATTCTCCCACTTATACTAAAGCAAACTTTTAGTATACAATGTGTTAGTTCTAGGTACAAACTAGTATTTAGTTGCGTATCCTATCTATCACTCCTCTTCTCCCACTTATACAAAAGTTTCTGCAGTCCTAAGTGGGGGGCATCTCTACCAGTCCTAAGCCACGAACATGCTTCTCGTAAGCCAGAATTGGTAAGCTCTTTGTGAATGGATCAGCTAGGTTGTCTTCAGTTCCGATCTTTTCTATGAATACGTCGCCTCGATTTACGAATTCTCGTATAATGTGGTACTTCCTGTCTATGTGTTTAGACGCCTTGTGAGATCTAGGTTCCTTAGAATTTACCACTGCACCCGCATTATCACAATAAATCATGATTGCCTTAGGCAAATTCTGAACAATATCAAGACCTTGGAGAAAATTCTTGAGTCAAACTGCCTCTTTCGAAGCTTCTGAAGCAGCCACATACTCTGCTTCCATGGTTGAGTCCGCAATGCATTTTTGCTTTGCACTCCTCCATGAAATGGCTCCACCTCCCAAGGTAAACACATAACCCGAGGTCGACTTCTTCTCGTCTCTGTCAGCCTGGAAATCCGAGTCCGTATAACCCAAATGCACTAGACTGTCTGACTGGTAAACAATTCTATAATCTCTAGTCCGTTTAAGGTACTTGAGAATATTTTTAACCGCAGTCCAGTGTGCTTGTCCAGGATTAGACTGATATCTTGAGACCATGCCTACAGCATATGAGATATCTGGTCTTGTACAAAGCATTGCATCCATGAGACTACTGACAGTGGAAGCATATGGTACTAGCCTCATACTTTCTATCTCTTCAGGTGTTTTAGGGCACTGATTCTTAGATAGAAAAATGCCATGTCTGAAAGGTACCGAACCTCTTTTAGCATTTTGCATGCTGAAACGAGCAATAACAGTATCCATGTAGGACGCTTGTGATAAGCTTAACATAATTTTCTGGCGATCTCGGCTAACCTTGATCCCAAGGATGTAAGCAGCTTCACCTAAGTCCTTCATTTGAAACTGCTCGGATAACCATGTATTTACGTGTGATAACACTTCAACATTGTTGCCAATGAGAAGGATTTCATCTACGTAAAGTGCAAGAAACACCACTGTTCCATTAACATAGATACGGTACACGCACACCTCGTTAGGACAGGATACAAAACCATAGGATTTGACTACCTCGTCAAAATGTTGGTGCCATAACCGGGAAGCTTGCTTAAGTCCATAAATAGACTTCTTAAGCTTCCAAACTAGATGCTCCTTCGCCCTCCTTCACATAACCATCTGGTTGTTTCATATTGATGTCTCTACCTTTTTCAAGGTGCCCATTTAAGAATGCGGTCTTGACATCCATTTGCCAGATCTCTAGGTTCATGTGAGGTGCTATGGCAAGGAGAATCCTAATAGACTTGATCATTGCTACAGGCGAGAAGGTCTCTTCATAATCGATACCTTCTTTCTGGGTAAAACCCTTTGCCACTAGCCTAGCCTTAAATGCCATGATCTCTCCATTCGATCCTCTCTTTCTTTTGTATACCCACTTACTACCAATGGCCTTGCAGCCTTCAGGTAGTTCAGTGATCTCGTATACATCCATATCAGTTATGGACTTAAATTCCGAGTCCATGGCGATTCTCCATGAATCTGCATCTACATCTCCCACTGCTTCGTTGTAGGTCCAGGGATCCACGGTGTCTTGTTCATCTGCCGGGAGATGGTCAGAAGTCTCCCCAGTGAACATATACTGATCAGGTGTAAATATCACCCTCCCACTACGTCGAAGAGTGTCAGGAGTTGTGTTAATAGATTGTGCAGTTGCTCGTGGAGCTCTATCTTGCACAATTGGCTCTGTGAGTGGATCTCGATCACCTTGTAATTCCTCAAGGATGATCTCGACTCGAGACTTATGATTACTAATATAATCCTCCTCTAAGAACCAAGCGTTGGTGCTGACCACGATCTTCTGTTCTTTAGGATCATAAAAATAACCACCCTTCATTTTCTTCGGATATCCTATGAACAGCATAACCTCTGAACGTGGATCAAACTTGTCGGCCTATTTATTCAACACATAAGCAAGACACCCCCAAATCTTTATGTGGTGCATACTGGGCTTGTGCCCGCTCCACAAGTCGACTGGAGTCGTGTTAACCGACTTGGATGGCACACGATTCAGCAAGTATGCTGCAGTCTCTAGGCCATATCCCCAAAAGGAAACTGGCAAAATTGCATAACTCATCATGGACCGAACAATCTCTAAGAGAGTTCGGTTCCTTCTCTCTGACACACCGTTCTGCTGAGGCGTGCCCGGTGCTGTCAGTTGGGATGTAATCCCACATTCTGTCAAGTAGTCCTTGAACTCATTAGATAGGTATTCCCTGCCACGATCAGATCGCAATGTTTTGATTTCTTTACCTAACTTCTTCTCCACTTCTGCCTTGAATTCCTTAAAGGTCTCAAAGCAATCCGACTTGTGGCGAAGAAGGTAAACATATCCATACCTCGAGTAATCGTCAGTAAATGTGACGAAGTACTCATACCCTCCACGAGCTTGTGTAGACGTAGGTCCACACAAGTCAGAATATATCAAACTTAATGCTTCTATGGCTCTATAACCCTTTGCCTTAAAAGGCCTAATCACCATTTTACCTTCCAAGAAGGATTCGCAAGTTGGAAATGGTTCAACTTGGAGAGACTCCAATGATCCATATTTCACCAACCTTTGGATCCTATTTAGATTGATGTGACCTAGTCTTAAGTGCCATAGATAAGTTTGGTTTACCTTAGAAGATTCTTTCCTCTTCTTAGGATTTGATGATGAGGAAGCAACATTAACAGATGTACATGGATTAGATGTAATAGTATATAGAGATCCATTTAAAATCCCATTACAGATAAGATATTTCCCTTTTGAAATCGAAATTTGATCATCAAAAACAGATCTATAACCATCCACACTAAAAAGTTTTGAAACGGAAATAATGTTTCGCCTAAACTCAGGCACCAATAAAACATCTCTTAATACTAAACTAGAGTCTAAAACAGATAAATGTAAATCTCCTATGGCAATAGCTGGAACTCGCGATCCATTGCCCATGGAAACCACCACCTCGCCATCAGCCAGAACCCTTTTCTGCAGAAACCCCTGCAAGGTGTAACAAATATGATCAGTTGCTCCGGAATCTACTAGCCATTCATGGGTAGATGCGGAAACAAGCACATTTTCAGTTACTAAGGCGATGCGTGTACCTTTCTGTTTTGCCTTGAAGTCGGGACATTCAGTCTTCCAATGTCCAACCTTACCACACTTGAAACACTTCCCCTTAGGTTTGTGAACCCCTCCGGTGGGTGCTAACTTCGTGCTCCCACTTTTCTTCCTGACGTCCATAGTCTTCTTGCCCTTTTTCTAGAATCTACCTTTCGGAGGGTTCCTTGAGCTGCTAGTAGTGTTCAAGATTTGAGTTCCCTTACCTTTAATCTGACCTATGATCCTTCTGCAGTAATTAACTCACTTGAAAGTTCATTCATAGTGTAGTCTTTCCTTGACATCACTACATTTAGGCGGAAATTCTCATATGACTTTGGTAGTGAAAGTAGAATGATGTCTATCTTGATGCCAAGATCCAAGACACCACCAACATTTGCAAGTCGATCTAGCAGCTCGATCATATATAAAACATGATCTTGCACGGATGCACCTTCAGCCATTTTGCAGATAGTAACCTGCCTCAGGAGATGAAATCTCTGAGATCTGTCGGTCTCACCGAACATTTCAGCCATGGAATCCCATATCACTCCCGCATGAGGCGTGTTTTCATACTGTGAAGTAAGAGAATCAACCATAGTGGGTAGAATGACAAAACGAGTTTTGTCATTATCTTCTACCCACTTTTCAGATTCCCTTATCTGCTCCTCAGTCGCCTCTTCTTCGGGGAGTTCAGGTTCAGGGGTACTGAGAACATACAAGATCTTCTCATTTTGGAACATTTGTGTAAGGTTTCTCCTCCACTCTTTATAGTTGTCAATACCCTTTAAGGGTCGGCTCATAAGACCATTAACAACAGCTTGAACATACATATCTGAAAAATAATTAAAATAAAGCATGTAAGGAAAAATAATTTGCACATAATTCGTAATTAACGATCATTATAACCTTTTGAAAAAACAATGATGTTAAAAACCTCGAACGGCTCTAGGAATTCCACTAGCAAGCCACGCAGGTGAACATTTACTAGCGTAACCCTAAACCAAGCTATTTACCTAGCTCTTTAATTCCAATCCACGCCTAGGTTCTTAAGACGAATGGAATTAATAGTTCGATATTCTGGACCATGTTACTATTAAAACGCGGGAAGGGACTTCGAGGGAAGTGAATTGTACCTGCGGTGACATATAAGCATTGACCATTAATTTGACCAAAATAGAATCAAATTCTCGAAATTGACATACTTACTCGAACCATGCCGCATTCAATTTGATCTAATTAGCCATCCTATTTAATTATTATCTTCTAGAGTACTCGTGTTTACTAGGCACGCAAGCCACGCAGGTGGACGTTTACGGCTTCGCTCCCACTACTTAATAATAATCAAATATTGTTTTTGGAAAACTCATCTCATAAAACTTGTAGCTCAAAGATGCAAACAAGCCACGCAGGTGGACGTTTACTCACATAATCTTACTACTCTTGTGTAGAGTCCAATTAATGGAGGTCCAATTAAGTGTTTAATATCCAAATTAATAGAATCTAATTAAACATTTAATTTAAAGTTGCTTAGTCTTTTTATTCAAAAGGTTTGTTACGAATCATGCATCATCACATAATTCCTGAAGCATGCAATTTCTAAACGCACATAATAAAATGTGCTCGCGAAAATTAAAACATGCTTAATAACGACATAAATTCTATTTACATGCTTTTCTAAACGTAATTAATCATATAATCGCATGCTAAAGCATAATAATAAATAAATGCGCAAATAGGAAATTTAAAACGTCATTATCGGGCTTTAAAACACGTAATTCCTAACTATTACATTGCCCGATCAAAATACAGATCTTCAAAATCTTCAAAATCTTTGAATCTGGAAACTGCGTCGAAAATTGGATCGAAAACTGCATCGCCACGTCATCAGGGTCGTCGGCCACGTGGCAGACATGTGGTAGCTAGGGCTGACGTGGCGTGCCACGTCAACTGCCACATCAGCGCCTTCTTCAACATTCTGCCGCCGCCGCTACAGGCCGGTTCTGTGCCGGCCGCCGGCACCCAGCGACGCGCCGGACAACGGCGAACCGGGAACCGTTGTCCGCGCCCGGCACCGCCAGCGTCGCCGGGCGCAGATCTGCGCTGCGCGTGCGGTGCGACTATCGCAGCAGGCGCGCGCCGCCGCACCTTCCCAAGCCGGTGCCCGCTGTCCTCACTGTCTTTGGCTGCCTCCAAACACGACCCACGCATTTGGGCAGCCCAATTCCGGCGACAAACGCCGCTGCGACGACGTGCACACGCCAGACCGCGCCTCGCGCCGCCGCCACTTCCGCCACCCGAATTCTCCCTTTTCGAGCCGCAATTCGATCAATTGAAAGAGGGGAAACGTAATTGGAACACTCAAGACCACCGGGTAACGGATTCTAGCCGAGATTAGTTCCTCAATTTCCCGAATTTCAAACGATTCGCCGGAACGAATTAATAACGAGTAGCCAACTTTAGACGTCAATTCCAATCGCATCCGGGATCGGATGATCCCTTACGACCTATCGACGCGAAGCTCGTAAGATGAGGATTCCAGATGTTCAAACCGATCGTCGACCGAACTCCGGACGCGCTGGGAATCTCCGCCGCAAGATGCGGCGGAACCCTAGAAAACTAAGGATTTTGCTGCGAAAATTAGGTTCTTCTTCTCGTTTCGTGCCTCCCAGACCAATTACAGTACAAAAATAGTACAATCACTTAACAAATAGGTCCTATAATCTACTCGTGGATTTTCTCATGAGAAAAACGTTACAACGGGGTCAAAACAGTGGCTCGCAGGCCGCCCCAAACATGAAATTAGCCCGATAACGACAAAATTGAACCCTAATCATACACCTAACAGCAACAATCAGAGCCTAAACCAGGCTCTGATACCAATTGAAGGAAATATAAGGTTAAAAACGATACCTTCCTCCTTCGTATGTTGTCGCGGCTTTGATTGTTGCTCGTGTGCCAGATCTTCTGATCTATGTCCCGACCTTTTTCTTCCTCTGGGTGGTCAGAGAACTGAAGAAAATTAAGATTTTGTCTCTCTACGTACTCACGCACGCGTCTCAGAATTTGTGAATATATGTGTTCTGTTTCTTAACAGAATACTAATATATATAGGTGTGTTCTGTCTCACGTACTCACTGGGATCCGTCAATACACCACCTTCAGTGTACCAGTAAAGACAAGCAGCTAAGACTAGCCACTTCTTATCTAAACTGCAGCTTAAACCGACAACTTATCCAAAAGTTGTCTCAACTGTAATAACTATTTATATCTTGTCAGTTCAACCAATTTGTGTTGTCTTCTGTGATAACCGACACACTACACAAATCTAACTTTTGTACAAGATAAAGGATTACATGTGCAAATATATACATTTATCATATAGGAGAATAAAATAGTGGTAAGGACAAAAACCAAATTGTATACAAGCATAAAAGGTGCTTCCAGTATACAAAATCCCAACAGCTGACATATGCTCTCTCGAGGATTTAAGGGCGGTCATGCTGGCACTGCTTGAGGATAGGAACCCCGCAGCAACCGTCCCTTCAGAGGGTTCTGATCCCGATGATCAGGACCCACCCAGTGATGCAGGCCCTGAGAAGCCTACTGAGGGTACTCAACAGGAAGAGGGAGCTCAACCTTCAGTTGATCTACTTATCAGCTCCCTCCCTCCTGGTTCGGCAGCAAAAGGAACCTCCCACGATACTGACCCTGGACAGCTGTTGTTGTGGTCTTCACATGAGGTTGCCCCAATTGCCAAACGCCGAAAATCCAAATCAGTAGCCAAAGCGCTAAGGACGCAAGGGACACTGAATCGCCTCCAGGCGAAGAATGTCCATAAAATATGGAAGAAGGCTGCGACAACTTAGTGCGAAGAAATCAGTGCATTAAAGACTTCAGTTTAGAATACGCAAGTCCTTGATTTCTTTGTTATTCTCAAGGAAACCCTTACCGTACAGAGACCTGAGTTTGAAGTTCAGCAATCATCAATGATTGCTGGCCAGACTTCACTTCTAGAATCATTTAAGGCAGCTCCGTCAGATCACATGACCAGAATTTCCGTGTTGGTCCGGAGACAATAGTCAGTGTAGAGGGGGGGGAGTGAATACACCTGATCACAGTTTCTTTTTCTCAGAACGCGAAGGACAGCTGAGCTGTAGGTTACAACTGATGAACAATGCCAAATAGTAACCTTCGATCGCGGGGCAGAAGTATGCCAACTACTGAGCTCTCCTACTGACTTTTGTCAGTTCTTGAAACTCAGTCGGAGACGTTGTGCGGAAAAGAGTGTGGGGCCCGGAGATTCGTCTCAGTTTGAAAACGTGATTTCAACAAATCAAGTAATTTTTGGCTAGTGCGCTTTGAGAATACGTTTTATGCAAAGATATGATTTTTAATCAGTTTGTTTGCAATGCAATAAAATAGTAAATAACACAAGCAATTTTTGACGTGGTTCGGATACGCAAGATCCTACGTCCACGGTCCTGCCGAACAGGAGTTCTTGTTGATTTATTTAAGCAAGTCTCAGCAAGGAATCTGTGCACTGGACAGACCCTTCTAAGTTATAGTCCTTAGTGACTTTACAAATCAAACCGAGGTTTGAAAGGGAGGGGATAATCTCCAACTAGGAAGGAGTTCTTACAGTAAGAACAATCACTAAAAGTGAACTCCTCCTTCGAATTTCTATGCTATAAATTTGGCAATGAGCTTAGCTAGAGAAGAGGGATCTAAAGAACTCTAGAGAGAAGAACTAATGATATTCTATTGGGCAAGTTCTTTGCTGGATTGATCTAGAATGCGCTAGAGTTGTTCGAAAGCTTGAGCGTTTTTCCCTTGATATCCCGTACGTGAAGCTCGGATTTCTTCTCTATTTATAGTTGTGAGCAGGCATATGTCCGTTGGAGAAGACGATGCCACGTGTCACAAGCTTCCAAAGAAAATGGCCATAAATTCGAATTGTTGCAGCAAAGTTGTTGGACACTGTACATGAGAGCAGCTTTAGTTGGTCAGAGCAGATAAAGTGTTGTCGGCTTCTCATTGGTCGAGGTTTGTGGTAGGTGAGATTGTGTCAGACATCGGAGTTGAGTCTCTCAAATCCTCGTATGTCTTCTGCTGACTTTCGAAATAACTTTAGCGGCTGAGTCGTTTTCTATCGGATACAGTAGACTTTAAGCAGTCTCTGTCTTCTTCGTCTGAGTCGGCTGACAAGAGATATTCTCTTGAGTATGGTCAGCTGATGACTGCAAAGGTACTAAGATTGCATAGAGTTCTTCTGCTGATGTCTGTCAACTGATGGATGTCTTCTACTGAGGCGAAGATCAGCTGATGACTTAAGAACGCAAGCAATTACACTAATGACATGGGGTTTTGGAAGGTAACTTCGACAGAAGATCAATCCAACAATTTACCCCGTACAGGACTTAGACAAAAAGATAGATAATAAAAACAATCTAGCCTATACATCATCTAGTCCTATCAAGACACTATACTACTGATATCAGCTGGGTTTTGAGATCTTCAATTCCATAGTACTACTATGATTTCCCCCAATATTATTTTAACCACTAACAGCTGAATACCATCTACTGACTCATAACCCAACAATTTCCCCCTAATTGATGATGCCAAAACCTCTATAAAATATAAAGAAAGAATACTAAACTACTGACATAGATAGACATCAGTAAACTGAATCAGTTAGCCTTAAGAGTTCAGCAGTTGAGAGATAGGCAAAATCAGATAAACGGTTATGTGTGAGTGTGTGTTAGATCACTTCAGTGATCAGTTGTGATAAGCATAACGCAACTAAGAGCCTTAAGACAATGAGTAATTTTCTGGCCAGAAGAAAAGGAACTGATATATATGAAGAAGATTACAGGGTTCCTATTCTTCTATACAGGGGATGAGAAGACTATTGCTAACGTCTGAATCTCTAGGTCTTCTTCTTGAAGTCTTCAGACCTGTCAGCAGGAGGATCCAGGCCATAATATTTGTAAATCCTTGCACGCAACGTCTTGATTTCCTCGAGATCAGCTAGGAATATCAGAACTTAGATCATGATGGTAAGATGCTGCTTCGATCTCATCTTCTATCTCCTTCGTGCATAGCACGCCACGAGTAGTCCTAGGAGGAGGGATGCGTCCGAATCTTTGGAGCTCGAGGGGTATCTTCTCTCTTTCCATAATCTGTAGGAGCTGATCTCTGAGCTGGGCATTGTATTGATGAATAAATTCTTCAAAGAGTTGATCAGCTGGTATCCCAGATAGATATAAGCCCCATACATAGTATCCCTTGATAAATTCTTCTTTGAGTTCCTCCCACTTGCTCGTTCGACCGCTGCGGCACCCATCTCGTCTATATGAGGAATAGGAGCTTTCTTGATGTAAGGTGCTCTGGGTGCTCCTCTCCTGTAAGACCTTGGGGTCTGCCTTCTCCAATCTACTACTGGCTCGCTGGCGATCTTATCTGTCAGTTGAATGATCTTAGCCAGGTCAGCCAATCTTTTCTTCTCTCTGAGACCCGCTGATCTAGCATCTCCTCTTCGGAGATTTAATCCCTTCAACGTGGCCTCCCAAGTTGCTCTGTCCTCGGCCTCTTGCTCAGGTGTAAGATTAGGAGTATAAGAACTCTGAGCTAAGGGCAGGGCTGCAGTAGAAGACGCTTTGGCTAGCTCCTCTTGAGCTTTCTTCTTTTGTTCAACAAGGATCAGTTTAGCCTTTTCTTTGGCAATCTTGCCAATTATTTTTCTAGGCTTCTTAGCCTTCTTAGCTTCTTCAATCTGTTGTTCATGATCCAGCTGATCTTGCAGCTTCTGGGCAACTTCTTTATCAAATGCCTCCTGCTCCGCATTGGATTTAAATTTAGGTGTCGGGGAAGATGGAGGAGTAACTTCAGTTGTGATCTCCTTCCCCGGCCTTTGCGGTGGCAGTGGCTCATCGAGAAATCGAGCAATATCTTCAATGGGCTGAGCTGTTGAAACATTTGCTAGCTCAGTCACAGCTGGTTGGACTTCTGGGACTTGAACATTTCCATGAAGGGATACTTCAGAACTGGTTCCAACCTGAATAGCTGAACCTTCCCCCTGATTTCCTTCCCCCTGATTTCCTTCCCCCTTACTAATAGCTTGGACTTTTGGGCTTTTCTCCACTTCAGCCTGTTCCGCCTCAGCCTGTTCATCTATCACGGCTTCTTCCCCCTTTTTGGCATCATCAGCCAGGGTGAGGCGAGTGCGGATGGCTGTCACCTCCTTATCCAAATTAAAGCAAAGATTCTTGATGAAGGTGGCGGTGGATTCGAAGTCTTTGACTGCATCGCAGTATTGCTCCCATTCCTTCTCCTGATCAGCTCTAAATTGTTTGAGTTGGGCTGCGGACTCCTGTCTGAGTTTTAGCAGAGACTGATCATGAGATTCAGTCATCTCCTTCTGAATTTCTTTGAGTGCCTCCGCCTGTTGTTGAGTGGCTTTCTGAAGGCTCGAGGAGGCCACTCTGTTTCTTTCATCCATAGTGGCTTGGACTGCCGCAAGGCCCTGAGTCAGCTGCTTAGAGAATGACTTCTGCTGAGAGATAAGGAGCTGCTAACTTTGAGCGGCTAAGTCCGCCTTCTGAGCAGTAAGGGCGGCCTCGACAATCTCTTGAATGATGACTGAAGAAGTAGGAGTTTCGGAGACCTTCTCAACCCCTACTGCCAGTCGGTCGATGCTCTCAGTCTGGGCTTTGGTGTACTGAGCCCATTTGAGATGAACTTCTTTTGCAAGGAGTCGATTCTTATCTCCCTGTCGCCTGATGGCTTTGTTGACCGACTTAGAGGTCACGGAACCGATGGGTTTGATCTGATAACTGCTGGTTCCAAGCCTCTGCTCAGATGTCGCGATCTGTTGCGCTCGACTCGGCTTCGAGACAACTGGGGCATCACCTGATGTGGAGGGTGGTGGTGATCTGCCCTGTTCGCGAGGAGTGTTACCCTCAGCAGATCCTCCCAAATCTGCATCCTTGGGTGGCACCTGATCCATGTCATCATCATTATTGTCATCGTCGTTGTCATCACCATGATGAGATGGAGGCGAAGGGCTGTTGACTGGAGCTGAGGATCTTAAGCTTAGCAGATAGAGCATAGCAGCACGAAGATCCTCGAAGGAAGCTAGATCAGCTGGTTCCCCAAACCCTATAGCTGATTGCAAGCTCTGCTCTTCTGTCAGTAGGGACAAGGCTGACTGAGTCCTGATAAGTTCTTCAAGAATATCCCACTAAGGAATCTCAAAGGCAATTGTGTCCCCGGCCCTTATGGCAATATCGACCGGATCCCGATGTTCGGCTATTTCGTGGATCTGAGCACTGACCTCTCCAGTGGCTCGGAGACGGGTGGAGTGCATGGTCGTCCACTCTGAGGAGGTTTCCTCAGTCGGTACTCCAGTGCCGACTGAGTCTCTGAGGAACTAATCCGCTGGATTTTTATCTTTCAGCGTGGCACCTTCTATGCATGTGTCCGCGTCAAGTGGTGGATCCTCCTGAGTGGGTGGAGGAGAGGCAAGTTTTGCTGGAACCTCAGAAGGTCCAGGCTTGCTGAGCCTCTTCCTCTTAGGTGGGTCAGCGCAAGGCGGCTCAGAAGGTCCAGGCTTGCTGAGCCTCTTCCTCGCCTGATGGATTTATCAGCAGCGGCTCTTGTCTTGAACTTTATGAGCTTGCGGTCGAAATATCTCGCATCAGCAAAGGCTGAGCGATCTGATACTGACTCTTCGATAATTATAGACATCTTTGTTCTCCTGTGGGTGTGGCTGCGAACTACTGAGCCTGAGCTTTAAGCTCGGCTACATAGTAGTCAGTCCAATTGACTCTGACTCCATCATCTATTATCATCATCAGCTGAATGCGAGGCTTGGATAGCTGATCATACAAACCGGCTGAGCTCGTAAGAATGTGTCAAATAATGTACACGAGCCCTCGGTACTCTGGTAGCAGCAGATTCTTCGGCAGAGCTGTCTTGAAGACTACGTCGTTTCTGCCACAGAATTTCTGAACATATGAGTTAATCTCTTTCTCCTTGTATCCAATGGGTGAGACTCCGCGCGCTAGGAGATCAAAGGTCAGCTCCACGGCGGATCGGATATCGATGATGTGTTCACTGGCATCCCAAGATTAAGGGACAACTTCCTTCATGTATGAGAACCTGGATTCCTCCACGCCTGTATCTAGGGTTCTCCAATTGTAGTAGACTTCTGCAACTTGTCTGGGCAAGTATGCTCTGGGTTGCTTCGAGATGAGAAGCTCCAGTCCAGAAGTCTTGAGAGCCGTGAAGACGGGCTCAAGATATGGAAGATCAGCTTGGTGTAGCGCCATCGTCGGTTCGAACAGGATTCGGGACCTGATGATTTCATCGATGTTGGTGGGTGTTTTGACGGCCCATATTATCTCGCAAATTTTCTCGTTAGAGACCGAAATAATAGAAGTCAAAACACAATTTATTCGCGATAATGCAGATGATGTTTACCGTAAAAGTAGAGCTTGGTTGAAAAGAAAGTTCAGATTTAGAAGAGAAGATGAATCGAAAATGCTGAAGTTTCTTAAACTCTAATGGTGATAAATGTGTGAAAGTGGATTTGAGGTAGAAGATGAAAGATTTTATATGATCGTGCATATCAAACAGTTTAGATCGGATGGTTGGGGTTCAATCTAAAATTTTTAATGACGGTTGTGATTTGATATTATAAATTGAATGATTACACAAGCCGCCTCTACCATAGACCCACGTAGGATTATGCGCAGTTAAGGTAAGTGAAAAGACACACATTAAATGCGCTAGCGGCAAGCATTAAAGACTAAGTCATTTTAAATGAGAACGATTTCCTACCGACTTATCCTTAAAAAATTAATGGCGGGAAATAAATGTTCATTAACTACTGAGTGCAAGCGATTGAGATAATAAATGCTAGCATGCTTCGATAAAATTAAGTATATTAAGACTACGCAAACCTCTTCGGCTGATTTTACGATCACCGGTTACCGTTGGACTCAGGGAGGATGATTGATGTGCTGATGACCACGTTCCCCCTTACTGTATACAGTTTGATTCTCCCGACTGAATCATTGTACTGAGTCCTTAACCTGTCATATTGATTTCTTCTACTGATTTTACTCAGTAGGTTCCAGTAGACCTAGCTCAACTGATAATTCTATGAATTTGTTCTCAGCTAGTGGTTTGGTCAGTATATCTGCCCTTTGCTTGTCAGTATGGATTTTCTCCATTCTGATATCCTTCTTCTCGATATGGTCTCCGATGAAGTGGTGTCGAATATCCACATGCTTGCATCTCGTATGGAGAACTGGATTCTGAGTTATAGCAATAGCACTGGTGGAGTCGCAGTAGATGGGCACTTCATCCTGAATTATACCATAGTCTCTCAGTTGTTGTCGAAGCTAAAGGATCTGGGCACAGCAACTTCCAGCAGCCATGTACTCAGCTTCAGTAGTGGACGTTGCCACTGAATGATGTTTCTTTGAAAACCAAGATATTAGCTTGCTACCTAGAAACTGACACATTCCAAAAGTTGACTTTCGATCTATCCTGCATCCTGCATAATCAGCATCAGAATAACCTGTCAATATTAGATTATTTATCATCAGCAGGATACCATAACCCTGCGTCAGGTGTTCCTTTTAGATATCGCAAAATCTTCTTTGCTGAGTCTAGATGACTTCGCTTGGGATCCGCTTGAAATCTTGCACATACACCTACAGCATAAGTTATATCAGGTCGGCTAGCTGTTAAGTATAATAAAGAACCAATAATAGCTCTATAATCAGTAGAGTTAACAGAAGCTCCCTCTTTATCTAGATCGATTTTGAAATTCGTATTCATGGGGATTTTGACTGGCTTGTTCGAGTCGCAGCCAAATCTTTTCAGGAGATCTCGAGTGTACTTGGCTTGATTGATGAAAATTCCTTCAGGTGATTGCTTTACTTGAAATCTAAGGAAATAGTTCATCTCTCCCATCATGGACATCTCGAATTTCTCCTTCATCATTTTCTCAAATTATTGACATTTAGTCACGTTTCTGCAACCGAAAATGATGTCGTCCACGTAGATTTGCACCAGTAGGATGTCATCTCCTGAATTTATGTTGAACAAGGTGCGATCTACTGTCCCCTTCTGAAAACCTTTCTGAAGTAGAAAGTCTGATAGGGTATCGTACCAAGCCCTGGGTGCTTGTTTTAACCCATATAGAGCTTTCTGAAGTCTGTACACCTGATGTCCCTGCTGAAAACTGGGCGGTTGTTCCACGTAGACTTCTTCCTTCAGCACGCCATTCAGAAAAGCTGACTTTACATCCATTTGATATACTTTGAATCCTTGATGCGTTGCGTAAGCTAGGAATAGACGAATGGCTTCCAATCTGGCGACTGGAGCGAATGTTTCATCAAAGTCGATTCCCTCTGCTTGACAGTATCCCTTGGCAACTAGTCGAGCTTTGTTTCTGACAATGACGTTATTTTCATCACGCTTGTTTTTGAAGACCCACTTAGTACCAATCACGTGCTGATGTCTAGGTCTGTCAACAAGCTCCCAAACTTCGTTTCTAACGAACTGGTTCAGCTCTTCTTGCATGGCAATGATCCAGTCAGCATCATTGAGTGCGTCCTCTATTGACTGAGGTTCTTCTGTGGACAAGAAATAAGAATAGAGTGAGCTTTCTCCTTGACTTAATCTAGATCTTGTCCTGATAGTTGCTGACGGATCTCCTATAATAAGATCTGAAGAATGAGCGTCAAGCCATGAACGTCTGAGTCTGGCTTCTTCTTCTGATACTACTTCTGCACAGTCAGTAGGTGTGTTAGGCATTTCAGTTGTATTGTTCTGTGATTGCATTAGTTCAGTAAGAAGGTTAGGATCTACTGAGTTTCCAGGTTCAGGGGCATTTAGCTCAGGAACAGTATTTGTTCCCCCTGAGTTTATATTCTCAGTAGAGGTCTCAGTTACCACTGGGGCTTCCTCATCGACCGTTGTTACCTGTTGTTGATTATGTTCAGTAGAATCAACCAGGTCAGCTACATCGCTTGTTAGCTGAGTCTGAATTTCTTCATCGTCTGACTCATCATCCTAACAATGCTGGATCTTTTCATCTTTGTCATTTAGTGCGAGATCCTGTAGCTTGCTGCTGACATCTTCAGTATTTTTCTTTGTAGTTTTCCTGTTATCAGTAACAAACTCATCAAAAACAACATGAGGGCTTTCCTCCACGCAAAGGGTCTGATAGTTAAAGACTCTGAAGGCTTTACTGACCCGAGAGTCCTTGATCAGATTTGCTATCAAAGACCTTCAACTGATCTTTCCCATTATAGTAAATAAAGCAATGACAGCCAAAAATATGAAAATGAGAAATAGAAGGAATTCTCCCTTTCCATAATTCGTATGGTGTCTTCATGTGTTGCTGTGTAAGTAGTGAGCGATTCTGAGTGTAGCAGGCGGTGTCAGTAGCATCTGCCCAGTACTTTGAGGGTAGTCCAGAGTCTGCTAGGAGCGTTCTTGCTGCTTCTTTAAGTGTTCTGTTTTTGTGTTCAGCAAGTCCGTTCTGCTGAGGGGTGCGAGCTGCTGATGTCTCGTGCTTAATTCCCTCCTTTTCGCAGTACTCTTTAACTACTGAGTTGAGAAATTATGTTCCTCTGTCTGAGCGAATTCTTTGTATCTTGATGTCCTTTTCCACGCTGAGCTTTTTCAGCAGTTTGGGCAACTCAGTCTGGACATCAGATTTGTTGGCTATAAAGATTACCCATGTATATCTCGAGTAGTCGTCAATAACGACAAGGGCATACTTCTTGCCTCTTATAGTCACTGGAGAAACTGGCCCGAATAAGTCCATGTGTAGCAGCTGAAGGATTCCATCAGTGGAAGGTGACGGAATAGGTGGATTGCTACTCTTTGTCTGCTTTCCCTTCAAACATGCTTCACAATTCCTGTCTTTGATAAACAATTCATTGGGCAGTCCTCTGAATTTAGAGTTCTTGGCTAGCTTGTTCATAGTCTTGAAGTTCAGGTGGCTGAGTCTCTTGTGCCACAGCCATCCTGCCTTCTCACTAGATTTAGTCTGTGCGAGTAAGCAAGCCTCAGGTTCTGTGGTTTTCCAGTTTGCAACGTATATATTCTTCCTCCGCGAACCTGATAACACCTTTTTCCCTGTAGATTTATCAACAATATCACAGAAACCATCGTCAAAGATAACTCTATTCAGATTGTCACAGAATTGACTGACAGAAAGGAGATTATGTTGAAGTCCTTCAACATATGTTACTCTTGGAACCGAGGCGAGTCCCAATATTCGGTGTTCCGTATCCCCTTGTATAGCCTTTAGAGTTGTCACCAAACTCAGTCGGGACCATCTTCCTGTATGTAGTTGGTCAGCAGGCTCTTTTGATAAGTCATGTGTCTCGAGCAGCCGTTGTCCACAATCCAAGGGTCCTTATGCACCTGCAAAACAGAAACATTTTTAGGTACCCTTTGGTTCAGTTGGGTCCATACATGTTAGTGGGTGATTTCAGAACCCAGATCTGTCTAGGGACCTTAGAAGTCTGAGACTTCTTCTTCTGAACCTTGTCAGCTTTCTTCTCCACGGGACTCGGAGATACTGACTTTCTAATGATTTTGGGTTCAGGAGCTTTCTTCTTCTGATGCTTTGCGCTCCTCCTGACCCTGGGATCATAGTAGTACGAACCATATTGAGCTGGATGTTCATACAGTGGTTCCTTGTACTGTTCCGCCCACCTGACCTTCTTGGTTCCCCCTGAGTTTGATCATGGTGTCCTGGGGCTGGAACCTTTGGTCAGCTGTTTCTTGTTGCTAGCCTGAGGTGCAACTATCTTCTGTTTATTCTTCGTCTGAGGTGTTGAATCAGTAGTCTGAACTTTACCTCTGACGAACCTATCAGCCAGCAGTTCTGAGCTCTTTGAAGTGGAAGCTTCATGAGTATAGCCAAGTCCTTCTTTCATGACCGTCGGCCTTTGCGCTCTAAGCATACTTTCCAACTTCTCCTTAGCTCCTAGGTACTGTTCAGTCATCAGTTCTAGCCAAACTTCATCACTTCTTCGAAGTGACTCATAATCCTTTTCAACTTCTGCGAGCTTCTGACTGAGTCGGGCTATCTCAGTATCTTTCTCAGAATTATCCTTGGTCAGAACTGATATCTGAGTTTCTTGAAGTTGAGACTTAGTCATAAGAGATTTAATCTCTTCCTTGAGTCTCACAACAAGATTCTCAGACTCAGTAGAGACCTGACAATCAGAAGAAAGTCTCTGATTCTCAGCCTTTACCTGTTCCAGTTCCTGAATGGTTCTGCTGAACTCTCTGCTCAGCTGAATCTACTCCTCTAGTAGATCATCGTAGGCTTGTACCACATCTAGAGCCTCATCTGTGTCCGAGCACGTGTCGTGTGTGCTGTGAGAAGAAGAGGTTAAATTAAGTTTAGAATTTACCTCAGCCTCTTCTCCGGCCATCAGACAATATTCTGCATTTTCTTCAGGATCTGTTTCTCCAATCTCAACGGCAACAAATGCAACTTCGTCTTCAGAAGAATACATGAATATATCTTCCTCGATTGAGTTATCGGATATCTCTCCGGGTATGTAGGCCTGCCTTCTACGGGCAAATTTCTCGCGTCTGGCCTACCGTTCTGCTCTTTGAGCAGCTGAGAGTTCGGGACATTCGTACTGATAGTGTCCCTCCTTCTTGCAGTTGTAACAGACAGATCATCTGCTGCTTTTTCCAACTGAATCTTTGGATGGACTCGCAGCAGGTTTTGTGTTCCTGCAGTCAGTAGAAGGTTTAGATTCTTCCCTTTTTCGAAAATCTTTCTTACCTGAGGGAGAATCTCTGCTGTATTTCTTCAGCTTTCTGACTCTCTCCTTTTCTCTTTGATATTTGAGAGCCATAAGCGCAAGTGGGTCGCAGTGCGGGATGTCTCGAGAGGACTTTGTTTCTAGCTGCGGCAGCCTTCGCCTTCTTTGGAAGAAATGGGTTTGATTCCGGTTTTGCTTGATCGTTGCTTTGAAAGCATGGTCAATCTGAGTGTCAGCTGGAGCACTGGAACATCGTTGGGGTAGGCTGTGCTCAAATTCCTCTGTTTTTAATTCTGAAAAGATAACATCAGGAGTTAGAGCATTAAGATCAGAGCAACGTAAATAAGTAGCAAATGGAAGCCACTTCTGTCGAGGTAGCGCTCTTAAGATCTTGGTGTTCATCTCTTTGTTGGTGAACATCCTCCCCAGCCCATTGATCACATTGACTTGGTTTGTGAATCTGACGCTTAGCTCGTCAATGGTCTCACTGGGCTCCATGGCAAACGCGTCGAACTTTTATAGCTCTAATTCGAGCTTGTTTTCTTTGATATGCGGGGTTCCTTGGCTCAGTACAGCCAGGGCATCCCAAAGTTCTTTCGCCGTCTTGCAGTCTTGCACCCTCCCGAGGTCAGAATCACTGAGTGTAGTCAGGATTGCATTACGCGCAACTCGGTCGAGGTTGTGCAGCTTTTTCACTTCTACTGTGAAGGCTGATTTTTCTTTAGCGACCTTAGCGCCAATCTGCGCTCCTACACCTCCCACAGCGGCAAATTGTACACTGTCGATCATGGGAATGATGGGTCCTGTCTCAAGGACGTCCGTCATGCTGTCATGCAACGATGTGAGGTGTGCCTCCATTCTCACAGCCATACCATGCAGTTCTCTATTGAGAACATCGGTACCATCCGAATACCTGACATATCAGACATTATGGGTAAGAGTATAAGGATGTATGAATAGATGCTTGAGCAGAAAAAAAAAACATTTTCAGGATCTGTTCGAGAAGACCAGTATTTCAGAACCGGTTATTCAGAAGAACACCATGTGCTCTGATACCAATTGTTGGCCCGGAGACGATAGTCAGGTGTAGAGGGGGGGTGAATACACCTGATCATAGTTACTTATTCTCAGAACGCGAAGGACAGCTTAGCTGTAGGTTGCAACTGATGAACAGTGCCAAATAGTAACCTTCGATCGCGGGTCAGAAGTGTGCCAACTACTGAGCTCTCCTACTGACTTTTGTCAGTACTTGAAACTCAGTCGGAGACGTTGTGCGGTAAAGAGTGTGGGGCCCGGAGATTCGTCTCAGTTTGAAAACGTGATTTTCACAAATCAAGTAATTTTTAGCTAGTGCGCTTTGAGAATACGTTTTATGCAAAGATACGATTTTTAATCAGTTTGTTTGCAATGCAATAAAACAGTAAATAACACAAGCAATTTTTAACGTGTTCGGATACGCAAGATCCTACGTCCACGGTCCTGCCGAACAGGAGTTCTTGTTGATTTATTTGAGCAAGTCTCAGCAAGGAATCTGTGCACTGGACAGACCCTTCTAAGCTATAGTCCTTAGTGACTTTACAAATCAAACCGAGGTTTGAAAGGGAGGGGATAATCTCCAACTAGGAAGGAGTTCTTACAGTAAGAACAATCACTAAAAGTGAACTCCTTCGAATTTCTAAGCTATAAATTTGGCAATGAGCTTAGCTAGTGAAGAGGGATCTAAAGAACTCTAGAGAGAAGAACTAATGATATTCTATTGGGCAAGTTCTTCGCTGGATTGATCTAGAATGCGCTAGAGTTGTTCGAAAGCTTGAGCGTTTTTCCCTTGATATCCCGTACGTGAAGCTCGGATTTCTTCTATATTTATAGTTGTGAGCAGGCATATGTCCGTTGGAGAAGACGATGCCACGTGTCACAAGCTTCCAAAGAAAATGGCCATAAATTCGAATTGTTGCAGCAGAGTTGTTGGACACTGTACATGAGAGTAGCTTTAGTTGGTCAGAGCAGATAAAGCGTTGTCGGCTTCTCATTGGTCGAGGTTTGTGGTAGGTGAGATTGTGTCAGACATCGGAGTTGACTCTCTCAAATCCTTGTATCTCTTCTGCTGACTTTCGAAATGACTTTAGCGGCTGAGTCGTTTTCTATCGGATACAGTAGACTTTAAGCAGTCTCTGTCTTCTTCGTCTGAGTCGGCTGACAAGAGATATTCTCTTGAGTATGGTCAGCTGATGACTGCGAAGGTACTAAGATTGCATAGAGTTCTTCTGCTGATGTCTGTCAACTGATGAGATGTCTTCTACTGAGGCGAAGATCAGCTGATGACTTAAGAACGCAAGTAATTACACTGATGACGTGGGGTTTTGGAAGGTAACTTCGACAGAAGATCAATCCAACAATTTACCTCATACAGGACTTAGACAAAAAGATAGATAATAAAAATAGTCTAGCCTATACATCATCTAGTCCTATCAAGACACTATACTACTGATATCAACTGGGTTTTGGGATCTTCAATTCCATAGTACTACTATAATTTCCCCCAATATTATTTTAACCACTAATAGCTGAATACCATCTACTGGCTCATAACCCAACACTCCGCACTCACTCAAGCACATGAGCTCAGAATTTCTTCTATTCAGAAGGAGTGTGAGAAGATGTTCGATCCCAAGCTAAAAACTATTCAGGACCTTGTCGATTCCTCTCACCGCAAATATGGTGAAGATCTCATAACTGAGAGGAACGACTTACATGAAAAATTCGAAGGTCTACAGAGAATCTTGGATAGGGTATCGACTACTTATTCAGCTTTGAACTCTAAGGTTGTCTCACTTCCCACCCCTGGCGTATTGGTTGATGCCAAAAAGGCGGAAAGGATAGCTAAAGGGAAGAAGTCAGTATTGGAAACTCAAGTCAGATATGCTCCCACTGACCCAACTCCTACTAAGGGGGAAGAGACTGAGATAAAGGGTATGACCCAGGGTGTCTCCAGCGCAGGTGATGTAGGTGCTGAAACTGGCCCAAGTGGCTCAGGACCCAAACAGGCGGGAACAAGCACTTCTGCTGAATCTCAGAAACACATTAAGGAAGTTGCTGAATTCCTGGAGGAGGACTCCGAAGATGAGGAAGAGCCTCCTCTGCCTCCACCAGTATCAAGAAAGGGAATGAAACCAACAGAAGGTTCCTACTCCACTGAAGAAATCCCTTAAACGATACATAAGCCCAGCCGAACAAGCTCAGATAGAAGCTGATGAAAAACTGGCAAGAGAGCTTGCTGAGGCTGAGGTAGCAAACAAGCCGAAGAAGGCCCCGGCAAAGGCCCGTACTAAGGTTCCGGCTAGGAAACTAGCAAAGAGGCCTCCTATCAGAAAACTCATCCTGAGAGATGAAGCTATCAAAGAAAAGGAGAAAGAGAAGGAAGTTGAGAAGACAGCTTCTGATTCTCAGCAGCAGCAAAGTCAGAAGAAGATAACTTCAGCATAATCGCACTGGATAAAAGAGCAGAATACAATCAGCTGGAGGAATATAGACGGCAAGAGGCTCTAGCAAAAGTGAAGGCTGCTGAAGAAGCTAGAGAAGCAGAAAGACTGAAGCCAAGACCTCCTCCGCCGAAGGACAGGGAAATTCCATACAAGTACAGAAGAGGCCGCAGACCCAATGATCATAAGATGCATAGGTGGCCTCGGGTCGACAAATGGATGGCCTGGGAGAAGACTCAGCACTGGGAGACACTTAAGGCTGAATTCATCAAGCGCTACTATGTCTGGCAATACTGGCCAGAAACTCATAAGGATGATGCCTTTACAGAGTGGCTTTTCAAGTGTGATCCAGAGATCTACAGTATGGTCAAAAAAGCCATTGAAGATAAAGAAGATGTTCAAACTCTGTCTTTCAGACCACTGCCTCCACCTCAGAAGCTTGACGGATCTCTCTACACCGGCGTGATTGAAGGAGAAGTCAGAAGAGCAGTCTCAGCTTTGGATCTTCATCCTAATGATTCTGTAGACAATCAGAAGATTCAAAAGCTCAGGAGAGACACCTTCAAGATGTATGGACTCCCCCTGCCTGAAGAGAAATCAAAAGACTTTAAGGCAAGGATTCAGTGCTTCAGGAGATAGTCTTGTTAGGTCCTCTCTGTTTTTGTTTTTGATAGTGTAGCAATAGATGTATATGTACTGAATTCTTCATATATATATATATACACATCTTTGCTGCCTGGCCTAACAACATCTCATTGTCTCAATGGCCTATTTTGTTTAAATTAACACTCAGAATCACATAAGTGATTACTGACTCACACACTTACTGCTTATTTGTGTTTGTTTGTTGTTGCTAGGTTTGATTATTGTCTTGGAGGAATTGTGTTGGGAAAATTTGTCTTAATGAGATACACTGTTAACTCCTAACGGTCCTCAGTAGATTAGAAACTAGACGTACAACTCCACTAATTCTTCTTGTAATATTTGTAAGGAGTCTGTACCTGATAGTTTGTAGTTTTAGGTTTTGGTATTACCAAATAAGGGGAAATTATTGGGAGATGATTCAGCAATAGACTGTTTACAAGATTTGGCTAATCCCAAAACCCTAATTTGATTGGTGAACCATTCCTTTGTATTTGTAACGCCTTGGTCTCTGAGAGTTTCAGACTCAGTAGACTTGCCTTCAGCATGGTCCAGGCTCAGAAGTTCTGTCTGCTGAACCTCAGTAGACTATCCGCCTCAGTACCATGGGGTGAAGACTCAGTAGTGCCTTGGACTCGGGAGGAGCAAGACATACCGAGTGGTGTTCGAACTCGGTAGTCTTGGACTCGCAGGCAAGCGATATCGAAAGATTCGAGTAGGCTTGGACTTAGCGGGGAGCGGCAGATACCGAAATCCAATAGAACTGGACTCAACAGGAGCAGTTTACGAAACTCAGAGTCGACCTTCAGTAGAGTTGGACTCAGCAGGAGTATACTACTGAACCCCCGGTCGACTTCGATAACGGCTCGACGGTTCTCCTTAACGCGTCGGTGGTTTTCAAGTTAAATCAGTAGAGTTGTCCGAGGTTGTACACATCAGAGAAGTCAGCTTTAGTATCTGCCTTGAAGTTTGAATGTCTCAACAACTTTCTACACCTCGACCAATGAAAAGCAGCCAACTGTCAAAGTACTAGTAAAAAGCTGCAAGTCAACCACTTTCCTGAAAAAGAGGGTGGACTCTACACGATTTCAAAAGAGACGTTAGCTACCCAAAGAGAGTGACACGTGGACAGTTCGTCTCCAACGGATCTATCCATAGCTCACCTCTATAAATAGAGGGAAAATCAAATGGTTGAAGATCATCATCAAAAGCAATCAACATATGAGCATTAAACGAACAAGAACACAGCTTTCCGCGAAGAACTTCAGAGAAAACACTCTACGCGAAAGGCACTCATACTGCTCTAGGGAACCAAGCTTCATAGAATTAAAGCCTCTAGCATCCAAGTGAAAGAAGACAAACCCAGAGAGATTATTCCTCATTGTTCTTCACTCTAGAAGCCCTTTCTTGTTCCCTTTCCCTCTAACCTAAGCTCCACTGAAAATATCTATAACTTAGAACTGAAGGGGTTCATCTTTTGAACTGTTCTTACTGTAAAATAACTCCATCACTGTTGGAGAATCGTTCAAACATTTTTGTTTGATCTTTGTAATCTAGGACTTGCTCAGTATAATCTTCAAGGCCGTGTTTGTCCAGTGTACAAACCAACTGAGACTAACTCAGTATAATAAAATAGCCTCCTGATCTTTTCAGGACAGTGGACGTAAGATTTGGATATCCGAACCACTTTAAAAGTCGTTGTGTCTTTTACTGTTGCATTGATTTACTGTTCATTATGAAAACCCGTTTACAAAATCATACAACAGAGTTTCAGTAAAAAGCTTAACTGAGGGCACTAATCAGCATAAACAGTTTCTATTAATAACGTTTTCAAACTCAACTGAATCGGGCCTACACTATTCCGCACGTTGCTGAACTCTTACTAAACGGTATTGAATTCTGACAACAGTCATCTAGCAGGCCTCAGTATAGTCAGTCACTCTGTCCACGCGATCCAGAATAGCTTGCCTAGTCTACTGAATTCATTCAGCAAACAACCTCTGTATGTTCGCGTTCAAGTTTGAGAATAAGTTTTCAGGTGTATTCACCCTCCCCCCCCCCTCTACTCCTGAACGTTTGACTCGGAACCAACACCCTGCAACCTGCATAGTCAGCGGCAGTATAGCCAGTTAATTCAAAATTATCATCTACTGGATACCATAACCCTTTGTCAGGTGTGCCTATGAGATAACAGAGAATCTTCTTTGCTGACTCCATATGGCTCAGCTTAGGAGACACCTACAACATAAGTTATATCAGGTTGACTAGTAGTTAGATTTAATAATGAACCAATTAAAGCACGATAATCAGTAGAGGCTACTGATACTCCCTCTTTGTCTAGATCAATCTGGAAGTTTATGTTCATAGGGATTCTGACAGGTTTGCTAAACTCGCAACTGAATTTCTTGATAAATTCCTTCGTATATATGGCTTGATGGTTGAATATCCCTCTGTCAGTTTGTTTTACCTGAAGTCCAAGAAAGAAATTCATCTCGCCCATTATTGACATCTCAAACTTATCTTTCATCATCTTCTCAAACTTTTGGCACATGGTCACATTCTGAGAACTGAAGATGATGTCATCCACGTAGACTTGCACTAGAAGTATGTCATCGTTCAGTCGTATGTTGAATAGTGTTCGATCTACGGTGCCTTTGCAAAAACCTTTCTGAAAATGGAATTCTGACAAGCTATAGTACCAAGCCTTGTGTGCTTGTTTTAACCCATATATTGCTTTCTTGAGTCTGTATACTTGAAGTCCCTGCTGAAAGCCGGGAGGCTACTCTACGTATACCTCTTCCTTCAGTACGCCGTTCAGAAACGCACACTTCACATCCATCTGATAAACCTTGAATCTCTTATGCGAGGCTTATGCGAGGAAAAGACGAATAGCTTTCAGTCTTGCAGCTGGGGAAAATGTCTCATCGAAGTCTATTCCCTCAGCTTAACAGTAGCCCTTGGCAACTAGACGAGCCGTATTTCTGACTATAACGTTGTTTTCATCTCGCTTGTTCTTGAAGACGTATTTTGTTTATATGACATGTTGGTGTCGAGGTCTGTCAAGAAGCTCCCGAACCTCATTGCGAACGAACTGGTTCAGCTCCTCTTGCATGGCTACAATCCAATGTCATTCAGTGCCTCCTCAATATTATGAGGTTCTTTAGTAGACAAGAAACAGGAGTACAGTGCACTCTCCCCTTGTCTACGATTAGCTCTGGTCTGAATGCCAGCTGAAGGGTCACCAATGATAAGCTCAGCATAGTGACTATCTAACCAAGAACATCGTTTCCTTGTCTCTTCTTCTAAAACAGATTCGGTGCAAACAGTAAGTATATTAGGCATTTCAGTAGTATTGTTTTTAAACTGAAGAAGTTCAGTGACAAGTAGAGGTTCTGATAAATCGTCCACTGCAGGGGTGTTTGATTCAAGAACATAATTTGTTCCCCCTGAGTTGGTGCATTCAGTTGTGGTCTTAGTACCGACTTGGGTATCTTCATTGACCAATACCTGCGATTGATTCTGTATGTTAGAATCAATCTTCTTAGGGACGTTCAGTGTGGGTTGATTCTAAATGTCTTCTATTGAATCATCATCCCAACACTTGTGAATCATTTCAGGATCTTCATTTAAGTTCAGATTTTGTAGCTTCTGACTTACATCTTCAGAATCTGAGTTGCTTTTGTTCCTGTTCTCAGTAGCAAACTCGTTAAAGACAACATGAGGACTTTCCTCCACGCAAAGGGTCCGGAGGTTGAAAACTCTGAAAGCTTTACTGACCGTGGAGTATCCTAAGAACACTCCTTGGTCAGATTTGCTATCGAAAGTTCTCAAATATCCTTCCCATTATTATGGATGAAACAAGAACAACCGTATATGTGGAAATAAGATATAGAAGGAATTCTCTCATTCCATAATTCACAGGGCATCTTCATGTGCTTCTTTGTCACTAAGCATCGATTCTGAGTGTAGCATGTCGTGTTTGTGGCTTCTGCCCAGAACTTCAGTGGTAGTCCAGAGTCTGCGATTAAGGTTCTTGCTGCTTCTTTTAGTGTTCTATTCTTCCGCTCAGCAAGTCCATTCTGTTGAGGCGTGCGTACAGCAGACGTCTCATGTTCTATTCCTTCAGTATCGTAGAACTCCTTGACCATTGAGTTCAGAAACTTAGTACCTCGGTCAGAATGAATCTTCTTAATCTTGATGTCCTTCTCGACACTGAGTCTCTTCAGTAGCCTCGGCAAAGTTGTCTTGACGTCAGATTTGTTGGCGATAAAAAGTACCCACGTGTATTTGGAATAATCATCTGTGACCAGTAGTGTCTACTTCTTGCCTCTGATTGTCACAGGAGAAACTGGCCCAAAAAGGTCCTTGTGAAGAAGCTGAAGGATTCCGTCAGTAGATGGTGACAGAATTGAATAATGACTTTCTTTGTTTGCTTTCCTTTCAGACATGCTTCTCACTCTTCTTCCTTTTTGAATGCTCTCTTGGGCAGTCCCTTGACAAAAGATCCATTAGCTAGTTTGTTCAGCACCTTAAAGTTGCGATGACTGAGCCTTCTGTACCACAGCCACTCAGTTATGTCTTCGTTCCGTGCTATCAAACAAGCTTCAGGCTCCACGGATTTCCAATTGGCAACATAAATGCTCTTCTTCCATGTTCCTGATAACACTGTTTTACCTGTAGATTTATCCAGTACATTACAAAAACCAGTATCAAATATTACTCTTTTATTGTTATCATCAGAGAGGAGGTTATGTTGGAGCCCTTCAACATAAGATACTTGTGGAACTATAGTGGTTCTAATATTCAGTGTTACATATCCTCTCGTATAGCCTTTGACATTATCGCCAAACTCTATTATGGGTCCATTCAGTGATATAATATGTCAGCGGTGTCTTCTGGTACGTCATATGTCTGGAACATCCACTGTCTACGTATCATGGATCATTTTGTACCTACAAGATAGAAAATTACACTTAGGTACCCTTTATGTTTCTTTTGGGTCCTTCGGAGTTAGTGGTTTCGCAATCCAAATATGTCTGACTACTTTTGTAGTCTCAGACAGCTTCTTCCCTGACCCGTCAACGTACTTCACTGAAGGGCTCAGTGATGTTGACTATTTATGCTTCAGATGTTCAATAGTCCTGATCTTCTGCTTAGCTGGACTCTTAACCTTCTGAGCTGATTCAGTTGCTTTCATCTGGACCTTTGGTGACTTCTTGACTATTGGCTCGTAATAGTAACTTCCGTACTGAGCTGGGTGAGTCAAAGTCAGAGGCCCATGTTGATCTATCCATCTCACTGAAGTTCCCCCTTGCTTCTGACTGGGAGGTTGTGAGCGAGATCTGCCAGACTTCTGATAGGTAGGATGAGGTACATTCACCTTTTGCTTGCCTTTTGTCAAAGGTTTCTGGAGTTCTGACCGTTCAGTACACCCTTTGACAAACCTATTAGTAAGCTTCGCTGCTGAATCCTGTGGAGCTGAGGTCGAAGCATTAAGTATTGTAGCCTAACCCTTCCTTATAGGTTACTGGCCTTTGACTTGTGAGCATGGCTTCGAGCTTCTTCTCTGCTCCAAGAAATCTGTCGGTCATCAGAACTTTCCAGACTTCATCACTCTTCTCGAGAGTTTCGTTCTGTGCCTGTAGTTCTGAATATTCCTTCTTCAGTAGACCTAGTTCAGTGACTTTCGTCGCCAAGTCTTTGGTCAGTTGTGAGATCAGTCCTTCTTGCTGCTGAGATTGGGTTATCAGAGAATCATTCTCCTCTTTTAGTCTCTTGGCAAGCTGAGCCAGCTCAGTACCATCCTGACTAGACTTAGAAAGTTTCTCATTCTCAGCTCTCAAGAGGTCCATCTCCTGAAGGGTCTGACTAAAATCCAGACTCATCTTGATCTGCTCGTCTAATAGGGCTTCATAGCACAGTGTTGATTCATGATGATCACATGTAGTAGATTGTGTGTTGTGTGTGCATGGTGAAGAAGGTATATCATTAGCATAGGAGTTTACCTCATCCTCTTCTCCAGCCATGAGACACTTCTCATTATCTTCAACCTCTACTAAGATGAATGAGAGTTCATCATCTGATGAGTCCATGAAGTTATCTGGCTCCTCAGAATCATCTAAGAGCTCTCCTGCAATGAATGCTTGGTGCTTCTTAGAGAACTTCTCTCTCCGAGCTTGTCGCATAGCTCTTTCAGCTACACTCAGATCTGGACACTCATATTGATAGTGCCCATCCTTCTTGCAGTTGTAACATGAAGAAGGTCTGCTTGATTTCGGTTCTGACTTTTCAGGCTTCAAAGCAGATTCTTCATTCCTCCATTCAGAGAGTTTTGAGTTATGATCTCATTTAGATGGTGATTCATACTTACCTCGGGATTTTTGGTAGGATTTCTTTAGCTTAATCCTCCTATCCTTCTCTCTCTGGTACTTGAGGGCTAGCAGAGCATATCGTTCAGCCAAGGTTCCTTCAGTAGGAATCCAGACTAAGTTTGTTGACGTTGTCTGGTTGCTCACTGCTTCTTGTGGAGTGCTGACTGTGCCTTTAGGGCATGATCATGTGGGGTGTCAGCTCCATCCTTTATCTTGTGAGGTAGACTGAACTTTAACTCCTCTGCCTTTAATTCAGAAAAGATATGATTAGTAGAAACGTTATCAAGGTCAGAGTGTCGAAGATATGTGGCGAATGAACTCCAGCGTCCTTCAGTCAGTGCCCGTAGTATCTTCAGGTTCATCTCACTATTCGAGAGCGTCTTCCCTAGCCCATTGATTGAATTCATGATCTTGGTGAATCTGTTGTTTAGATCTTCAATCTTTTCATTGGGTATGAGAGTGAGCCCCTCAAGCTTCTGGAGCTTCAACGTTAGTTTGTTGTTCTTTATCCTCTAAGTCCCCCGACTCAGTAACGCCAGCGCATCCCAGAGTTCCTTCGCGGACTTGCAGTCCTGAACCCTGCCTAGATAAGAATCACTAAGAGTTGTTAGAATAGCATTCTGAGCAACTCTATCTAGATTGTGAAGCTTTTTCTCTTCCGGCGTATATTCATATTTGTCTTTGGTGACTATCTCCCCTGTCTCGGCTCCACCTTCCTTGATGAATTTGACACTGTTAATCATAGGAATGATTGGACCGATTTCAAGCACAGCAGACATGCTGTCGTGTAGTGAGGTCAGATGTGCTTCCATTCTGACTCGCCATACTCCATAGTTCTCTATTGAGAACATGGGTACCATCCGGATCCCTGACATATCAGACATAGAAATATAATGGGTTAGGGATGAATGAAGAGATGTTATGCTGTGAAACTCCTGCTCTGATACCATTTTTTGGTCCCCGAGTCCAACGTTCAGGTGTAGAGGGGGAGGGGGGTTAATACACCTGAAAACCTTTTTCTCGAACTCAAAATGCGAACAGTCCGTTTTATGGAAAATGTCTACTGGATGGATTCAGTAGACCAGACAAGCTGCTCTTGATCACGTGGATAGAGAGACTGAGAATGCTGAGCTCTGCTAGCTGATTAGAGTCAGAATTCAGGAGCATTCAGCCGTTGTTCAATAGCGTGCAGAATGTGGAGGCCCAATTCAGTTGTATTGAAAATATTTGTTTATTAAAGTCGTTCAGTAGATTAGTGCAACGTTTTAGCTTTGTACTGAAATCTGCAGTTGTATGATTTTGTAAAGATATTTTCAGTTATGAACAGTTATATCATGCAACAGTTAAACGACACAGCAGTTTTTAAAGTGGTTCGGATACGCAAGATCCTACGTCCACTCATCCCGAACAAAATAGGACACTATTTTATTATACTGAGTTAGTCTCAGTTAGTTTGTTCACAGGACAAACTTTAACTTGTGATTATACTGAGCAAGTCTCAGTTTACAGGGTCAAACGGTATTTTTGAATGTATCTCCAACTATGAAGGAGTCTTAACACTAAGAACAGTTCAATAAATGAACTCCTCCGGTTTAAGTTATAGATATTACAAATAGCTTAAACAAAGAGGATTAAACACTCTGGGTTCATGTTCTTCACTTGAATAAACACTAAGTGTTCTAGAGCTTTAGTTTGTTGTATGCTTGAGTTCCCGTATGGTCCCTTGTATGATCGTGTAGTGCAACTTTGAAGATCACGACCTTCCCTCTATTTATAGACGTGAGTGTGAATAGATCCATTGGAGATGAAACTGTCCAGTGTCACTCTATATAGGTAGCAAACGGCTTCTTTCTCGAATTCTGTAGAGTCCTCTTTCTTCTCTGGAAAGCGGTTGACTACCGCTTTTGTCGGAGACTTTGCTAGCTGGCTGCTTGTCATTGGTCGAGGTATAGAAAGTGGTTGAGACATATTCAGACTTCAAAGTTGATACTGAAGCTGACCTTTCTCGGATGTACGACATCGGACAACTCTACCGAATCGACTTTGAAGTCCATCTGTTAGTTAAAGCAACTGACAAGCCGTTGCTGAGTCTGACTGAAAGCTTCAGTATGTTGCTCCTACTGAGTCCAACACTACTGAGGGCCAAAACTCTAAGTTCAGTAAATTGTTCCTACTGAGTCCAGTTCTACTGACTCCTGAACACCTTTAAGTAAGTTGCTCCTGCTGAGTCCATCCATACTGAATCTTCATTCCATGACACTGCGGCGGATAGTCTACTGAGGGACAGCAGACGGAACTTCTAAGCCGGACCATGCTGAAGGTAAGTCTACTGAGTTTGAAACACTCAAAGACAAAGGTGTTACTTTTATAAGGAATGGTTCACCAATCAACATAGGGTTTTGGGATCAGCCAAATCATCTAATCATTAAACAACAGCTGGATCATCTCCCAACAAACATCTTGAACAGATGGAGTCACCCCTCTCGTCCACGCTCATGTCGATTGATGAGGAGCAGTTGAAAGACTACTGGAGAAGTGTGAATGGGGTAAATCTGATCGCTGTATCTTTCCCAATACTGGTCACCGTGCAGCCGCGACAGGTGAACAGAAATAGTGTACCAAGGCTACGAGCCCCTGGAGAGAAGAGAAAAGTGAAGAAGAAAGGCATTGTCGATGCAACAGGAGAGTCATTGGGTTGAAGGTATGCTCCGAGTCAAGTATTATAGAATGATGTAGGATCTTGATGAGCAGTGGGACAAGCGCGAGCAGACCATGTTGAAGAAGGTGGACAAGAAGTGGTTCAAGCGGGAGGATAAATTTTTCAAAAGAGTGAAAGAAGCATTGAAAAAGGTGTTTCACCGTGGCAAGCACCCGGGAACCATTTCTAAGACTAGTTACTCGATAGATATTGAGACCGACCACTCGGATGAGGAGGATACAAAGGTTTTGCCTTGCCGCATAGCGACTATTGAGTGGTCCCCTTGGAACAGAGAGGAGTCAGTAGAAGGTTCGCTAGAGGACCCTACGGATCCAAATGCAGACCCATAGGAGAATGTTGCTCAGAAGGTTTCTAAAGTGAAGCCTTTTTCTTATAGAGTAGAGCATTTTGACTTTGGGCGACATATTATGTATGAGCCGAGGGATGTGTGGATGCCTCATCGTTGGTCGCCAACACATGCATCCAGAGCGGGTCTGAGTCAGTATGTGGCCACTGAAAGAGGTCACCAACCACTGATGTGTTCATCTCGTGTAGAGGTAAGCTCGCTTGTCGAATTGGCCTAATTCCATGGTAGACCTCATTTCTTACGTCTTTTATATATTTGAAATGTGCATTAATATATTTACTCTTTGTAGTCTACACTCATCACTCCCGATACAATCCTACTAGGATGCCATACATGGGTGATCGTGATAATGTGTTGAGGCAAAATTTTGAGGATTTCATGCTTACTAGAAAGCATGCAACATTAACCTTTTCACAGAGGGAGTTGCCCCACAACTTTTTTAGAAATATTCTCGATGTAAGTTACGACATAGGGCAAGCCATGGTGGACTTGTACATGGCTTATCTTCGTGGGAGACTTCTTGATAAAGATCGTGATGTGTTGGCCAAATCTGCTTTGTCTACGAACAAGGAAGCTATAAGTAATGCAACTATGAATCTCATGGAGAGTTCGACCCTGGCTCAGGATGAAAGCTGGCCCCTGATGCTCGCTACACTGTTATTGCACACTTTAAAGTTTTTGTAATTATCCCTTATTCAAATTGGAAGGTTATGATTGATCTGTATTCCCTTATTCAAAATTTCTAATCTTTTTTAAACTACATTAGCGTCTGCTTGGAGTTCCAAGATTCATGAGCCGGATAACGAGGTACACGAGCGGACCATACTTAGCTACTCTGACTGGATTCCTAATCATGGTTTGCTTGAGTGTGTGTTTGGATCAGAAACGGACGCGAACATGACCGCGTGGTGCATTGCGAAATTTATAAGCTTTTCACTTATTCATTTTTCAATTTAGCCGTTTAGATTCCAAGGTGGGCACTTCGAAATCCAAATTTGCTTTATTTACAGATCATCTTTCCGATGTTGGTTGCCAGACACTGGCTTCTAGTCAGATTGTGCATCGAGAGCTGGACCCTTGAGTTATATGATTAATTAAACCAAGACCAGGATCCATACATATTTGAATATAGCAAAGCAAATTTGAGACCGCTCACGAAGCTGATAGGACGTTTGCTTGATGTGTGTCTTACTCAACTTTAGTGTCATTTGATTATTTTCGAAATTGTTAATGAGATGTTGTTTCACAGGCTGATAGTTACTTGATGGTTAATAAGTTCAAGTTGTCGTACCCTGGATTGCAGTCTCCAGAACTCCATTTGATGCCCTGGGATGCACAGTTCGATCAGACTGACTCTCACAGTTGTGGCCCATACGTATGCATATCACTAGAGCGGTTGATCACTGGATTTCCTACACCGACATGGGGGAATGAGAAGTCTAACATTCGCATATATCGGGAGTGGATGACATGAAAGTGTTTCGAGCAGTGTTATATATGATAATGTCTAGACATATTGTATTGTTATTGACATCGATTTCAATTTGATTAATGTGCACTCTATCTTTTATTAGATTAATATGTCTTCTCACATAAAATTACAGAGATGTATCATTTAAAAAAACAAAAAAATTAATTAGAGTGCATAAGGTTGTCGAGCTATCCATCGGCACCCTAAGGCACCATACATGATGTTTCCCACATTCCCTCTATCGGCCGTAGACTCACTTTAAAGAAAAAAATTAATTAGAGTGCCTAAGGGTGCCTATGGATCCATCGGCACCCAAATGCACCATATGTAGATGTTTCCAACATTTCCTCTATCGTCCGTAGAAGTTGCTAGCCGATAGAGGGAATAGATCTATCACTTTAAACAAAAAAATTAATTAGAGTGCCTAAGGGTGCCTATGGATCCATCGGCACCCAAATGCACCATATGTAGATGTTTCCAACATTCCCTCTATCGTCCGTAGAAGTTGCTAGCCGATAGAGGGAACAGATTTATCAATTTAAAGAAAAAAAAAATTAATTAGAGTGCCTAAGGGTGCCTATGAATCCATAGGCACACAAAGACACCATAATATTTAGTACATAGTTGTCTATTTTTCTTCTTTAGTTAATGTGTGTGGTTAACTCTAAATCTATATATATTTATATGTACTTTTTTCGGCATATTAAAATAATTTAATTTTCTGTTAACATGGTTTTTAATGAGAGTTGTTTGTTGTCTATGAATTGTACAAAGTTGTGAATCTTCCAAATAATGGTGTTGTAATTGTAGGTGGCGACCAAATTTCTCAAAATCATTCAATATAAAAATATTATTACCAGCTAGTTTAATTTTGTCGGCGCAAATCGACAAACAAATAGAATACTATTCACATGCATCAAATTTTAACGTTTTATGCTGATTAATTGGCTTTTAAGAAGATACGATTTTCTGTTTGCCATTAACCTTTAATTAAATATATCGAGTTTAATATTCTTATGCTATTAAAAATCTCTTAATTACGAGACTATGGCAGTAATAATAATTATCTCTGCATTAAACAGGAGGCAATGTATAATGTATCATATGTCTTTGTTTAATTAAATGGGGAACTATTAAACTGCAATGCCTTCATCTTTATAACAACTGTCGGGTTATTATCAAACATACCAGCTCACCATAAATAATTGTTTGGTAATGGAGTCACTTCATTATTATATTTCCCAATTATTATAAATCAAAATAAGATAATGTCATAAAACAATAAATTTTACTATCGAAATTATTTTGCAAATATTGAAATACTTCTTGTTTGCAAGGAGTACTTATTTAAGCTCTTTGAATATTTTTTTATGTTTAGAAAAATAAGGATATTATTACTACTCCATTACGTGCGAATTTAGTGGGAATATATAAAAGCAGTCAGTTACAAGTATCTTAATTTTCGATCCACATCTTTAGAAATATGAGTTTTATAGTGAATTCTATATTAAATTGTCGAAGATTTTCTATAATGAATCTACTAATGAAATTTGAGTTTCGTACTGAATTTTAAAACTTAATGGCTAATTTTGCATTTCTCGCTGCTTTTCCCCAAAATAATTCATTTTTTGTTAGCGTGCTGAAGACGCTTAAAAAATATTTGCTGGACATGCTAAAAACTTTCCTACGTGATGAGGTAATTGCATTCAGAAACTGTTTGAACTTAAACCAGAGCAAGAATATAGCCTAAAAATATTATGTTTAGATAATACAACGTGATGAGGTAACTGTAGGAAGTGCACTATATCATTAACCATATTTGTTTATATATATGATTGATTATAGTGGTTAATTTCTTTCTTTACTGAATAAGCGTTTGGTTAATTCCATTATTCATGAAAGAAAAGAAAGTCAATAGCATTAGAGAGTAAGCATTAGGACTCTCTCAACTTCAATTGATGTTCAGTTATGTTCATTCTCTGTTCGATTTTTATCTGAAGCCTCCATTAGAAAGTTATGGAAGATTTTGGTAGCAAGAAGTATATAGAAATCTCATTTTACTAATTTGGCCCTAAATATAAACTTTGATTACTTGAAAGAGTCACTGAAAATGGTGTGTAATGCTTCAGATTGAGTCAGAACATATATAGTACACATACTTATTGCTAAAGTCACCAACTTCAGATAGGGTATGAGTAGTTATGAACCTAAATATTCCTAGCATCATATTTCTTACTTCACAACCACCTTCTTTTCCCTTTTTCTTCAAAAAGCATTATAAGTCAGCCTCCATCTATTAAGTGAACTGTCAAATAGGTGCAATTCTTCGAATTTTCTCATGGCTAGTACTTGTTTAAGTTCTGAAGCATTATTAGATCGCTAGTTCACTTTCCAACAAAAGCTCCAAAAGCTTCCCATTGCAAAGCCTGTGGATACTTGTAGTCTTAATAGTTTGAAATGTACACTTAAAGATTGGGAGTTTATACATTTATTTATTAAGGCAACTTTCTTAACAACTTCATTTTTATGTTTCCAAAATTGACCCTGCATCATCATTTTTAAGCAGCAAAGTGAAGATTCTTTGACAACATTTCATAATATGTTTCAGGATAGAATAGATAATATTAATAGGAAAAAGAGACGAAGAATAGTGTAACACACATCCTTTCGGGCATGCATTACCCTCTCCTGCAACTCTAAGATATTGCCCTTGCTAACGCATGGAAGAATTAGAATTCTTACACACCATATAGCCAAAATAAAAAAATAAATAAAAACAAAAAATACGCAAAAGATGCATCATTCACATAGTTAAACAGATTCAAACGCTAATTCCTACAAGCCCTTTAACAATTCCAAAAACGAAGAAGAAAAAGCCAAAACTGAACAATTGAAATCCCAGAAAGAAAAATTGAATTTCGGTAAAGAAAATTACCCGAAAAGTAACTTCGTAATTCTAAGTAATTTTACGGTTTACCTCTGTTGTATGTTTTGTCCAGCTTTATCAGCAGCTACTGCTCACCGAACCAGCAAAGCAAAGTCGTAATTCAAGGCCTTGGGGGTCTGTGTTGGTGCCGGTTGTGGAGCTTGAAGCGACGTCACGCGGCAACATCACGATTTTGCGTAGGTGATGAGTGGTTTACAAAAATCGAATGAAAAATCATCTAATTTAAGGAGGAAGTGGAGATTATGGTAAGGAGAGAATGTGAAGGATTAAAATTGGAGGCAACAAATGAGATAACTTATAATAGGATAAAGTGAAATTGCGGCTGAAAATAATAATTTACGAAAGTGGGCTTCATCTAGAAAAGGCTACTCATACAAGATAGGGGTAGTTTTAGGAATTCAGCCTAGGTGCTATTGTTCGTATGAACAGTTAAGTATGTGAATTTTCCCTTGTATCCCTAAATATAAGAGGAATATATATTATTATGGTATATGTATATATAAAGGAGTCTTATATTGAGAACAAGGTCTTATTGAGAGAAATAAGAACACTTTACATCCATAGATCAACAACAATGGATGGCTAGGATTAGAAGGGGTTTTGTTTCTTTTGTCTTTTTTTTTAATAGATAAATGGTTGTTTAAGGTTATTTACGGAATAAATTGGGCAAAAGTTTAAAAGTGAATCAAAACCCCCTTCTCCACCATTTTACCTCTCGAATCCCCTCAAAGTGGCGGACGTCGGACCGGACTTTGTCGTCGATCTCCTTGAAGTCGTCGAGACACGTGTCCTCATTGCTGAGCGCGGCGCTGACCCAAGTCTCCGCATTGCTCATCTGCCAGCTGAAGTCGGCGTCGCGGCGGAGTTGCTGCAGCGCCGCCATCGTCTTGCTCAGCTCCTCCACCGAGTCTCCCATCTGGTCCGCGCAGTCGTCGATCTCTCTCATCTCTTCTCATTTATGTAGATCTGTTCCAGATCTGTGTAGATCTGTTCATATTTAGATCTGTGTAGACATGTCTCAGATTTGGAATTCGAGATTGATGGTGTTTGGGGCGTACGCATCTAGAGTTCGAATTTGTAATTCAACAAATGTTTTGCGAATTCGAGAAGCATGTGCATACAAATTACAGTTAATATTCATAGAAGATATAAAAAATGTGCATATAAATTATAGAAAAATGTGTATATAAAAAATGTGCATACAAATTATAGAGAATGTGCATAGAACACACACAAAATGTGCCTATAAATTTTAAAAAATGTGCATAGAACACACAAATGTGCATATAAATTAAAAAAATGTGCTTAGAACACACACAAAATGTGCATAGAAAATATTGACGAAATCAGTCGATCCCCTTCTTCAAAATCCCTTGTTGACTAAATTAGAAAGACAAAATATCAAAATACCCATGTTTGAAAAAATTACAAAAATTACGAAAATGCAGATCATTCATCTTGACCACACATCTTGTAAAGAAGGGTTGAGAATGAGACTTTTCTGGGAACGATCTACGACTTTACAGCTTTAAATTTACAACAACCAGAGTTGTGGAATTAGAATTTCAGTTAATCTATTGCGACTCGATTCGATTCGATTTTGCTCAGTAAGATTCATGATCTAGTGTTGTGAACTGGCGAACTGTGTGTGATCTGTGATTTCGCTTTACTCTTTCCCCCAAGTTTTCTGGATCAATTATTTCCTAATTATCAACTATTGATTGAAGATCGCGTTTACTTTTTACTGAAAAAATTTAGTTGTCTAATTTGTTTAAGATACCTTTTTGTTTAGTTTAAATCTAGAAAAGTGATGTTGGAGGTTTTTATGGTGCGATCTAGAAATTTATTTGGAAGAACAGATGAGAGATTTTTGTACTTTGATCTGAAGGGATTATGATTTCTACTTGTATGTAAATAACATTTGCCCTTTTTGTTCTGTTTTGATATGATAGAGATCAGAAGTTAAAAGAAAGTAGTTTCCTAGTAGTAGAAGTCTAATTCTAATCCTTAATAGTATTATGAATCTTTATTTTGTTTTGGTTTTGGTATCGTGTTTTGTAGTCCATAATTATAGACTACTCGTTGAGATCTTTTACTTTATATTCATTAATTCATACTCCCTTCGTCCCATTATTAATGTCTCACTTGCCTTTTTTGGTTGTCCTATTATTTATGTCTCATACCAAATAAGGAAATAAATGAGTGGTCCACAATCAATCTAAGCAAGTGGACCCCACTCCTTTATACTTTTACACCACAACTTTACACCTTTACTTCATTATCTTAATTACCGCGTGCCAAATCCCAATGGGACATAAATAATGGGACGGAGGGAATATTTATTTATAAAAATCGAGCTGTGCTTCTCTGTGTTCTCTCGTATTTAACCACCTAACTGAATCATCCCTCTCTTTCTCCCTTTCTCTCTCCGTATAGATACATACACTCAATCTCGAACTATATATATTGACAATTGAACGGCAGATCTGGCGGAGATATAGAGAATCTCACAGTTACGCGATGAGGGAACCGGTGTCGGAGAACAATGCGCCGTTGCTGCCGCCGCAGTCGTTGCTCGAGAGGGTTAAGGATTACGGACAGGAAGATGTGTTTGCGCTTTGGGATGAGTTATCTCCCGAAGAACGAGACACTCTCGTCAAGGACATCGAGGTTACTTGTTTTTTTTCGCGTGTGTGGGAGAAATCTAAGTAAGAGATTTGCGTTTGTTGGTGTCGGTTTCCTGTTCGATCACTTTACTGGAGTATGTGTAAATTTAGTGAAATGGAAGAATTCGGAAGTGTTTTTTGGTTATGCGGAGTTGATTAATTTGTTCCGTGGTGATGTAGATGTTTGACGTAATCATTGAATTCGAAATATTTTTTATGTAGAAATACGATTCCTGATCTTTGCCGTTAGGTTGTAATTATTTGAATGCTCGAGCGTATCTGTTTATTTTCGATCTTAGAGCTTATGTTGTAATCATTGCAGAGTTTAGATCTTCCCAGAGTTGATCAGATTATTCGGTGCTCGTTTCACTCTCAAGGTTTTTACTTAAAATTCCATTTCACATTTTGCATGGTCCAAATAAACTGTTTGTGTGTGTAGTTAAGGAAATTTGCTTGATTTGGTAGGGCTTCCGGCAGCAGCAATAGAGCCAGTTCCGGAGAGCAATGTTTCGACTGTAGAGAAGCGAACAATGGAAGAAAGAGAGAGGTGGTATAAGATGGGATTAAAGGCTATATCAGATGGAAAGTTGGGTGTGCTACTTTTATCTGGTGGACAGGTTAGTTGATCATTCGTCATCCGTTGATTAATGATAAAGATCAACTTATTTTGTAGGAATGTATCATAAGACATCGGTTTGTGGAAGAAATTTAAATTTGAGGACATTTTTATTGGTTGACTAGAAAAAGATGGTTGATATGGTGACAGAGTTAGGTGAAATGTCACTTTTTATGCTAGTGCACGATGACTATGTGATGGTGCAATTTCTGACTTGTTGGTATTCAGGATGAGGGAAAAAAATGCTTTTAGAGCTAAGCTCGTAACAAATGAAGTTCATGGGGTATGTGTGATTTGAATTCTGTGGTTTGAAATGGTTTTGCTACATATTTATGGGAAGTATACTAGTGCATGACTTGATTGAGAATTCTGTGATCAAGTGATACTTTGGACCCATTAGTTTACTTTTCTAAGAGATGATTGTCAGTTTTTGGCTGATATGTCATACTAGGTCATACGTATAACTGTACATTTGCTATCATGTTGGTGTAAGTGAATTTGTTCTGCTCAATTATAAATTCACATACAAGCTTTTGTCACTAATGGCAGTATGTTGCACTGGCATTACACTTATCTGGTATATTTTAGGCACAGTTGGCTAAGTTGTAGTTCATGTTCCCAGTGTAATTTTTGAATATTTTGAATGTAGGGAACTCGTCTTGGAAGTTCTGATCCAAAAGGCTGTTTCAGTAAGTAAAGTTGATGTTTGCTTGATTTAGATTAAATATGCTAACTAAATCAGAGAACTTTCATTTCTATGTATCCTGAGAAGATGTTGATGTACCACTTTTCCTTCCATGTAGTTATTTTATTTTCTGTCTGAATAAAAACAATTGGAAAGATAAAATGATCCTTTCCTTTGGTTGAAAGCTCAACTTTCAGTTCAACATTCTTAATACCTCTTAAATTAATCACTATATGAACTTTCTGCCATTAACTGTTTGATTTAAGGCAACACGTTCTGTTTTAACCATAACAAACTTTTTACCCATTTCAGACATTGGACTTCCCTCCGGGAAATCACTTTTCCAACTCCAAGCTGAGCGAATTCTTTGTCTTCAAAGATTGGCAGCTCAATCTATGAACGAGGGTGAGTACTCCTATATCATAACTCTCCTGTTTGACATGCATGCTTGATCACTCTGCGGTTTGCAGGTTCTGCAAGTGTTCCTCCTATACATTGGTACATAATGACCAGTCCATTTACTGATGAGCATACACGCAAATTCTTTGAAAGCCACAAATATTTTGGCCTTGAAGCAAATCAAGTAGGAATGTTTACTTTCTAGTTTTGATTTTCTAGGATTGTGAACAATGATGACTCAGTGTAAGACTGAACTGAATTACAGGTTACGTTCTTCCAGCAGGGGACCATTCCTTGTGTGTCAAGAGATGGTAGATTTATAATGGAGGCTCCCCACAGAGTATGATTCGTCTCTATTATTTTAATACAAACGTTTCACTGTTACTCGATTGATATTTTGACCTACACAACAATAGTGATTTGTCACCTTAGTGTGTATTCTTGTAAATGTGTTGTGTATACTAACTAATTTTTTTGAGATGGCCCAACATAGGCACATAAAATGGATATAGTTTCTTGTAGAGTGGTATTACGGTTGTTGTGTGGCTTCCCAAAATATTCAGAATTGTGCTTATCCTTTGTCTTTGCTTAAAATTTTCTTAACACGTGTAAATTTCTAAATCCAGGTTGCAAAGTCTCCTGATGGGAATGGAGGAGTTTATACAGGTAAACTAAATTAAGAAAATTGCATGCATTTTACATTTTTTGTGTTGTAACCCTTTTTAGGATCAGTAATATTTTGAGTATTAATTAAGGAAAATTAACACTGCAGCTTTGAAATCTTCAAAGTTGTTGGAAGATATGGCTATGAGAGGGATAAAATACTTGGACTGTTACGGAGTTGATAATGCTCTGGTGAGTGATTTCTTCACTCATCTTTATTTTCCTGTTAGAGTCACCTTGAGATATGTTCTAAACATGATCACAAATGAATGTCTTATGAACAGGTGCGTGTTGGAGATCCAACTTTCTTGGGTTATTTTATTGATACAGGTGTGGCAGCTGCTGCCAAGGTTGTCCGAAAGGTGTGTAGCTTTCCGTTTCTCTATAGCAAAAGGGTAAGTATGCCATTTTTCTGGTTTCGTATTAATTTGTCGGGTCGTAGGCGTATCCACAAGAAAAGGTTGGTGTATTTGTTCGCCGAGGGAAAGGTGGACCTATATCCGTGGTCGAGTACAGTGAACTGGACTCATCAATGGCTAGTGCAATCAATCAGGAAACTGGCCGCCTTCGCTTTTGCTGGAGTAATGTACTATCCATACCCTACTTTTTATTTCCAAACCTTCCATTCTCCTTGTTTGTTTTGGATTTTACTAATGACCATTATTCTTCAGATGTTAATGCATTGCTAGATCTCTTAAGCTTTTTAGAACAAAATATGTGTTTGAATTTATGATTTTTGAAACAAAGCTTAACAGGGATATAATATAATTGAAGTGAGACATAAGTTTGAACTTTTAGTAGCCATAGTAAAGCTCCGGAAAATCCACATCCTCATCTTACCTTCTGTCTGGTTCATGCATGTCGAATCTCTATCTTCTAGGTGATGCTTGATTCGAAAACTAAAAAATGCAATAAATATACTAACTGTTCTACTTTGTGGCTTTTCGAATATCCGTAGAGACATAGCTAAATAAGCTTTTCTCTTAGGCATTGTTATTTGCACTTTAGCTAATGGAAGTATACACAATTTCGTGCACATGACATGTTTCTTCGTCTGATATCAATTGAACTATGCCTTTTACATCAACTTTTTTCATGTTTATTTTTCTTTCTGAAATCTTCCTCATTTCAGGTTTGCCTACATATGTTCACCTTGGACTTTCTGAACCAAGTAGCAAATGGTCTTGAGAAAGACAGCATGTCAGTATTATCTCCACTTCTTTTTGTGCAAGCGGATGTTGTTGTCGTTGTTGGATGATAACTCGGGTTTTTTGCTTCAAATGCAGCTATCATCTAGCAGAAAAGAACATCCCCTCAATCCACGAACACACGGTTGGATTCAAGTTAGAACAATTTATATTCGATGCATTTCCTTATGCACCTTCCACCGCACTTTTTGAGGTACACATCTTACTCTTCTTCATGCTTGTCATTTTTGATAAATCTGTATAAACCTATGCTGTTACTATATCATGGTATAGGTTCCGCGTGAAGAAGAATTTGCCCCAGTGAAAAATGCTAATGGATCAAACTTCGACACTCCAGACAGTGCCCGGCTGCTTGTCCTTCGTCTGCACGCTCGTTGGGTAGTTGCTGCTGGTGGCTTCTTGACTCATTCAGTTCCCCTATATCAAACTGGTACTTGATAAATATAACTAGTTAAATCAACTTATAGCTCAGTTTCGTTACCTAAAATGGTTTCTTTCCGACTATGATTTAGGTGTGGAAGTTTCGCCTCTTTGCTCGTACGCCGGGGAAAACCTTGAGGCTATCTGCAGGGGAAGGACGTTTCATGCACCTTGTGAGATTACATTTTAGTTGGCTTAGCTTTCCAAAGAGTTCTGGATGTGATTTTAGCAGTTTGTTTTTTTACTCTATTTTTTTACTTCCGTTTGAGGCTTGTTGTAACAACCTAAAATTTTAAATATAAAATGCATTGCATATCTATTCATGCATGTTATCAAATGTTTTAGTTATATAAGTCGCGCCATAGAAATTTAAATGAAAATTAAAGCATTTATCTTATTTGTCATTAAATATTTTTTGTTATGTAAATTTATTTTGAACTTTGAATGTGTTTATTTATATTATATTATTATTATATTGTTATTGTTGAGATATAAATCATGATAGAATTATGAGGCTAGAATAATACTTATATATTTTTTATTTCCTAAACCTACTAGTATTCGTGAAAAGATATAAAATTTTATGTTATATTAAGTTATTAGGAGATAATTTGAAATTATGTTTTGTGAATAAAATAGATATTACATTTGTGATAAACATGTTTTAGGAAAAAAATCTACTTGTGTTTATCTATATCCTAATTTATCTATGATTGAATCTATTATATGGTATGTCTAGTATATTGTATTATTTTTGTATAATTTTATAAGCATGATAAATATTTTTTAAAAATTGTTATTCGTAACCTGCCAGTTTTTTACAGCATGAGCTTGATAGGAAAATTGATTTTCATATTTTCTTTATGTTGTTTCCGACCATGCTGAATTTTAATGGGATGTACTACATATTAGTTCATTCATGTTAAAAATATAGAAATTTTAGGGTATATTTCTATTTATTTGTTAATTTGTTTCTTGATGTGCCAGATTCTTTTGTCAACATGCATGTAGATTGAAAAATAAAAGTTTTCAGTTTACTATTAAATGAATAATTGATCATTATAAGTTTTATTATGATGAAATAGGTAATATGTTGTTAATGTTAGAGATTTATAATTTTTAGGACAATACTTTTATAATTTTATTCATTTATTTCATAAGTTGTCGAATTACTCAATGCATGAATGGATTGTCAATAGAAAGAAGTAAGATTATGTTTAATATACTTATGTTTATTATTATGTGAAACCATTGAAGTTGCATGTTAGTAAGTAGATTATGTATAATATACATTTTGGTTTGATTATTTTGATCTATGTATATTTATGAATTATTTGAATTATTGATGCATGCATGACATTCCATGCGCGCAGGACTTAAACATTGATATATATTATTTTCTTCAAAGTCAAGGTTAAGGTGGAGAATGTTACCGTTTATCTTTATTATACATTGTGCTCGATATTTCATGTGTTATGACAAGCATGAAAGGAAGAGTCGAAATCGGACCCTAGGATCGAAATTGGATCCTTTATGAAAACTCGGTCAAAATCAGGTCGTCGGTCGAAATCGGACCGTTTGAAAAGTTTATGTGGTATGTGTGGCCAAATTACAAGTTCATGTGGTCTGTGTGGCTAAATTACAAGTTCATGTGGTCTGTGTGGCCGAGTATCCCTTTCATTGATCTAATTTTCCATGTCTTATCGGTGTGATTTATAATTTCGGTAAATGTGTACATCTCCACTGAGTAGTCGTACTTATCCCTATCTTTATAACATTTTTCAAGAAATGGCTCGGCCGTTGCGTAGAGGTGTTGGTGGTGATGGTCACATGATGAAGGATTTATGAAACTCATTATTGCATTAAACTGGTTTTTATCATGAAGTATGCGTCTTCTTTCTGTTTTTTATTTTCGAGAACTAATAGTTGTATTTGTTTTTATTTTACTTAAGATTTCCACTGAGTATGAAAATAACATAAGTTATGCAACGGTTCTATTGAATGAAAATGTTTTAAAAGAATTGAAATATGCATATTGGTCGGAGCACGATATCGTCGTCAAAATCGTGTACCAAAAACAATTTATATTTTCCTGCACAACACTAACTTAAAACAAGCACAGAGGTAAGCAGGGGCGAATCCACAGGGAATGGGTAGACATAAACGGGTTATTTCTACAGATCGGAAAAGGTTTGGTTAGCAACCACCATGAACTTTGGGTTTTGATTAACACTAGGCAAAATATTTTATAAATCGGAAACTGGGCAAATACAAAAAGAAAGGGACCTGGCCAGATAAATCTACTCCAACTCTACTTCGATCCTCGACACAAAATGTTAACTAGATCATAAGGCTACCCAGCTTGGATGCCGTGTTGATCACGGACGCATCCACTCCTTTTTCTTGCTGTGGAGAAAGCATGTTGATCATGAACCAACTCCCTATCCTAACAACGATTCTAGCTTGTTGATCAACGAAAGAAAAGTCATTAAGAAGCATTTAGACCGAAGGAACCGGATTAAATAGGTCACCGATGTTGATCATACAAAGTGACTTCAATATCAAATAGATCTAGGTAATTAAAAAGTTAACTAGCCTAAGGTGATCAATCTCAAGCTACCAACATGCTCAACCTGCCCAAATCTACCCGAAACCCTATTTTCCAGTTATAAGCACGAGAAGTCTCACGAAGTGTGAAGTCGGAATTTCATTATCTAGCCAGATCTCAAGATTTAGCTACACATTCTGGGCAGAATAAAGACAGACAACATATTTAAAGAAGACATAAGTAAAACTGAAGAGAAATGAACTGAGGCTAACAACACTTGATATTTAACATACACAGACATAAAGCAGCAGGATAATTATGGCAGCAGCTAGAAAGAACAAGAACATTCATAAACCAGAAAACAGAAGCAATAACTCAGCAGAAACTTAAAGAGAATTAAGTGCAGAAACCAGTACCAGAGGCTGAAGCATTAAATCCGTCCTCATAGTTGGAAGTCCGTTGCAAGAACATTAAAGACGAAAATTAAAAGCTAAAAACTTCAAGAACAAAAGAGAGAGTATTTTCTTCTACTTCTACTACTACTACTTGCAGAAAAACGAGTTATGATAATATTACATCCCAAAAGAGTTGATATAATGTTTTAGTCTTCACAGCATTAAATGTCCCTGCAGGCACTATGGAGTAGGGTTGTGGCTGGTAGGTAATGGGAAAGCTGCGATGTGACAGAGCACATCATCTCAGCAGCAGCTTCAAGCTTCCCTTTTCCCTCCAATTTCTTTTCCAAGCTTCAACAATTAGAGAGTGGGCCTGGATATTTTCTTGACAATTTCGACCCAAACGGCTCTGGCCCAGTTACACTCTCCAACGTCCAGAAATTGGCCCAACAACACATAAATCTGCACAGCAGCATGTTTTCTTCTCCTCTAGCATTCCTTCCAAAAGTATCACCATTATCTCCATATATGATCATCTCCTGCATAGAATACGAAGAAACCGCGCATAAAATCCGGTAAAATGGAGCAACAAATCCGGGCTTATCACATATTAAGTATGAAGTAGCATTCCTAGTTAAGTTATAAAATTGGGGATTTACACTTGTAAATTGTTAACAAGTATGAGATGGGGTTTTTTAGCTATGTTTTTTTGAATGATTGATTATGATGGTAGCTGTGTAACGCTCGGGATTTTCTATTACATTTTTGTGTTACTAGATTTCGTTTCTACTAGTTAATGTGAGTAGAATTCGTTGACTGTTGCAAATAGGCATGGGCGGATTCAAGGGTGGGTGGAGACCATTCCCAGTCCTGTAAAATCCCATCTATTTTTGTATATTAGACATTTATATTTCCACTATTAAATTTGCAGATTTTGCTTTTATTATAAAATCTAAATTTCACACCCAAAATCCTTTCCCATAGGGAGCCAAAGTCTGTAGTACTGTTCAAGAAGAAATTTCAATTAGCAAAGTCCACACTTGTAATCTTGATTCAGAATATATAAATAGCCATTTCAAATAGAAAAATAAATTGGGCAAAAAAATAAAATTGTTTTGGCGTTGTCTTAATTGTTAAAATAATAGATAAATAAAGAAGTAATTTCTGATTTGAGGTTTTCACTGAATAAAACCCCAATTAGGGTTCAAGTCTCTCGCTCTCTCTCAGGACAAGGTATGGGAACTCGGTTTTTCGTCTCTGCTTTCGATCTCTGCTAATGTAACATATCAGTATTCGTAAGTTTTCCTGTTATCATATAGTGATTGATGAAAGTATTAGTTTTTAACCGGAACTAGACTTCCTATGGACTTGCTGCTATATTTAATTCACTCAATGCTAGAGTTTTCCAGAATTCTCATTTCTATGTTTTCTAGGAAGTGGTTGTTTGGAAGGCGATGCATTCATAGATTCATATAATCATTTTAGGTTGAGGTTTTTGTTTCTTAAATGTCTGGGCGATCTCCTTTATCGCATTCGGTAAAAGAAATTTTGCATTTAGTGCGGAAATGCTGCAGTTCCGTTTTGTGCTTTAAGTCTTGATAGACGTTTCTTGATTTTTGATAGATTTTTATGCATCTTGTTGAGATCTTTTATTGGTTGCAATTGGTTTTTATCTTTGGGATATTTGGCAATCTAATTACAGAGGATTTGTAATTTTTTTTTTTATCTAATTTCAAACATCTCTTTAAATTTGGAAATGAATTTGATTGCAAGAACCAGACACCATTTATCCAATGGATCATTTAGTAAAAATATATACTCCCCTCTGGTTGCATCTTCTTGTAAGTCGATCACTCGGCACTTTGCTCAACCTGCAAGCCTCCCATCAGATTACGATCCTTCAAACTTCGATCGAAGATGGGCATGGAAGGAATCATAGTCGAGTTGTTTGTTAAAGACTTATCATCTTGAGCAATTTTTGAAGCATCAACTCTAATTGCTTTATTCATCAAATTTATTTTGTTTTCTTACGCTCTTCTAAGTTGTAAATAGGAAACCTCCTAAATTTTTCCGACACTAGTAAAGTGATCGAACAGGAAACCGACGCCAACAAATGAAAATCTCTTACTTAGATTTCTCCCACACACGCGAAAAAAACAAAAAAAAACAAGTAACCTCGATATCCTTGACGCGCGTGTCTCGTTCTTCGGGAGGTAACTCATCCCAAAGCGCAAACACTTCTTCCTGTCCGTAATCCTTAACCCTCTCGAGCAAAGACTACGGCGGCAGCGAAGGAAGCTCGGGATCAAGTCTCATTGAGGTATCGATCTCTCTTTTACGATGAATTACAGCAGATATTGAAGCTTTCACCACGAGAGAGAGAGAGAGAGAGAGAGAGAGAGAGAGGGTACAGCTACCAGTATCAGTCTACCACAAAGCAGCAAGTGTACTCAAGAAGCTCACGCAAAATTGAACGCGCCCAGGGAATAATAACAGAGATTTTACAAGCATAATCAGAATTTCGGAACTCCAGATTGGGCTCGATAATGTTGGCCACTCCAAAAAGATATATAGTAATGGAAATATAAATTGTTTTGTTAAATATGTAATAATGAAATATATAGTAATTCTAGTTAATGTGTACTGTGTATACATATATTTAATTTCTTTTACAGTCGGGGGTGGTGTGCTTAATTTGTACAAGATCGCCGATAGATCCTCCCCTCGATACACCATGTGTGGTCCACCTGTATGGCAACGCACATATTAATGAAATAAAATATTATACTATAAAAGGGCAGCATATGTTGCCAACTTTTTTAATTATTATTATCCCTAAAATTTCTAAACGCTTAACCCTATTCGATTTAACCCATTATATTATTTTTAAAATATTTCGAATCTTGACTGTGCCATTGCATACGAAGAATAATACATGAATTAATACTAGTACGTGTGTGCACTGGATTACCTCTTTTTCACTTATACAGCTTCTTTTTGTTGAAAAAGTATTTTATTATATTTAAGTTAAAATAGTGGTTGTGGATTTTTATGGTCGTAAAATATTAGTATTAATAATGAGGAAGATGACAATGAAATGAGAAGTGGTGATTTAGGGCTTTATATATATATGGTCAGACTACATAACCCTCTGACCATTTATTCCTTCCTCCATCCCTCTCTATCTAGTTGCTCTCACTCGTACTACTATTTCTTTCTCCGCCCATTATAAATTTCTTCCTTTCTTTATTATTTGTCTCATTAAAAATGTAATCTTTCTAAAACGTGTAAAAAATGTGTGGACATAAATCACTACTCAAAAGTCAAATAATATATACCACACAATACTACTTTTTTTTATTTTTATGTCGAAAAAAAAGTGGACAATTTTAATGGAATTGAGGGAGTATTTCTCTCTCTCTCATGAGTTCAATCACTCAAAGAATAAATTATTAATAATCTATTTATCTCATGCAATATTTTTCATTATTTTATTTTGCATGAATTGTAGACTTAAAAAAGTTTAGGGTTTTATTAAATTAAAATTAAATCAATGATATATGTACAGTTAAACCTCGATAAAGTAATATCCGATAAAATAATAATTTCACTAAGATAATAATTTCTTCCGGTCCTGATATGAGTCAATGCACTAAAATAATGTTCGATAAAATAATAACCTCGTTGAATGAATATTTTTTCTCGATCCCAAGGTTATTACTGTATAGAGGTTTAACTGTATGTCGGATGTTGCGCTTTGTATTGGAGTACTACAAATTAAGTTAACTCGAATTAAATTGTGGAATAAAAAGTAAGCTTTATCTACAACATAAAATAAATAGAAGAGAAATTGTCGTTGATTAATTTATTACTGTGTTTGTATAGTTATAGGCTCGCTTTGAAGAACTAAACCAAGTAGTATTATTTTAACGTGTATTGATGAACTCGAAAAGCCGAACTGTCGTTTCACTTCGTAACATGTGTCGTTTACTTAATTCTGGTATTCAATTTTTAAAATAAAGATAGCGTGAATTGTTCTATTAAAATAATCACTTTTTAAATTTAATAAATAATAATTATTATTTTTTTAATTTTATCATCTCATCTCTCCTACTATATCATATGTCTCATTATCTCACTTATGTTCTCTCTTTCATTCTCTCATTATCTCTAACATTTTATCATCGACATCTCTTTCTTATTATTTATCATCTATTTTATTAAATCCCGTATCGAAAAGAACGTGATCACAAGTAATTAGACAAAGGGAATAGTTAAAAGTGATTACATATAAATATAAATATATAATCATGTAAGGGAGATTTAATTTAGGTTGGAAATGGGCCAAATGGCATATAAATCAGACTGATCAGTAGGAGAGTCTTAGTTCAAATCATGATATTTGACTATATTGATAATCAAATTTGTTAAATTACCAAATATGAATAAAAGTGTAAAACCCTATAATTATATGTAGTGGATAAAATCAAATAATTATATACATAAAACATGCTGAAGAAACTATTTTCCTTTGGGCCAGATTGTTGATGGGCCCATTTCCTCTTTGCTTGGGCCTCATATAAGCCCAGATATAGTAGAGGGAAAGATTTATTAGCGTTGACATTCAAGTTCCAAACTATAGTGCACTTTCAACAAATTATGTTCATTTAATAATCTCTCTTGTACATGGGGAATATAATCTGTAAATTTTTAAGAGATTAAAGAGAAATCTAAAATTTCCTATTGTTCAAAATATATAGAAAAAAGCCATGTTTAATAGGACGGAGGGAGTTTTATTTTTTTTTTATTTTTGTACTTATAAACCGCTAGATAGGGTGATAAATCTTTTTCCTATTTTCCATTTTTATACATTATTGCTAAGAAAAAAATTGATTTTGGTCGTTTAATATGACCTATATCCGATTTTAATCTTCCAATGTGGACACTGAAATTTGTCTAACACTGTTATCGGACACATTATAAAGTTATTGGACCAAAATCGAACACTTGTTACATTAGAGGACTAAAATAGGACACTGTCACGTTAAATGACAAAAATCAGACACTGCCACATTAAAGAAATCAATTTGTATATCTCCGGGTAATGTTGATGTCATCCGCAGAGAGCAACCTTGCCAAGGCATAAGACTATTCGTATCAATAACATTTTCATAAAAGAGAAAAGACTTTAAAAAAATGGAAAAATGAATGAAAGACTGCCAACATTATTCTTTTTCCTTTGACATCCTAATTAAATAAGTGGACCAAAATGTGCCATGTGGCATAAATCTATTTGTTGATAGTAATTTAACTTCTTTTAATGTTTTTTCGTAATTTTTTTCCTCTAAAAATAGAATGTAATTTGCTATATTTTCACCAACAACAAGAAACCTCATCTTCTCTCAAGCTTTCAATAACACATCTAGTATTGATTTTCCTATGCGCATTATGGATCAAAATAACCCCAATTTTTTGTGGTTTCAACAATTTCCCAGTTATGAGTATCAACAAAACTCCTAATATTATCCAAATTATCTATTTTCTCCAAATCTAAATCAAATTCCTACCTCTCATTTTGTCTCCTCATTTCAAAATATCTCATGCACTTTGTTTGCAGATGTTCAATGCCCAAACCAAAATCAAAAGTCTTGAAAAATGTTTGGAGTGTGAAAGAAGACGTGCCACTTATGGCGTCTTATATCTTCATAAGCGAAGATAACGAGCAAGGTAATAATCAAAAGGGAGCCACACTATAGTCACACATTAAAAAAATGTATTATGAGCAGAAAATCCAGATGAACTTAGTGAAAGGAATATTAACGTAATGACAGGTCGTTGGAAATGACTTAATGAAAATGCAAATATGTGGGTTGCCGCTTTCAAAGATACATGTACTCGTAAAAATGAATGGAATGAGCCAGAAAGATATTGTAAAAGAAGCTCATGCAATTTATGTAGTAGGTGGAAGCAAGTTCTATGATTTGATTGTATTCAATGAAGTGATGTGTCACCATCCAAGTGGGACTTATCATCAACTCTTGATGCACTACCTCCAAACGAAGAAAGTCAAGATGGTGAGGATCTAGAAAGTGGTGGAAGCTCGAAATAATCTAAGACTTCCGAAGATAGGGGTTCTTCCAATACCAAATCTTCAACACTTTCCTGTCCTGAAGATAGAGACAAGGCGAAAAAGAAAAAAAAATGTAAGGTATCTCAATCTGATAGCACAGATGAATTTGTTGAACAACTTCATGCTCTAGTAGTATCTAAAGACAATAAGACCGCAATGCTCAAATCGAGTTGGAGCGCCAAAGGCTGGGAATCGCGCATAAGACGATGGAAATAGAGAGTGAGAAGATGAAACGTCGGGGATATGAAGATGAAACAACAAATATTGATGACATTGAAGGTAAGAGACAATTTATCAGTGAATGAAGAAGAGATAAAACTTGAACTACTAGCACAAGTATTTGGAAAATGAATCTAGTATAATAAGATGTAATTTTCATTTATGTTTTGTGTATGTATTTGTTATGTTTTTTGTAATCTAGTTTCCACGATGTATCTAATTTATTGCAAATGAATGTGTTATCTTTTGAAGTCACATTTTTTATTTTCTAGATAAGTACAAGTGAATGACTATTAAATGACAACACCTAGATGGAAAAACTATTCACATGCATATGGAGACAATAATTCATCAAAGCTTTAACCTTGACAATTATAGAGACAACGTGTATAAAGACCACCTCACTTTGAAATGCTTTACACAAAACTTAACAATGACAATTCAATGAAAAGTTTGACAATGACAATTCAATTATAGCATTAAATGACAATATTTACTGACATAACGTATATAGAGACCATCACACTTTGAAATGCTTTACACAAAGATTGACAATGACAATTCAATGTAAAGTTTGACAATGACAATTCAATGTAAAGTTTGACATTGATCAATATTATTGCATCTCACCACCACTCCAATAGAATCCTATGCCTAGCAGGGCAAAACATGTATTATGAAATGAGAAGAATGAGTGACATTCACGTATCTCTCTACCGCTCCATATTCAGATTTTATTATATCATTTCATAAATAATGTCTAGTGAAAAGAGCTCTTTATCTGACTCGTCTTCAAATGAGGATTCTTTTCAAATCCCAAAATTTAATCAATGGCGGAACGAGTTCATGATCAGATTGTCAAATTGATGGCATCATTGTGGCCTAAATGGTGCAAAATGTGGTTGAAGGACCTAAGAGACGTATAACTAGAAGGAGAAGACAGTATGTTAACAGAGAATGCAAGTTTGGTGCGAAACGCTTAATGAGTAGCTATTTTGGAGATCGCCGACATATACTCCAAAGATGTTCCTTTGTAGATTTTGCATGAAAAAATCATTATTCGTTCGGATAGTAGAGGCCATCACTATTTTCAACAGAGACATGATACCTCCGGGAGGCAATCTCTTTCGCCATTACAAAAATATACTGGCGCTATAAGAGTCTTGGCATATGGGTCATCAACCGACACCGTTGTTTAATATATACAAATAAGTGAAACTGTGACAAGGAAGTCTCTTATACATTTCGTAGAAGGAGTCATTTCTTGCTTCGGTGACACGTACCTCAGAAGACCAAATGAGTAAGATTTGGCAAGACTACTCCATGCCGGGGAAAAATGTGGTTTCCCAGACATGATTTGTAGTATTGATTGCATGCATTGATAATGGAAAAATTATCCCACTGCGCGGGCAGGACAATTTACAGGAAGAAGTAGATGTCCAACAATCATTTTGAAAGATGTTGCGTCATATGATTTATGGATATGTCATGCCATCTTTGGGACACTAGATTCTTTAAATTATATCAACGTACTACACCGATCTCCCGTGTTTAGTGATGTGTTGGAAGATCGATCCTCCAAGGTTAGTTACTTAGTAAATAGTCGTCAATATGATAGAGCGCACTCCCTCTGTTCCGCTCGACTTGTATTCTTTTTCAGGCCATCCCACCCAATTTGTCTTGTTTCATAAAAAGGAAAATAATTACTACACAACCTCCCACTTTTTCTTTATGGGACATACCTTTCTACACACAATCACCCACTCATCTACACACAACCACCCACTCACCAAAATCACTGTGCCGAAAAGAAACAAGATAAGTCGGGCAGGACGGAGGTAGTATTATCTAACTGACGGCATATATTCATCATATGCTGCATTTGTTAAGTCAATTACTTTGCCAGTGCTCCGGAAGCACAAGGCATTAGCTCAACACCAAGAGTTTGTCAGAAAAGATGTCGAGCAAGCATTTGGAATTCTACAAGCTCGTTTTGCATTTATTCGACGTCTATGTCTTGCTTGGAACAAGGATTTGATGGAAAAAAATTTAATGGCTTGTATCAATATGCACAATATGATAGTAGAAGATGAACGAGAGACATACCTAAACTATTATGATCCAACAAAATCTCTAATGGATGTATCTAAAAGGGTACAAGCAAAAGATGATGAACCTTTTTACTACTCTACTGAACGTCGTGTAAATCTCGCCAAGCATATGTCGAATAGAGACCAACTTCGCAATCGAGACACTCATAATGCCCTTTAGAACGACTTGATTGAGCATATGTGGTCAAAATTCGACAGTAATGATGAGTAAAATATATAATTTGCATATTTCGGTTGTACTAATTTAATATCCTACGGATGTATTTGTACCTCGATTTAAGTATTTTAGTTTATGTATTTTTAATCTTCTTGTAATATTTGGTAAGGTATTTCAATTTATGTATGTTCAATTTTTATGTAATCTACAATTTTGAGCAAGTATCAACTTTTTAATGCTATTGTGATATTTTTTTAATTCTACTTAATAATTTTAAATAGAATTTAGAATCTCAAATACTAATTTTTCTTACACTTTTAAATTTAATTAAAAAATATAATAATTAGTAAATAGTTAAAATAAATCAAAATAAATTTTGAGTTAGGTTGGTGGATGTTATTGATGAGAGTAGAAAATTAAGTTAGTTTGAGTATAGTGGGGTTGAGGACAGATAATTTAATATTTTATTTGAAACTGGATGTTGGTGGATGTTATGGCTGTGTCGTCGAAGCGACCGAAGTATTGCTTGATGGATTCGACAAAGGCTCTCTAGGGCGATACGCCTTAAGCCGTTTGGTCCACAAGCAAGACTCAACACCATTGCCAATTCAGACTGCGTGTCTTCATCTCCTACCACCACACTGCCTCAGTTCCCACTCCCCACACACGATGTCGTCATCAAGTACTGGCCGGGCTCCAATCGAAGTTGCCTATGATGAAGGCCAGATTCTTCAACTGCAGACGCCATTTTTCGTCCCAGGAGGAAATGGCGTAAAGAAGAATCTCTGAAGGTTTGTTTTTTATACGCCCATCGAACTATGAAGCTCTCCGAGCACGACTGCCTCCAAGGGAGTCAACTTTAGAGACCAAGGGGAAGGCCACTTATTCCAGACTGTGATATGTTCATCAAGAAGCCTTATGGGAGATTATTAGACAGTATATATCCACGGTAGTCATTGTGCCTAATATTCGTGTGCATGCCCTTCTACATCCCGAGCAGGATAGGGTTCTGCTATACGCGAAGGCTTCCCAGACTAGTACAGATTAAATTACCCGTGTTTACTAGAAATTACTAATATTCGTGTGCATGCCCTTCTACATCCCGAGCAGTTTTTTTTTTAGCGTAGTAGTAGGTAATTTTATTAACATAATAACGATGCATGTTACAGAAACAATAAATGTTGATGAGTTGAAAGCATTATAAGTAAATTTTCAAGTATTCATCCATGCGTTTGTACTGGACTTCAGGGTAAAGTGTAGAAGCTTCTTGGCGTATCTCAAAGTTGGTCAAGCAGCCCTCATAGAAAATGTGATAGAAATGCCCCAACGCAACTTGCCCCACAAAGTCCGCATCTGCATTAATTTCATCATGCACAATTGAAATTAAAACTCATATTTTCGAGCTACGTACGTACCTTCGATCTGAGCTAAAAAGTTCTTGTTCAGAAATGGTGATCTTCTCCAACGTCTTCCCCGACAGTTTCTCCCATTTCTCGACCAGCTCTCTCTGGCTGAGAATGTTCTCCGGCGGCCGGAGGTAAAATGTCTTGTTAAGCGTGCGAGGGTCATCGACGGATTTGATGGTGTAAGTAGCGACGTCGTCTTCGTCCATGTACCGCTGCAGTGGATTCGAGATTAATTAAGGAGGTGAGAGAGAGAGAGAGAGAAAGAGAGAGAGAGAGAGAGAGGGGAGATGACGATGAATAAGGTGGAGGTGAGGTTGAGCACCTTTGGCGTTTCCATGGCCGTAGATGAGGACTTTATGTTGGGGAGGAAGGAGGGTTTCCATCTGAGAGAGGTTGCCGGCGAAGTAGCCGGTGAAGCAGTTGGCGGAGATGTAGGTGTGGGGGATGTTGGCTTCTTCGAGGGCTTTTCTCACCGCCATCTTCTCGTCGAATGTAACTCTTTCTGGCTCCATCGCGTGCTCCATCTGAGCGGGGTCAATGCCGAACAGTGAAGGTAAGAAACGCTGCAAAACTCATCCACATCGTTAATTATGTAACCAAATCATTTGAAGGATAAAGTAATTTCTAAAATATCTATATGATATTAATTTAAAAAATATATATAGTTAAATGTAAAATTAAATAACAAACTTTAAAATGAAATAAGTGAAAGTGTTGAGTTTTTGGAGAATACATGCTTTCTATATTTTAATTTCACTTTAAAGTTTAAATTAGTCACAAATAGAGCAACACAATTAAACGTTTTACGTTTGATTGCGCAACTTGAATATTATCTCACTTTTGCACGTCCCAAGAGTTTTTACGGATCTACATAAATTGTAATTATATCATCGAAATACATAGTGAACTATATATATTACTTGGTCATATTTTTAGATTAACAAATCGTGTATTTCTTTATTGATTTTCGTTCCATGAAAATACATGCGCGCATACCTTGATATTTCCTACTTGTTTAATAGCATCCACAACAGGTTGTGGCTCCGGAAATGAACCCCCGACATGGTGCAAATTACCACATCCACCTGCTTCACCGCCTCCACCAGGCTCCGGTGATCGGAAAACGACCCCTCGATCAGCACCGCCCCCTGCCGCTTGAATTCCAACAGCATCTGCAACTTCTCGATGTCCAGCCCGATCTCCAGACTAGCCTTCACAATCCTCCTCCCCAGATACCCTGTCCCACGCCTACAACAAGAATCCTACTTTTTCCCATTAATCTTTATTACCTCTAAACCAAATCAACTCTTTTTTTTTCCTTTTACTTTGAAGTTTGGGAATTGAGTTGGTGGGTTATATATACGTCTTGATCATAATATGTAGTAAGCTTTACTCTAAATAGTAGGTGTGTATTTGGACTGCTAAGAAACATTCACTTTCATGCAAATTGTGAATCGGGATCACGTCCCATTAATTCTAAACTATAAGACTATACGATTTTTACAGTGTATTAATGTGTAAACCATAATTAAAGCCATCCGGCTTTATAGGCAGCTGTGTTGAGATACAATGGGGACATGAGATCTGATCGCTTATGTATCAATATCGATTATCAATTTATACAAGGTTAAGAATAGATTAAAGATTTGTGTTATTACCCAAAACAGTGATTTCGAGTGTTGATAGGTCTATTTTGTACCATCCATATTCCGATTATTTTGGCATATTTTGTGGCGTTTGGACTACTTTGTGGTGTTTGTTTTGCAGTTCTTATTGATGACGAGGCGTTGAGGTGGCGGTAGCGAAATTAAGGAAATATATGCTCAATTTGGAAGAAATCAAGAAGGGAATTAAGTGTAGAAAGAAAATAATATAATTTATCTTATATTATATCTTTCTATACTTGGTTAACCTAATTGAGGAGGATTAAAAGAGGAGTATATATATATATATACTTGGAGGAGGCGCCGTAGGAGATTACACACGCAGAATTTCAGATTTCCGTTTCCCATCCATTCACGTCTTCGAAGCCAAAAACCCTAGCAGCCATAACCATCGATCATCATCATCATCCTTCTACACCAATCATCCAACGCCGATCACACCGAGAGAGAGATTCCGAGAAGCCGAGCCGAGAGCAATCCGAGGGAGAAGCCGTAGACGAAGCCGAAGGATCCGATCGTGGGATTGATCAATTTCAAAGTTTGCATTTCTCTTTTTCGTTTCATGAATTGTAGTTTGATTTGGAAGAAACAACATGTGTTGGGTTATGAGTCAGTAGATGGTACTCAACTGTCTAGTGGTTAAAAGAATATTGGGGGAAATCATAGTAGTACTATGGAATTGAAGATCCCAAAACCCAGCTGATATCAGTAGTGCAGTGTGTCGATAGGATTAGATGATGTATAGGTTAGACTTGTTTTATTTTGATTATCGTTTTGTCTAAGTCATGTACGGGGTAAACTGTTGGACTAATCTTCTGACGAAGTTACTCTCCAGAACCCCACGTCATCAATGTAAGAGCTTGCGTTCTTCAGCCAGCAGCTGATCTTCACCTCTGTAGGAGACAACCCATCAGCTGATAAGAAATCAGCAGAAGAGCATAATGCAAAGCTCAGTACCTTCGCAGTCATCAGCTGACCCACCAGAGCCTTATCAGCTTGTCAGCCGACTCAACCGAAGAAGACAGAGACTGTCTTGAGTCTACTATATCCGACAGAAAGCGACCCAGTCGTAAACATCTTTTCGAAGTGCAGCAGAAGATCATACGAGGATGTGGAATAGTCAACTCTATCTCTGACACATTCTCACTTACCACAAACCTCGACCAATGAGACGCCGACAACGCTTTGACCTGCTCTGACCAACTAAAGCTGCTCTCATGTACAATATTAACTGCCCTGCTGCAACAATTCGAATTTATGACCGTTTTCTTTGGAAGCTTGTGACACGTGGCATCGTGTTCTCCAACGGACATATGCCTTGCTTACAACTATAAATAAAGAAGAAATCCGAGCTCCACACACGGGACTCATAAGGGAAAAAGCTCAAGTTCAAGAACACTCTAGCGAACTCAACAGATTATACAACGAAGAACTTGCTTTCATAGAATATTTGTAGTTCTTCTCTCTAGAGTATTTAGATCCCTTTCTTCTCTAGACTAAGCTCATTGCCAGATTTATAGCTTAGATTTCGAAGGAGTTCACTTTTAGTGAATTGTTCTTATTGTAAGAACTCCTTCTTAGTTGGAGATTATCCCCTCCCTTTCGAACTTAGGTTTGAATTGTAAAGTCGCTAAGGACTATAACTTAGAAGGGTCTCTCCAGTGCACAGATTCCTTGCTGAGGCTTGCTCAGAATAATCAACAAGTTCTCCTGCCAAGTCAGGACCGTGGACGTAGGATCTTGCGTATCCGAACCACGTTATATCGCTTGTGTTATTTACTATTTTATTGCATATCATACAAACCGCTCAAAATCATATGTTTGCATAAAACGTATTTTAAAAGCGCACAGCCAAAAGAATTTATCTTGCGAAAACACGTTTTCAACTGAGACGAATCTCCGGGCCCTACACACTTATCCGCACAACTGAGACGAATCTCCTGCCAAGGAACCCCGCAGATCAAAGAGAACAAGCTCGAATTAGAGCTTCAGAAGTTTGAAGCCTTTGCAATGGAGCCCAGTGAGACCATTGACGAGCTTAGCGTCAGATTCACAAATCAAGTCAACATCATCAACGGGCTGGGGAAGATGTTCACCAACAAGGAGATGAACACCAAGATCCTGAGAGCGCTACCTCGACAGAAGTGGCTTCCTTTTGCTACTTATTTACGTCGCTCTGATCTTAATGCTCTAACTCCTTATGTTATATTTTCAGAACTAAAAACAGAGGAATTTGAGCATAGTCTACCCCAAAGGTGTTCCAGTGCTCCAGCTGACACACAGATCGACCATGCCTTCAAGGCAACAGTCAGCAAGACTGGACCCAAACCAGTTTCCTCAAGCAAGGCAGTGGCCACAATCGAAGCAAAGTCTTCCGAGACTTCAGGCACTGACCAGCTAGCTTTGATGGCTCTCAAATATCAGAGAGAAAAAGAGAGAGTCAGAAAGCTGAGGAAATACTGATGAACAAATTATAATTTTCGCAAGTGCACGAATCAGTATAGTACCTAATCTAGCAACTCCCGAGGTCGATCTCACAAGGACTCAGCTGGGTTCTAATTATCCTAATTATTTTGCTATCTACTTGGTCCTAAACTGGGTTTGATTTACTTAAAAACTACTAAATTAAAATAACAGGAAGATAAAAGAGCAAGTAAAAGCAAAGCGAACTGGGTTAATGGGTGTGTTTCAAGTTTAATGAAGGGTGCAGAGGTTTAGCAATCACTATGCCTAAGATGATCGATTCATTCCTATTCTCTAGCTAGCATTTATGAGTTTATTTTGTTGGTTCATCCACTAAGGCTCTAGGAATTCCGTATGATGGCGGGAGATCTCTAACTTATAATCCTAAGGGTCAATCAAGTGATCATATCATGAACCTAAGGATCGTATCATGCTCAAGGATTTAAGGAACCATCTAAACTATCCCAAACCAATGGTGACAATCTAGACACTTAATTGCAGGTCTAAATAAATAACCGGGTATGATCCGCCGTATTATCTATTACCTATATTCTCTATAATTATCTAAGATGATGGCCAGTCACATTAAAGAATCATAGAGAAATCAAAAGCAGGCTCAACAATTAAGAAACAAAACAATTCATTCATTGAAAAACTTGGGTTTGAATCAATTCATCAAAAACATAGATCCTGCTAAACCCCCACACAAGGGGATTTAGCCACTCATATTCGTAGGAAAATAATCACAAAAGATGCAAAAATAATCCATAGAATTCAAGTATCAAAAACCCTAAACAAAACTGAGAAGGAATAATACAACCTAGAATCTAGCGGATTGATCCTCGCGCTTGGTTATCGGGTTGTGGTCTTCAATATTCGTCTTGAATCTTCAACGGAGGGATGTCTTGGGTGTTTCTCTGCTTTGGGGGCTGGAAGAAGTCGAAAATATGGTCTGTGGTCGAAGGAAAGAAGTCCGGAAGGGTTTATATAGGTTTCGGGCCGAAAAAATCTGGTTTTTGGGCTGTATACGACGCGAACCGCGGTCCAGTACAAAGGCGGACCGCGGTCCGACCCCGCGGATTTTCCAGTTTTCTGAGTCAGAACATAGCGGACCGCGGTCCCGCACAAAGGCGGACCGCGGTCCGACGTCTTCTGCCGAACAGTTTTTTTCTGCACTGTCGCGTTTTGGAAAAAACGCGATATCTCCTTCGTTAGCCGTTGGATCGCCACGAAACTTTGCCAAATTGTTCCTAACACATAGAAATACGATGTGGACGGTGGAGATCTGATTCTAAGATCGTTAGATCCGCCTGCCACGCGATTTTCCAACTGCCTCGTTACATGAGCTCTGAAACGCAATTTCTTCAACATCCGGCTTTAAATCCTCTTCATTCTTCATCCAAACAACTCCATCTTTGCCAAAAATGCATAAATGGTCATGGTTTCTTTCATTTTGGTGTCAAATACCACCAAATATGCTCAAAACGCGTGAGAAACCTACAAAACCAAAAACCATCGAAAGTATACGATTCCAAGCAAAACAAAAACTAAAAATGAATAGAAAACGATGTAAACAAGATTAAAAAGAACACGATGAGATGGTATAAAAACCACTCATCAAATACCACCGAGATTCTCCCTCAGGTAAGAAAGAATATCCAAAAAGGAAGAATCTAAACCTTCTACTGAATGCAGGAATGCAGAGCCTGCTGCTAATCTATCCAAAGACTCAACCGGAAAAAGCAGCAGAACATCCACCTGCTACAACTGTAAGAAGGAGGGACACTACTTGTACGACTGTCCCGAACTCTCAGTTGCTCAATGAGCAGAACGGCAGGCCAGAAGAGAAAAATTTGCCCAAAGAAGGCAGGCCTACATAGCCGGAGAGATATCCGACAACTCACTTGAGGAGGATACATTCATGTATTCCTCTGAGGACGAAGCTGCATTTGTAGCAGTTGAGGTCGGAGAAACGGTTCCTGAAGGAACAGCTGAATACTGTTTGATGGCCGGAGAAGAGGCTGAGGTAAATTCCAAACTTAATACAACCTCTTCTTCACACAGCACACACGACGCGTGCTCGGTCCCAGATGATCCTATGGATGTGGTACAAGCATACGATGATCTGCTAGAGGAGCAGATTCAGCTGAGCAGAGAGTTCAGCAAAACGATTCAGGAACTTGAACAGGTAAAGGCTGAGAATCAGAGACTTTCTTTTGATTGTCAGGTCTCTACTGAGTCAGAGAATATGGTTGTGAGACTCAAGGAAGAGATTGAATCTCTTATGACTAAGTCTCAGCTTCAAGAGACTCAGATCTCAGTTCTGACTAAGGACAATTCTGAGAAAGAGACTGAAATAGCCCAACTCAGTCAGAAGCTCACAGACGTGCAAAAAGATTATGACTCACTCAGGAGGAGTGATGAGGTCTGGCGAGGACTGATGACTGAACAGTACCTAGGAGCTAAGGAGAAGCTGGAAAGTATGCTTAGAGCGCAACGACCAACAGTCCTGAAAGAAGGTCTTGGCTATACTCACGAAGCTTCTACCTCAAAAAGCTCAGAAGCGCTGGCTGATAGGTTCGTAAGAGGAAAGGTACAAACTGCTGACACCACACCTCAGGCGAAGAATAAGCAGAAAATCGTTGCACCTCAGCCGAGCAACAAAAAGCAACTGACCAAAGGTTCCAGCCCCAGGACACCGCGATCAAACTCAGGGGGAACCAAGAAGGTCAGGTGGGCAGAACAGTACAAGGAGCCATTGTATGAGCACCCGGCTCAGTATGGCTCGTACTACTATGAGCCCAGGGTCAGGAGGAGCGCAAAAACTCAGAAGAAGAAAGCTCCTGAACCCAAAATCATCAAAAAGTCAGTATCTCCGAGTCCTGTGGAGAAGAAAATTGACAAGGTTCAGAAGAAGAAGTCTCAGACTTCTAAGGTTCCGAGGCAGATTTGGGTTCCGAAATCACCCACTAACATGTAAGGACCCAACTGAACCAAAGGGTACCTAAAACTGCTTCTGTTTTGCAGGTGCATAAGGACCCCTGGATAGTGGACAGTGGCTGCTCGAGACATATGACATACCAGAAGAGCCTGCTGACCAACTACATACAAGAAGATGGTCCCAGAATTGAGTTCGGTGACAACTCAAAAGGCTACACAAGGGGATATGGAACGCTGAACATTGGGACTGCTTCAGTTCCAAGAGTAACATATGTTGAAGGACTTCAACATAATCTCCTTTCTGTCAGTCAATTCTGTGACAATCTTAACAGAGTAATCTTTGACGCTGGTTTCTGTGATATTGTTGATAAATCTACAGGGAAAACAGTGTTATCAGGTTCGCGGAGGAAGAATATATACGTTGCAAACTGGAATACCGTAGAGCCTAAGGCTTGCTTGCTCGCACAGACGAAATCTAGTGACAAGTCAGGATGGCTATGGCACAAGAGACTCAGCCACCTAAACTTCAAGACTATGAACAAGCTCGCCAAGAACTCTAGAGTCAGAGGACTGCCCAACGAATTGTTCATCAAAGACAGAAATTGTGAAGCATGCTTGAAGGGAAAGCAGACAAAGAAAAGCAATCCACCTATTCCTTCACCTTCCACTGATGGAATCCTTCAGCTGCTCCACATGGACTTATTCGGGCCAGTCTCCCCAGTGACTATAAGAGGCAAGAAGTATGCCCTCGTCGTTATTGACGACTACTCGAGATATACTTGAGTCATCTTCATCGCCAACAAATCTGATGTTCAAACTGAGCTACCCAATCTACTGAAGAAACTCAGTGTGGAAAAGGACATCATGATTTAAAGAATTCGCTCAGACAGAGGAACAGAATTTCTCAACTCAGTAGTTAAGGAGTACTGCGATAAAGAGGGAATTCAGTACGAGACATCAGCTGCTCGCACCCCTCAGCAGAACGGACTTGCTGAACGCAAAAATAGAACAGTCAAAGAAGCAGCAAGAACGCTCCTAGCAGACTCTGGACTACCCTCAAAGTTCTGGGCTGATGCTACTGACACCGCCTGCTATACTCAGAATCGCTCACTACTTACACAGTAACACATAAAGACACCATACGAATTATGGAAAGGGAGAATTCCTTCTATTTCTCATTTTCATATTTTTGGCTGTCCTTACTTTATTCACAATAATGGGAAAGATCAGCTGAAGATCTTTGATAGCAAATCTGATCAAGGAGTATTCTTAGGATACTCTCGAGTCAGTAAAGCCTTCAGAGTCTTTAACTATCGAACCCTTTGCGTGGAGGAAAGCCCTCATGTTGTTTTTGATGAGTTTGTTACTGAGAACAGGAAAAATACAGAGACAAACATTGAAGATGTCAGCAGCAAGCTACAGGATCTCGGACTGACTGATAAAACTGAAAAGATCCAGCATTGTTGGGATGATGAGTCAGACGATGAAGAAATTCAGACTCAGCCAACAAGCGATGTAGCTGACCTGGTTGATTCTATTGAACAGAATCGACAACAGGTAATAACGGTCGATGAGGAAGCCCCAGTGGTAACTGAGACCTCTACTGAGAATATAAACTCAGGGGGAACGATTAATGTTCCTGAGCTAAATGCCCCTGAACCTGGAAACTCAGTAGATCCTAACCTTCTTACTAAACTACTACAATCTCAGAACAATACTACTGAAATGCCTAACAAACCTACTGACTGTGCAGAAGTAGTATCAGAAGAAGAAGCTCGACTCAGACGTTCATGGCTTGACGCTCATTTTTCAGATCTCATTATAGGAGATCCGTCAGCAACGATAAGAACTAGATCTCGATTGAGTCAAGGAGAAAGCTCACTCTATTCTTGTTTCTTATCTACCGAAGAACCTTAGTCAATAGAGGATGCACTCAAGGATGCTGACTGGATCATCGCCATGCAAGAAGAGCTGAACCAGTTCGTCAGAAACGAAGTTTGGGAGCTTGTTGATAGACCTAGACATCAGCATGTGATCGGTACTAAGTGGGTCTTCAAAAACAAGCATGATGAAAACAACGTCATCGTTAGAAACAAAGCTTGAGTAGTTGCCAAGGGATCCAGTCAAGCAGAAGGAATCGGCTTTGATGAAACTTTCGCTCCAGTCGCAAGATTGGAAGCCATTCGTCTTTTCCTAGCCTATGCAACGCATCAAGGATTCAAAGTATATCAGATGGATGTGAAGTCAGCTTTTCTGAACGGCGTACTGAAGGAAGAAGTCTACGTGGAACAACCGCCCGGCTTTCAGCAGGGACATCAGGTGTACAGACTTCGGAAAGCTCTGTATGGGTTAAAACAAGCACACAGGGTCTGGTACGATACCCTATCAGACTTTCTACTTCAGAAAGGTTTTCAGAAGGGGACAGTAGATCCCACCCTATTCAACATAAAGTCAGGAGATGACATCCTACTGGTGCAAATCTACGTGGACGACATCATTTTCGGCTGCAGAAACGAGACCATATGCCAGCAGTTCGAGAAGATGATGAAAGAGAAATTCGAGATGTCCATGATGGAAGAGATAATTTTTTCCTTGGATTTCAAGTGAAGCAATCACCTAAAGGAATCTTCATCAATCAAGCCAAATACACTCGAGATCTTCTCAAAAGATTCGGCTGTGACTCTAGCAAGCCAGATCCCCATGACCACAAATTTTAAAATCGATCTAGACAAAGATGGAGCTTCTGTTAACTCTACTTATTATAGAGCTATTATTGGTTCTTTATTATACTTAACATCTAGCCGACCTGACATAACTTATGCTGTAGGTGTATGTGCAAGATTTCAAGCGGATCCTAAGCGAAGTCATCTAGACTCAGCAAAGAAGATTCTGCGCTATCTAAGAGGAACACCTGACGCTGGGTTATGGTATCCTGCTGACGATAATCTTATACTGACGGGTTATTCTGATGCTGATTATGCAGGATGCAGGATAGATCGAAAATCAACTTCCGGAACGTGTCAGTTCCTAGGCAGCAAGCTGATATCTTGGTTTTCAAAGAAACAGCATTCGGAGCAACGTCCACTCACCGAAGCCGAGTATATGGCTGCTTTGGAAGTTGCTTTGTGCCCGGATCCTTTGGCTTCGACAACAACTGAGAGACTATGGTATAAGTCAGGATGAAGTGCCCATCTACTGTGACTCCACAAGTGCTATTGCAATCACTCAGAATCCAGTTCTCCATACGAGATGCAAGCACGTGGATATTCGACACCACTTCATCAGAGACCATGTCGAGAAGAAGGATATCAGAATGGAGAAAATCCATACTGACAAGCAAAGGGCGGACATACTGACCAAACCACTAGCTGAGAATAGATTTAGAGAACTATCAGTTGAGCTAGGTCTACTGGATCCTACTGAATCATATCAGTAGAATACAACTACTGACAAGTGCCATCAATTGTTATCAAGTGTAGGAACCAAGATGACGAAGTTAGATGATCGGTCATGATGATTCGATCGGGAGAATTATACTGCATACGCAAGGGGGGAACGTGGTCATCAGCACAACAACCATCCTCCTTAACCTTAACTGTAACCAGCTGATCGTAAAAGTTCAACTGAAGAGGTTTGCGTAGTATTTTTTACTTAAACTTTCTCAGAAGCATGCTCGCATTTATTATATCAGTCGCTTGCACTCAGTAGTTAATGAGCATTTATTTCCCGCCATTAATCTTTAAGGATGAGTCAGTAGGAAAATGTTCTTATTCAAAGTAACTCGTCTTTAATGCTGCCTGCAGCGCATTTAATGCATGTCTTCTCACTTACCTTTATTACGCATCATTCTACGTGGGTCTATGGTAGAGGCGGCTAAGTACTCATTCCTTTTATAACATCTAATCTGAGCCGTCGATAAAAATGATAGATTAAAACCCAGCCGTCCGATCTAAACGACTAATCACGCATATCTTACAAAATCTTTCATCTTCTACCATTTCCTCACTTTTTGCCATTTCCGATCTTAGAGCTTTTCCTCAGCGATTCAGTTTTCTCCCCAAAATCATAAACTGCTTTGCATCTGCATAGTTCAAGCTCTAAATATTACGGTAATGTATTTAATCGTGCTTAAAACTCTACTAACTTACTCTATTTTCAAGTGCTAACGAGTTTTGATGCAGATTTCCATGGCGACGATACAGACCCCCGCGAACATCGAAGAAATCATCCTCTCGCGCATACAATTCGAACCCACCATGGCCTTTTGGCAAGTGGATATTCCTTATATGGAGGAGGTTTTTGATGCTCTGGAAGAATCAAGCCTAGACGCTCTTGTTACAAGGCAACCGAGAGCTTATCTTCCCAGGCAAGTAGCAGAGGTCTACTACAACTGGAGGACCTTAGAGACTGGAGCAGAAATCTCCAGTTTTGCTTTCGTGAAAGAGATCGATTCCCTCTCATGGGACGCCAGTGTTCACGAGTTCAACATTCGAGATGCTCTCGAACTGGCTTTCGAACTGACAGATGAAGGAATTTCTCCGATTGGATATAAGGAGAAGGAGATTAATTCTTATGTTCAGAAGTTCTGCGGTAGGAAGAACATAGCCTTCAAGACCGCTCTGCCGAAGAATTTGTTGCTACCGAGATACCGCGCGCTCGCTTTTATCGTTTCTCATATCTTAACGAGCTCAGCCGGATCATATGATCAGCTTTCTAAGCCGAAAATCCAGCTGATGATGATTATTGACGATAGAGTCCGCGTCAATTGGACAGACTACTACTTAGCCGAGCTGAGGGCTCAGGCTCAGAAGTTTACCGCTCTACCCACTGGAGAGAGGAAGCTCGCCAGTATAGGTAAACTGTTGTTTGGGACGAAGATGTCCATCATGATCGAGCAGAGAGTCTCGAGGAGCTCAGCTTTTGCTGACTCCAAGTACTTCGACAGCAAGCTCATCAAGTTCAAAACTAGAGCCGCTGCTGAGAAGTTAGTCGGGCGAGGGCCGCCTGAGCCGAAGAGGGTCGTATCAGATCTGTCCCCTCGCGCTGACCCGCCGAAAAGGAAGAGGCTGACAAAGACTGGGCCTTCTGAGGTCCCAGTGGAACAAGCCAAACCAGCCTCTCCCCCGCCTCCTCAGGAAGAACAAATTCTTGACTCGGACACCGGCATTGAGGGTGCCACGTTGAAGGACAAAGTCCAAGTCATCAGTTCTGAGGAAACTCAGTCGGACATTCCGGAACCGACTGAGGAGATATCCTCTGAGTGGACCACCTTCTACTCCACTCGTCTCCGTGCTACAGCTGAAGTCCATGATCAGATTCCAGAAATCGCTGAGCACTCAGACCTAGTGAGGATAGCCATAAGGGCTAGGATACAGATGCTACTGAGGTTCCTAAGTTGGGACATTCTCGAGGACATGATCAAATCTCAGTCAGCTCTATCCCTACTCGCCGAAGAGCAAGATTTGCAGTCAACCATTGGTTTTGGGGAACCAGCTGACCTTGCCTACTTCGAGGACCTGAGGGCTGCGATGCTATACCTTCTCAGTCTGCGCACCTCAGTTCCTGGCGACAGCCCTTCGCCTCCATCTCATCCTGACAACGATGATGATAAGGATGATGATGAGATGGATCAGGCACCACCCAAGGATGCAGAATTGGGAGGTTCTGCTGAGGGTTCTACTCCCCGCGAAAAGGGCCAATCACCACCACCTGCTACATCTGGTGAAGCCCAGGTTGCCTCGAAGCCAAGTCGAGCGCAACAACTCGCGGCATCTGAGCAGAGGCTCGGAACCAGTTCTTATCAGATACAACCTATAGGTTCAGTGTCCTCCAAGTCGGTAAACAGGGCTATCAGGCGCCAAGGTGAAAAGAATCGTCTTCTCTCGAAAGACGTTCATAATAAGTGGGCTCAATACACAAAAGCTCAGACGGAGAGCATTAACCGACTTGCAGAAGGGGTCGAAAAAGTCTCTAACGCTCCTACTCAACAGATTAATATTCAGGAGATAGTTGAGACAGCCCTCGCAGCTCAGAAGGCGGACTTAGCCGCCCAAAGTCAGCAGCTCTTGATCACTCAGCAGAATATCCTCGCTGAGCAGCTGACTAAGGGGCTAGCGGCGGTTCAAGCCACAATGGCTGAGAGGAATAAAGTTGCCACCTCCAGTCTCCAATCTGCCATTACTCAGCAGGCTGCGGCACTTAAACTCATCCAGAAGGAGATCACAGACTCCCACGATCAATCTCTGCTGAAACTCAGACAGGAGTCGGCCGCACAACTCGATTATTCGTGAGAAGATCGGGAGCACGACTGGGATAAATACTGTGATCTGGTCAAGGACTTCGAAGCCACTGCCACTCAAATCAAAGACCTCGTCTACAACTTGGAGAAAGACGTTAAAGCCATCCGCACTCACCTCTCCCAGGCTGATGATGCCAAAAAGGGGGAAGGAGAAGTTAAGATTGAAGATCTTGAGGCGGAACAGGCTGGGGTCCAGAAGAGCCCAGAAGTCCAAGAAATTAATAAGGGGGAAGGTACTTCTACTCAGGGGGAAGGAACCAGCACTGTACCTCACGCAGAAGGTTCAGCCACCCAGGCTGGACCCAGTTCAGCTGTGCTCCTCCTGGAGTATGCCCCACTCCCCAATCGATCGTGGCGACGAGCCAAAGACCTATCTCATCCGCTCAGCACATCGAGGAAATTGCTCAATTTCTTGATGAACAAGAAGAAGAAGAAGAGCCTCAACAACTGCCACAGCAAAGGCCGGGGAAGGAGATTACTACTGAAGCCACTCCATCTTCCCCGACGCCTAAATTCAAAACCAAGGCGGAGCAGGAAGCCTATGATCTGAGAGTTGCTCAACAGCTGCAAGACAAGCTGGATCATGAGCATCAGATGGAAGAAGCAAAGAAAGGCAAGGAGACTAAGAAATTGATGGGCAAAATTGCCAAACGCAAGGCTAAGCAGCTGGTGGACGAACAGAAAAAGAAAGCTCAGGAGGAGCTATCCAAAGCCCCCACCACTGCAGTCCAGCCGACAACTCAGGGTCACTACACGCCTTATCTTACATCCGAGTAAGAGGCTGAGGACAAAGCCACCTAGGAGGCGACGCTGAAGGGACTAAGTCTCCGGAGAGGAGATGCAAGGACAGCGGCCCTCAGAGAGAAGAAGAGATTAGCTGACTTGGCTAAAATGATTAGCCTATCTCAGAAGCCAGCAGCTGATCCAAGGAAGCAAATTCCATGAGGTTCCAAGTTCAGGAGGGCACCTTATATCAAGAAGGACCCTATCCCTCATGCGGACAAGTAGGTGCCAGCCGACCTTAATGAGCAGTGGGAGGAACTTAAAGAAGATTTTATCAAGGGATACTATGTGTGGGGTATCTATTCTACTGACAGACCAGCTGACCAACTCTTTGATGAGGTTATTTACCGATTTGATATGGAACTCAGAGATCAGCTTCGTCAGATCATGGAAAGAGAGAAGATACCTTTCAAAGCTCCAGCGTTCAGAAGAATCCCTCCTCCCCGGACTACTCGCGGCGTGCTGTGCACAAAAGAGATTGAGAGAGAAGTCGAAGAAGCTGCTTATCACCTCTGCCTGAACTTTGAACAACCCGGCGGATCACGAGGAAATCCAAGTCCGGAGAGCCAGAATCTACAAGTATTATTACCTGGACCCTCCGGCTGATAAGTCTGAAGACTTCAAGAAGCGTACTCAGAGATTCAGACATCAGCAGTGATCTTGCTTTCCTTGTCTTCCTTTTGTAAGAGTGATAGAAACTTGTACTCTTTTGATCATATTTATAACAGTTTCTATTGTTTGCCAGACAACTACTCATTGTCTCATGGCTTTTGTTTGTGTTTTTCACAACTGATCACAAAGTGATCTGACACACACTCATATAACCGTTTCTCTGATTTTGCCTATCTCTCGCCTACTGACTTGATGTTTAATTGATCACCTTGATTGTATTTTCAGATATTTTAGGGGGATATTATTGTCAGTAGATTAGCTTTCCTTTCCTCATTGTTTTAGAGTGGAGGTTTTGGCATCATCAATTAGGGGGAAATTGTTGGGTTATGAGTCAGTAGATGGTACTCAGCTGTCTAGTGGTTAAAAGAATATTGGGGGAAATCATAGTAGTACTATGGAATTGAAGATCCCAAAACCCAGCTGATATCAGTAGTGCAGTATGTCGATAGGATTAGATGATGTATATGTTAGACTTGTTTTATTTTGATTATCGTTTTGTCTATGTCCTGTACGGGGTAAACTGTTGGACTGAACTTCTGACGAAGTTACTCTCCAGAACCCCACGTCATCAATGTAAGAGCTTGCGTTCTTCAGCCAGCAGCTGATCTTCACCTCTGTGGGAGACAGCCCATCAACTGATAAGAAATCAGCAGAAGAGCATAATGCGAAGCGCTCAGTACCTTCGCAGTCATCAGCTGACCCACCAGAGCCTTATCAGCTTGTCAGCCGACTCAGCCGAAGAAGACAGAGACTGTCTTGAGTCTACTATATCCAATAGAAAGCGACCCAGTCATAAACATCTTTTCGAAGTTCAGCAGAAGATCATACGAGGATGTGGAATAGTCAACTCTATCTCTGACACATTCTCACCTACCACAAACCTCGACCAATGAGACGCTGACAACGCTTTGACCTGCTTTGACCAACTAAAGCTGCTCTCATGTACAGTATTAACTGCCCTGCTGCAACAATTCGAATTTATGGCCGTTTTCTTTGGAAGCTTGTGACACGTGGCATCGTCTTCTCCAACGGACATATGCCTTGCTCACAACTATAAATAGAGAAGAAATCCGAGCTCCACGCACGGGACTCATAAGGGAAAAAGCTCAAGCTCAAGAACACTCTAGCGAACTCAACAGATTATACAGCGAAGAACATGCTTTCATAGAATATTTGTAGTTCATCTCTCTAGAGTATTTAGATCCCTTTCTTCTCTAGACTAAGCTCATTGCCAGATTTATAGCTTAGGTTTTGAAGGAGTTCACTTTTAGTGAATTGTTCTTATTGTAAGAACTCCTTCTTAGTTGGAGATTATCCCCTCCCTTTCGAACTTAGGTTTGAATTGTAAAGTCGCTAAGGACTATAACTTAGAAGGGTGCATCCGGTTCACGCATTCCTTGCTGAGGCTTGCTCAGAATAATCAACAAGTTCTCCTGCCAAGTCAAGACCGTGGACGTAGGATCTTGCGTATCCGAACCATGTTATATCGCTTGTGTTATTTACTATTTTATTGCATATCATACAAACCGCTCAAAATCATATGTTTGCATAAAACGTATTTTAAAAGCGCACACCTAAAAGAATTTATCTTGCGAAAACACGTTTTCAACTGAGACGAATCTTCGGGCCCTACACACTTATCCGCACAACGTCTCCGACTGAGTTTCAACGACTGACTAAAGTCAGTAGGAGAGCTCAATAGCTGACACACTCTGAGCCCGTGATCGAAGGTTGCTATTTGGCACTGTTCATCAGTTGCACTAAACAGCTCAGCTGTCCTTCGGTTTGAGAAAAAGAAACTGTGATCAGGTGTATTCACCCCCCCCCCTCTACACCTGACTATCGTCTTCGGACCAACAACATCTTATCACTTTCGTTTTGGATTCCCGAATTTGAATTGTCTCCATTTCTATTTTCCTGTGGATTGATTGAAGTCTTTAATTTATGATTCTATAATTTTTAGGACCATATTTCGTATTCTTAGGTATTCTGATTTCTGGTAATTTGTTTGAATTTTCGTGCATATTTATTTTATGAATTTCAGCCTGATTTTTGTTCTGTTCTGCAGTTCGGTCTATCTGGCTAGTCCGGCCGACATGCGTAGCTAATTCTTTTTAGGGGCCGGCGAGATGTGAAACACACACCACTTTAATTTCGTGAGACTAGGGCTTAAAATTAATCACTTGGGTTCTGAATTAATCTAGGTTTAATTAATTGGATTAATTAATTTATGCTTGATCACCCTAGTTAATTTAATTCATAGCTAATTTAGTACTTCCATCGTTTCTCGTGGGAATATGCTAAATAAGTAGCAAATTGTTCTTAGGACAATTGGATTAATTTGGTAGGAGACTATGAGATGCCCACCATACGAGTAGGCTCCTAAATTGGGTTCCCTTAGTTCTTAAAGCTGATTAGGTGTTAAATCTATTGATTGCCCACCAACGTAGGTTGCATCTAATTTAGAGAAGTAGTCGTTTCAATGCCCACCATGGCGATTACCGAATAATTAAGGGGGGATAGGGGATATGTCAGTTTAATTACGGTGTCCTACAACTAATTGATTTAAGTGGATTAATTAATTATTAGTGTCAGTGATCGATTGTGAGTGTGTGTGAATCATCTTGCTGGACCCGCTTTTATTTGAATTAGTAAATTTCGTGTTTAATACTTGCTTGCTTTCGTTACTTTTAGGTTATAGAAAATTCCCCAAACTTGCGTAGTTGCTAACCGAACTCTGATCGATATGATTTTAGGTTTGAATTACTCCGTTCCCTATGTTCGATACCTGTGCTATACTAATTTTTGGTCTAGCAAATTTTGCAGGATTATTTGGTGTAAAACTTCGACCACCAAATTGGCGCCGTTGCCGGGGAACGGTGTTATATTTAAGCTTATTTTCATATTGATCTTTTGAGCTTTTTAAGTGTTGCATTAGCAGGTCTTCCCGCCCTTTTCTACACTTCGATCCAGAAATTGAAAAGACTGCGAAAAGGAATAGGAAGGCAACAAAGCTGCAGAAGCAACCAGTGCTGTCACGAGCAGAAACAGGTCTGGCTGACCAGACAGAGGAAAGAACCAGTGAGTCAGAGTTTGAAATCGGCCCGACAGGTCAGATAGACCCATATTCTGAACGCAGCAATTCTGAATTTGAGGAAGAAAGAATGGCTGAAGAAGAAAGAGCCAATCTGAAGATGAACTCAGGTTCGAGGAACTTGGGAGAGGACTTGCCCGGACCAATCCACATAACTACCACTGAGCAGATAGATGTGAAGCTTAATTTGGTCGCGACATGTCCAAAGTTTTACGGGAAGCTGAACGAGAATCCCTTTGCTTTTCTTGAGGGATTTAATCAGGTCTGTGATCTGCACAAGCAAGGACATTTGGATGCTTTCAAGCTCAAAGCATTCCCTTTTACTCTACAAGATGGAGCTCGTGCATGGTTTTCAGGATTGAGGCCTAGGTCAATCATTACTTGGGCTCAGATGCATCAAACATTCCTGGACAAACACTTCCCTCAATCCAAAACAAATGTACTCAAGAAGGAGATTTTCGGGATTACTCAAGAGCTTGACAAGTTATTTGGAGCTTACTGGGAGCGATTTGGGAAGCTAGTTGATAGCTGCCCAAACCATGGTTTTTCTGAAGTGGAGCTGCTGCAAATTTTCTACCAAGGAATGACAGATCAGTCCAAAACCATGGTGAACGTTGGATTGAAGGGTAGCTTTGCTAATAGCTACTACACTGATGCGAAGGCAATCATTGAAGGCCTTGCTGAATCTACATCCCAATACAAAGGACCAAGGATGCAAAGGAGGTCTGTGAACCTTTCAAGTGGAGATTTTCTGGACGATCTAGACATGAAGGTTGGGATGAAAATGGAGGAAAAACTCAGCCAACTTGAAGATAAATTGAATCGTCTATTCAAGGAGGGAATCCTCCTTCCTCCTCCTCTTCATCTAAGCTCACCATGAATGATCATACATGTGGTGCATGTGGTCAAAGAGGGCACACATCTCTTCAGTGCCAAGGTGAGGATGTTAATGCAGCCGACAATTGGAATGGACAGAACAAGGTTCATCCGAACTTAAGGTGGAGACAAGATGATCAAGTGCCACAACAGCCAAGGAATCTTCCACAACAGTCATTCCAATAGCCTACTTATCAACATCAACAATATCAGCCACCACAACAGCAAGGGTTTCAACAACCCTACAGACCTCCACATCAAAGGCAATTCCCGCAGCAATTTCAGCAGCAGACTGGTCCGTCTGGCTAGACAGACCAGAGCAGTCAATTGGAGAAAATGATGGCTGAAATGATAAATTCACAAAAGAATGCCATAGCATACCAGCAGCAGATGTAAGAGGAGTTCACTCAGACGAAGAAGGATACCCAAAACACCTTCGAGAATTTAGCTAAGCAGATTTCTAAGTTAAATTCTTCAGTCCAGGAGATAAGAGGGAGTCAAGGGAAACTGTCATCTCAAACTGAGCCCAATCCGAACTCCCACAACTGCAGCAAAATCATGCTGAGAAATGGGAAAGAGTTGCCCGAACCCGAACCGAAGTTGAATTTAAACAAAACTCAATCTGCAGCAGACAGGGCCGAGCTGACTTATAAAATCTGGCTGATGAAGAACTGACAGACAGAGAAGGTCCGACTGCCCAGAACGACCTAACAGAGTTGCAGAATTTTACTAATGAAGTTCTGCCAAACAGAGAGGGCCGGTCTGTCCAGACGGGTCCTGAAACTGCTGAACCTCCACCATTTCCTGAAGCATTGGAGAGGAAGAGAACGCCGAACAAGGACTATATGGACTATGTGAAATTGTTCGGAAAGTTGGAAATCAACATACCCTTTTTGGAGGCTGTGAAAATTCCCCAATTTGGGAAATTTGTCAAAGATTTCATAGCAGGCAAGATCCAGCAAGCTGGGAAAGTATTGATGGATACATATATGTCAGCAATTATCCAAAAGATGCTACCCACAAAATGTGTGGACCCAGGTATGTTTACTCTTCCTTGTCTTATGGGGAATGTGATGGTTAAGCGGGCTATGTGTGATTTAGGAGCATTAATTAATGTTATGCCACTCTCTGTGTATAATCAATTATCTGGAGTTGAATTGGTATCTACTGATGTGATTATACAACTTGCTGATAGATCATGCATTGCACCTGTTGGTTCACTTGAAAACATCCTTGTTAGAATCAATGATTTTGTCTATCCTGCTGATTTCTATGTTATAGATACAAATGATAGGCAAGTTGAGGGTACTGCGGGTGTTTTGTTGGGTAGACCATTTTTGAAAACTGTGAAAGTTGTTATTGATGTGGATGAAGGTTCTATTAGTGTGCGATATCATAATGAGACGTATGTTCATCATATTGCTAGTGCACTTAAGAAACCTTATGATCATGAGAATGAAATGGCTTTTTCTGCTGACGAGATTGAGAGTTTTGTCCAAGATTATCTTGAGACGCATTTGTTGCAGGATAAAATGGAACTCACCTTAATCAAGGGGCTGACTGACCTTGATCTTAAGGATATTAGGGATGAAGAGATCCGAGATAGCATCAAAGCACTCTATGCAGCACCTGAATTTGCTGCAGTCAGCAGTATCGCCGATCTGCCCAGACAGGCCGAATCTGACAGAATCCTGCCTTCGTTGGTGAAGCCACCAATTCTCGAGCTGAAGCAACTTCCTTATGCAGGATAAAATGGAACTCACCTTAATCAAGGGGCTGACTGACCTTGATCTTAAGGATATTAGGGATGAAGAGATCCGAGATAGCATCAAAGCACTCTATGCAGCACTTGAATTTGCTGCAGTCAGCAGTATCGCCGATCTGCCCAGACAGGCCGAATCTGACAGAATCCTGCCTTCGTTGGTGAAGCCACCAATTCTCGAGCTGAAGCAACTTCCTAAGCATCTGAAATATGCTTATCTTGGAAAGGGTGATACGCTGCCAGTCATAATCAGCAAGGAATTAAATCAAGCTCAAGAGGACGCTTTGTTGGCGGTTTTGAAGAAGCACAAGAAGGCGATTGGCTGGACTTTAGCCGACATCACTGGCATTAGTCCCGACATCTGCACTCATTCAATTCATATGGAGCCTGAAAGCAAGCCTTTTCGAGATCACCAACGAAAGCTCAACCCTAACATGCGAGAGGTGGTGCTTAAAGAGGTACTGAAGCTTATTTCCATGGGTATCATTTACCCTATTTCTGATAGCAAATGGGTGAGCCCTGTTCACGTGGTGCCGAAGAAGTCTGGCTTTCAAGTAGTGGAGAACGAGAAGAATGAGTTAGTTCCGATGAGATTGGTGACTGGGTGGCGCATGTGCATAGACTACAGGAAGCTGAATGAAGCTACACGGAAAGACCATTTTCCGTTACCTTTTATTGATCAGATGTTAGAGAGACTTACATACCAAGCCTACTTCAATTTTTTGGATGGCTATAGCGCTATTTTCAGATCCATGTGAAGGAGGAGGATCAAGACAAGACCACATTTACTTGTCCCTTTGGCACTTTTGCATACAGACGTATGCCATTCGGATTGTGTAATGCACCGGGCACCTTTCAAAGGTGCATGATGAGCATCTTTTCGGACTTAATCGAAGACTGTATTAAGGTGTTCATGGATGACTTCACGGTCTACGGGAATTCATACATAGGATGCTTGAAGAATTTAGATAAAGTCCTTGCTCGGTGTGTGCAGAAGAACTTGGTACTCAACTACGAGAAGTGTCATTTTATGGTAACCGAAGGCATTGTACTTGGTCACGTGGTTTCTAGCCGAGGGATTGAAGTAGATAAAGCCAAAGTCGACCTGATTGCAAAGCTGCCGCCACCTACATCTGCAAAGGAGATCCGAGGTTTTCTAGGACACGCCGGATTTTATCGGCGTTTCATCAAGGACTTTGCAAAGGTAGCTCAACCACTCACAAGGCTCTTACAACAGGATGTTGAGTTCGTGTTTGATGATTAGTGTAAGGAGGCCTTCGACCTCCTTAAGACAAAGCTCACCACCGCCCCCATAATGCAACCACCTGATTGGAACAAGCCATTTGAAATCATGTGTGATGCATCCAACCGGGCCGTAGGAGCAGTTTTAGGACATAAAAATGGAAGAGAGAGCCATGTGATATACTATGCTTCGAAGACACTTAACTTAGCTCAGTGCAATTACTCTACCACGGATAAGGAGTTGTTGGCTATTGTCTTCGCCTTTGACAAGTACATATCTTATTTACTTGGTTCCAAAATCGTGGTCTACACCGATCATGCTGCCGTCAAACACCTTCTATCCAAGAAGGAGTCTAAACCTCGCTTGATAAGATGGATACTCTTACTTCAAGAGTTTGATTGGGAGGTAAAAGACAAGAGGGGAGCAGAGAATCAAGTAGCCGACCATCTAAGCCGTTTGATCCAAGAGGACGATGAAGAATCAATTAAAGAGACTTTTCCCGAGGAGCATCTGTATGCTGTTCCCGAATCTGTCACCAGTCTGGCCTGTCTGGACAGACAGACCCATGCTCAATGTTTTTCAGCTACTGCACAGTCGCGGCTTCATCTGACCAGACAGACCGATCCTGTTCCAGAATGGCTTAATGCTTTGGGTAAGTCTTCTAAACTCTCTTAGTTTGCTAACATTGTCAATTACTTGACTTCCAAGCAGCTCCCATCCGATTTCACACATGCCCAAAGGAAAAGACTGGAGAGCGAATGAAGACAATACTTTTGGGATTCTCCAATACTATGCAAGATGGGAGTAGATCAAGTAATTCGCCATTGCATTCCTAAAGCTGAACAAGGTGAGATTCTCTTTCATTGTCATTCGTCCCCTTATGGTGGACACTTTGGTCCAAAACGTACTGCCAGGAAGGTTTTGGATGCAGGTTTTTTCTGGCCGACCTTAAACCTCGACTCATACAATTTCTGCAAGACATGTACACATTGCCAAATGACTGGTAACATATCCCAGAAGGATGAAATGCCTCAAAATCCTTTGCGCTTCTGTGAGATCTTTGATGTGTGGGGGATGGACTTCATGGGTCCTTTCCCGAGCTCATGCGGGAACTTGTACATTTTGCTTGCTGTGGACTACGTGTCTAAATGGGTCGAGGCTAAGGCCGTAAGGACTAATGATTCTAAAGTGGTTGCAGGTTTTCTTAGAACTAATATATTCAGCAGATTTGGAGTACCGACGGCCATCATTAATGATCAAGGAAGCTATTTCTGCAACCGCACTATAGAAGCACTCATGAGGAAATACGGTGTTAAGCATCGTATCTCTACACCCTACTATCCACAAACGAATGGGCAAGCTGAGGTTTCTAATAGGGAAGTTAAAGCTATACTTGAGAAGACCGTTAATCCTTCTAGGAAGGATTGGAGTTTGAGGTTAGACGATGCTTTATGGGCTTATTGTACTGCTTATAAAACTCCTTTAGGTATGTCTCCGTATCGGCTCATTTTCGGGAAGCTTTGCCATCTACCCGTGGAATTGGAGCACAAGGCATGGTGGGCTGTGAAGAGGATTAATATGGATCTGCAAGGGTGTGAAAAAGAGAGGAAGTATCAGTTGCAAGAACTTGAAGAGATCCGTCGTGAGGCCTATGACATGGCAATGAGATACAAGGATCATACGAAGGCATGGCATGACAAACACATCCGTACTAAGAACTTTGAGGAGGGTCAATTGGTATTGTTATATCAATCTCGCCTCCGTCTCATGCCGGGCAAGCTCCGTTCGCGTTGGATCGGTCCTTTCCGGATTCGATCCGTCTCGAAGAGTGGGGCAGTGACGATCTCTAAGTTAGATTCTAATGCAGAATTCACTGTCAATGGCCACCGTTTGAAACTCTTCCATGTTGCTGAACGAATGGAGGTAGTGGATGAGCATAGCTTGTCCATTCCCTCTTATTCTTGATCTAGAAGAAGTCTAGCCAAAGACAATAAAGAAAGGCGCTACCGGGAGGCAACCCGGTTTGTTTTCATGTTCTTATTTCTTTTATTTTATTTATTTTGGTTTCGTCGTGTTTTCCTTGTTGTTTTTCCAGATCTAGGCTACAAAGATGTCAAAGAGCTTAACTGTAAGGAGGAAAGTACGAGTTGAATCAAACTATCGAAGAATTGGAGTTGGAAGTACTGTTAATTTCTTCATAGGGGCCATTTTGCAATTTCCCGTAAGTAAGGAGTTTCGGTAAAAAAAAAAAATCGTAAAACACGATTTCTACCCATTTCCCCCACTCTTTTCTTCTCCAAAGTTTTCTTTCTTCACATTTCTACCTCCTTTAACCTAATCACCTTCTCCTTCAAATTTTTCATTTTCCTTTTCAAATTCATACCACAAAACCCACCAATTCTCCTTGCCCAACTAATTGCATATGGCCCTCAAAAAGAAATCGAAGATTTACAAGGAAGAAGCTTCCTCCTCGACGGCAGCAGCTGACACTTCGCGGCGGCCGCCGCGTCGAACCGGACGGATCCGCCGCGCCCTCCATCCTACAGTAACTAGGCCGTTCCTCGTCGACGAGGATGAGCCTGTCGTTGTTGCTTCCACCGTTGAGGACGAAGCCGCCGACTCCCCTGCTCCTGAGACTGCCGCCAATTTTCCAGCCGAGGAGGAGGATACTGCTGATGTCGACTGGTCTTTCCCCACCGCCAATTTCCCTTCAGCCGAGTTATATGAAAGATTTGCTTTCCTCCGAGAGACTACCCCATATGCACCACCGCCGAGCTCCGACGGAATTAACTGGGTTGAAGAGATTCGGACTACTTCGAATCTTGTTTCGGATGAGTCCGATTACATGCCGTCTAGCGAAGACGACGATCTTTCCTTGGAGCAGCTTTCGCTTGCTGATTCGGCCGACTCCTCATCGTTCCCGTCCTCAACCGTTTACGGGAACCTTATTATCTTACAATTTCTGGACCGAGAAGCAGTTCGGGCAGCAATGACATTTCAGGATGATCCCTATAGGCACCGTGCCTTCACTCGACGCGGTAAGAATTTCCGGAATGGCCACTCCATCAACCATGCATTTCTCCGTTCCACGGGCGTCCAAGGTCAGTTTTATGATTATTTTAGACGCATTGGTTGGTTATGGTTGACTGAATCGCACCACTATCCGTGCTATCATGCTCTTATTGCCGAGTTCTTTAATTCATTTTCATTTACTTTTGTGACTGATGTGTATGTTAAGAGCATTTCCTTTCGAATTGGTTGTGTGTTTTATGAGATGTCATTGGCTGAATGGTCTACTAGATTAGGTATTGTGTTGTTGGAGGATTTGGATGATGGTACTTATGCTTTTACTCCTCGTGGTATTCCTTCTTCTCTTGGTGATTATGTTGGTCCTATGAGTGCTTGGACTTTGATAGCCCCCTCTGATCCCCAGTTTTTCCGCCCCTCTTATTCTGATATTTCCTATGTTATCGATTCTGAATTGCGTCTGTGTCATCATTTTCTTTGCCATAATTTGACTGGCTGTTGGACTGGTTTTACCACAGTCATGGAGAATGACTTGTATTTTCTGTGGTGCATGCATACGGGGCGCCGGGTTGATCTTGGATATTGGATAGCTCGTAGCATGAGTGATCTTGCTACTCATCCGGCTAGGCATCTTACTTTATGCCATCTATTTGCTACATTCCTTGCACGTAATTTTATAATATTTGATGATTCTCAGCTTACTCAGTTATCTCCTCCACCGTCGTTTGATCTTGAGTTGATGGGTTATGCACGCATTTGTTATAGGGAGCCTGATGGTACTGTTAGATTTTATCCACCGGGACCTAGAGTCCCGAGTGCTGCTCCCTATGTAGGTTTGCAGGTACCCATCGATTCGGTCCAGGTATTGAGGGCTGAGGTTGTAGCTCTCCGGCAGCGCTTTGATGATTTGGAGCGCACGGTTCTCTCTCGTCTTCCGCCTCCGGGCGATCGGTGATGCCATTTTCCCCTTTTATGTTTTTCTTGTTTTTATGTTTGTGTGTTTTGTGTTGTGTCTTTGTTTACTTCTCTTTCACTTGCTCGTTTGCAACGGTCAAGTGTAAGGAGGGGTATTTGTTATGTGTTTTTGTCATGTTCTCCGTCCTTTTTCTTGTTTTTGTGTGAGGGCACACAATGGGTTAAATGTAAGGAGGGATGTCTCTACTTCGTTTCTCTTTGTGTCGTCATTTCTTTTGTGTCGTCGAAGCATGCCAAAAATAAAAGTTGTTGATTCACTCTTGTTCTTGATTTAAGCATGTTTGGTTATGCTTTATGTTTCAATATGCGAACTTGTAGTTATTGTGAAGAGTAGGATATGGTGCACATTTGTATGTGATTTGGGATGACGAATAATAAGTAAATTGTGGATCGCATTTTATACACACTCCTTATATTAGATTTGAGCCATTAAAGTAGGACACTTCCTACTAATTTCATTGAGTGAGCTTGTTCAAGAAGTTGCAATAAAAGTGAGCCACTTGTGATAAGTGATAGGAGGCACTAGGGATTGAGCCATTTAACCGCGACTATATTCTTCCTACCTTGCATTATCCCCTAGTGAGCTAATTTGTGTCTTGTCCTATTCTTTGATTTAGTCAGAAAAATGCAAACCGAGGCCTTTTTAGCTTCTTTTTTTCCCATGTCATTGTATGTTTTACAAGTTTATTTGAGATTGATCTATTCTTTTTCATGCTTACCGAGTTTGCTAGCTATCATATTTGTTGTTGCAAAATAATTGTTGACCAAAGTTGAGCATTGATAGTATTATTTAAAAGGTCAGTTCGTGTTCATACCCTGTAAAAATATACTGAATTTCCCTGTTTTGGGCTGCTGTTACGTAAAAAAAAAAAAAAAAAAAAAAAAAAAAAAAAAAAACGAAACAGTAAACAGCAAGGGTACTGAAAAATAAGTTGGTAGCAGCTGTTATTTTGTTCTTGAATGGTAGGCAGTACTTCTTTGATTATCTCAAATTTAACAAGTATTACATGCATGACATATTTGTACAATTTATGGAGCTTAGAACCCCTAGGACCCTTACCAACGAAAATTTGTCTATGTCCTAAGCCCCATTACAACCAAAGAAAAAGACTTCCTTGATATTGCAGTTGTGGCAATCTTTTATCGTGATGGATGAACCGTTGTTTTTACTTGAGTGGCTTGACCGGACTTAGATTAGAGAGTGTTGAGTGAACCGTGAGGATGATCCACCTTTTGCTTAGGTTTTTGAATAAATTAATATTTGTGTGCCTAATCTTAAATTTGCAACTCTACTTGTTTGTTGAGATTCATATTTGCGTAGTTGGACATGCTTTGCTAGTTCATTGAGTGTGGAGATTATGGATATGATTGGTATTGGTTCTTGTGTTTGTTATGTCGATTTTTTTTTCTTGTCCGTGGTTGTGTGATGTTTTTTGTCTTGTGTCCATCCTTGTTTCGTGTTTTGTGTCCGTCCTTGTTTTATTTTCGTCTTTGTCTTTTTATTTTAGAGTCTTGAGTCTTGGGGAGGATCGGAATTTGGATAGTACTTATACTTTTGTTTTCCTTATACTTGAGGGCAAGTATGTTTTAAGTGTAAGGAGGTTTGATAGGTCTATTTTGTACCATCCATATTCCGATTATTTTGGCATATTTTGTGGCGTTTGGACTACTTTGTGGTGTTTGTTTTGCAGTTCTTATTGATGACGAGGCGTTGAGGTGGCGGTTGCGAAATTAAGGAAATATATGCTCAATTTGGAAGAAATCAAGAAGGGAATTAAGTGTAGAAAGAAAATAATATAATTTATCTTATATTATATCTTTCTATACTTGGTTAACCTAATTGAGGAGGATTAAAAGAGGAGTATATATATATAATTGGAGGAGGCGCCGTAGGAGATTACACACGCAGAATTTCAGATTTCCGTTTCCCATCCATTCACGTCTTCGAAGCCAAAAACCATAGCAGCCATAACCATCGATCATCATCATCATCCTTCTACACCAAGCATCCAACGCCGATCACACCGAGAGAGAGATTCCGAGAAGCCAAGCCGAGAGCAATCTGAGGGAGAAGCCGTAGACGAAGCCGAAGGATCCGATCGTGGGATTGATCAATTTCAAAGTTTGCATTTCTCTTTTTCGTTTCATGAATTGTAGTTTGATTTGGAACAAACAACATGTTATCACTTTCGTTTTGCATTCCCGAATTTGAATTATCTCCGTTTCTATTTTCCTGTGGATTGATTCGAAGTCTTTAATTTATGATTTTATAATTTTTAGGACCATATTTCGTATTCTTAGGTATTCTGATTTCTGGTAATTTGTTTGAATTTTCGTGCATATTTATTTTATGAATTTCAGCATGATTTGTGTTACGTTCAGGTTCGGTCTATCGGCTAGTCCGGCCGACATGCGTAGCTAAGTCTTTTTAGGGGCCGGCGAGATGAGAAACACACACCACTTTAATTTCGTGAGACTAGGGCTTAAAATTAATCACATGGGTTCTGAATTAATCTAGGTTTAATTAATTGGATTAATTAATTTATGCTTGATCACCCTAGTTAATTTAATCCATAGCTAATTTAGTACTTCCATTGTTTCTCGTGGGAATAGGCTAAATAAGTAGCAAATTGTTCTTAGGACAATTGGATTAATTTGGTAGGAGACTATTAGATATCCACCATACGAGTAGGCTCCTAAATTGGGTTCCCTTAGTTCTTAAAGCTGATTAGGTGTTAAATCTATTGATTGCCCACCAACGTAGGTTGCATCTAATTTAGAGAAGTAGTCGTTTCAATGCCCACCATGGCGATTACCGAATAATTAAGGGGGGATAGAGGATATGTCAGTTTAATTACGGTGTCCTACAACTAATTGATTTAAGTGGATTAATTAATTATTAGTGTTAGTGATCGATTGTGAGTGTGTGTAAATCATCTTGCTGGACCCGCTTTTATTTGAATTAGTAAATTTCGTGTTTAATACTTGCTTGCTTTCGTTACTTTTAGGTTATAGAAAATTCCCCAAACTTGCGTGGTTGCTAACCGAACTCTGATCGATAGGATTTTAGGTTTGAATTACTCCGTTCCCTGTGTTCGATACCTGTGCTATACTAATTTTTGGTCTAGCAAATTTTGCAGGATTATTTGGTGTGAAACTTCGACCACCAAGTGTGAATTATATTAATCACTTCATAATTTTAGTCATTGATTCATGTACATTTGTATTTTTTAGAGGAAAAAATGACATTACATACTCTACTCAGGAAAAGGGAAAAAAAACACCCTATATTCAAATGAAAATGCATTAAACCACCTTGTGTTGGTTTATTGTAAAAAACACCCACATGTTCTTAAACTTGTTGTATGAAAATCTCTAAAATCAAACGTGTATTTCAATCACTTTGAGTGTGTCTAGTTAATTTTTTACATTTTTGCTGATATACAATGTCTAAAATATACTCTTACAATGTGCACATAATGTTTAATTTTGATAAACTCACAAGTATACAAATTGATATTGTAGTTCACATTTTAAATCGATTCATTCTTAGTTCTTCAAAGTTCACGTTTTCCTCTATTCTTATTTAGTTTTTTAGATTTTGCCTCGTTTAGTTTGGTTAAAGATTTAAGGGGAATTTAAATAAACGCGCCAAGTGCAACATTTTATAGCACACAAGGGTGTTTTTTCAAATAAAATAAATACATGATTATTTCACGTATTTTCAACTGAACACATGTATTTTTTTTGCCGTTTCCCCTACTCTATTCCAAAATATTCTCTCTATCTTGCTTTCTCTCACATTCACTCTCTCTATTTTGAACAAAATGAACTCTTTGTTACATTTCATCTTGTATCGGTACACATCTTATTTTAATCTATCGCCCGGCCGAATATGTAATGGCGGATCTTGTCGCCCCGAACTCATTTGAAATCCAATTTTTTAAATGCAATTTTTAATTTTTTCTTTTCTTTTCGTATTTCATCCTCTCGAATTTTATATTTTACGCCTTTCTCTATTGAATCCCTCTCCCTCTCCCTCCCCCAATCCTGAAATCCTCCCCTGTGAATATGTTAATTTGGTCTTATGTTAGGGGTAATATAGTACATAGTGCAATAACAGAATATTTTAGGTTTTAACTGAAAAACAATAAAATCTCTTAACCACATGAACTCAATCGATATTCATAATCATAACTCATGCGAACGACTTCACTCGTGTTTTGAAGGCCAAGACTAGAGCATGACAGTCGAGTTATCGACCATTTAAAGAATTGAGCTAATCTTTCACGTCTTGGCCGCAAATCCTTTGAACTGAATACCATATTACTTCATTCTACCAACTTATCTAAAGCCGTTATTCCTTTTTTTTTATAATACTTGGTGGTATAAATAAAAGATTTGCTATTGGAAATGGCTATTTTTGTATTTACCTCAAATATGTAATGTCAATTTTATAACTAGTAATATGTGTATGTGGGATCCACCTTGGTGCCTTCAGTTGCAATATACTCCCTCCGTCCCATTTGGAGCGTCTTTGTTTTTCATTTTGGGCGTCCCATTGGAAGCGTCTTGTTTTTAAAAAAACAAGAATATGTGAGCAAGATTTAACTATCCAAAAGTCAAACAATATACACCACACATTATCATTTTCTTAACATCCGTGCCCATTGGAAACAAGACGCTTCCAATGGGACGGAGGGAGTATTATGGGGTTAGGAAAGGACACAAGTCACAGAACTACCAACTCCAAGCCGTAACTCTTTTTCTCCAACAATAAAGGTGGAAATTGATTGAAGGAAGTGTGATGTGAGACAGATGTAGAAATACTAAATAATGTAAGATTGAATGTTAGATTGCACGACAGTTCAAAAATTTCTAATATTTGGTGTCAAAGATTATTATACATGACACGACATTATATTTTTAGTATATTTAATACATTTCATGATATTTTGTACTTAATTAAAGTAAGAACAATATAAATTTATTTAATTTTATATTTATAAATATTAATATTCGTGTCTTACCATATATACTCCATCGTTCCATAATTACTGTCTCATTTCTTTTGGATTAAATAATTTATAAAAGTTATGATTGTGAATAAACATGGTGGGATCTTGAAATAAAATGTTTGTAATAATTTATTATTATTAGAAATGAGAAGAAAATTGTTGAACACAAGAAATATAAGAGAGAGGGAGTATGTCATATAACCGCATCATATCATATTTCGAGTCTGGTGTCATGTATAACATAGATTGATGGTGAAGAACTGCGGAGACGACGAAATTTTGCGTTGGGCCCGCAAGACTCGTGCAAGTTAGGAAGGCTCGTGTTGACATTGACATTGTTAGGTTGGTTGCCTCACCAACTTCAATTCCATTTGACACCCGAACCGGTGCAATCAATTTCATTTTATTTTACTTACTATATTATTATCAATATTATTACGAACTCATTTTTTCACATTTCCGTCAAAAAAGTTGATTGTAATTTGTGTATAATATTGATATATATACAATTGAGTTAATGACATTATACAGTTATTATTCTAAATTTCTAATTTATATATCCCATAATTTCCTAATTGACGTCCATTTCCAGATTAGAAAATTGTATAAATGAGAAATAATTAAAAACTTGTAAAACTGCATGCTTCTAGACAGGCACCGCATCATGTTGTTCAAGAAGTTCAATCTCCGGCTATTTATTTCGTTCTTCCTGACTTTTTCTAAAAGACAACATCAACATTATTTCACTATTTTCACATTTGGACCACAATATGCGCAATCACTTACGATGTTCTCTATTATGACAAATATTAAATTATATATATATATCATAATGACGTAATCAAAGTTACTAATCTTTAGTAATAAGAATGCACTACATTCGTCAATTATAAGTGGTTTGTATTTTTTATCGGATCCTCCCAATAAAAAAATATATTTAAAATAATACTCTAATCTAATAATTGGTTTAAACTATTTTAATTATTTTATATGTTAAATATAAATTTCTTAATTCTCGTTGCAAATTGTGACTAGTTTTAAAAATATAATAAATCTAGAAAATGGAGAATTTGGTGCTACTGGTTGTGTTGGTTTAAATAACTTGCACGCATAATATTAACCTGTAGGAGTAACGACATTTGGAAGTCGAAGAAGAGATGCCGTGCAATATTCTCATTTATACCCTACCTAATCTTCATCAAATAAATTTTTATTTTACCAATCTTTAATTTCAAGAAAAGTTATCCCTGATTACCTTATTTATATTTGGGTTTTTCTAATCAGAAAAAAAAGTCTGAAATATGCACTAAATCTATCTAAACATTATATATGTCGATAATAATAAAAGTACAAACCAATTAACAATTTCAAGTAATATTTATTAGAACTAAAAAAATCAGTCTAAGGAAAGCTGCATGCATCACTATCTAAGTGTGCATAAAGTAGTTATTTTTGGTGAAGTTTTTGATTCATAATTTTCGATCATAAGTTAAACTCTATTGCTATGTCATTGAAAGTGGGCACACAAAATCAGTCTTTTGTGAAGTATGTAACTATTCTTATTAAATCGATCCTAATACTAACTGAATATTAAATCAATCACTCACACAAAAGTGAAAAACACCAATTAATCTACACGTCTTTTTTGCAAGGTACGTAAGGGAGGTGGAATTGAAACTTACCCTTGACAAATTAAGGGAAAACCTAACCAACTAGTGAACGACATAGACCTAGTTTTTTCAAGCTTTCGAGTAATAATAAAAGTTTGTGAAAATACAAAATCACGACGAAAATAGCAACCTTGATAAAAATATTTACAAATAGTCAAGTTTAATGTAAATTGCACAAATTGCCATTCATAAGTGGCTGACGTATCGGGTTGATCGATTTTAATCACATGTTGATTTTTACGAAAAGTTGCTAAAAAGGCTACTAGGTTTTCCAAAAATTTAAGAGTTATGAGTTGTAATTGTCTCAATGAAATTTGGAAAATTGGAAAATCTCAATTTTTTGAGTGTACATCTCGGGAATTTCTTGAAATTGATGATTAAATTAAGAGGTATTTCTACTATTAGTCAAATAGTAGAAATCAAAATCAATTATAACATATAACTAAAACAAAACACAAAAGTAGTCATTTTGTCTTTATCCAGTAGGGATTTGTTTTCGTTTGAAATTCCTAGGGCCGATGGGGGCGATGGGCGTCAAGGGGGGGTGTCTATAGGTCATCCATCGGCCAAAAGAAGAAAGGCCGAACCCCTCCATCGACCGAGCCACTTGTATCTTGACAAGAAATTACCGGCTTTGAGGGCCGAAGGGGGGGGATGGGGGTGTCCATCTCGCCCTAAATCGGCCGAGAGAAAAAAAGGCCTAAAACTCCAATCGGTGAGCCGGTTGAATATTTACGAGCAATTACAGGCTTTGAGGGTCGAAAAGGGCCGAAGGGGGGGTTTCCATCGGCCCGTAGAAAAAAGGCCGAACACCCCCCATCGGTCGAGCCAGTTGAGTCTGCATAAGCAATTACCGGCTCTAAGGGCCGAAGGGGGGCCGAAGTAGGGAGGACATCGGCCCTCCATCGGCCGATGGGAGGTGCAGTGGTGGGCCTATGGGAGGTGAAGTTTCAATTCGCCTTTTTCTACCGAAATGACTAGTCGGATATGATATTAACATGCACGAAATTGAGGGCCGATGGGGGCCGAGGGGCGGGGGGGGGGGGGGGGATAGTGGGCCTATGGGAGGTGCAGTTTCAATTCAGCTTTTTGTACTGAAATGATTATTCGGCCTCGATTTTCACAGGGTTGATGGAGGGGGCGAATGTGATATTGGCGTTACGTATTTAGAGCATTTGTTTGTTTATCTCTTATATACTGGCCTTTTTCTTGATTGCATTGATTGCACCCCGTTTATGATAAACTGTTTGTGAAAGGCGGACATTATAATTTACAAGCTCTGGTTGCAGCACAAAGGCGGGTTGGTGAAACCTCTCTGAATGATAGAAGCTCAAGGTACAAGCTCTGGTTGCAGCTACTAAAGCCACCCTACATGCAAGTGGCTCGCATGTAAAGAGTAAAATAAAAAGGAAACAAGAATTAATAAGCGGAAATTAAATAACAGTTAAAACAGCAAAATAAAAGTGATGCCGCATCTCTCGACATAAATTCTGATTGGGCCGGACATAAAAATAAATAAATTAAAATTTGGTCCATTATTCCTTGGCTTCGAAGACTTTAGTGCCGATTTGAAGGGGAAAAACTGTGAGAATTATCTTTATATGTAAATACGCCACAAATGTGAGTGAGAAAAGGAAAATAAAAGAGATAAATGGCGAAGAGCAACGTTTTGATAATTGGGGGACTGGATATCTGGGAAAGAGACTGGTCAAAGAAACAGACGTTCGTTTTGTGCAGAGGCTGAGCTGAGATTGGTGTGGACATAGACAAAGTGGAGATGCTCATATCCTTCAAAATGCTAGGAGCACATACCTCGTCCCGGGCAAGTATGTTTTAAGTGTAAGGAGGTTTGATAGGTCTATTTTGTACCATCCATATTCCGATTATTTTGGCATATTTTGTGGCGTTTGGACTACTTTGTGGTGTTTGTTTTGCAGTTCTTATTGATGACGAGGCGTTGAGGTGGCGGTTGCGAAATTAAGGAAATATATGCTCAATTTGGAAGAAATCAAGAAGGGAATTAAGTGTAGAAAGAAAATAATATAATTTATCTTATATTATATCTTTCTATACTTGGTTAACCTAATTGAGGAGGATTAAAAGAGGAGTATATATATATAATTGGAGGAGGCGCCGTAGGAGATTACACACGCAGAATTTCGATTTCCGTTTCCCATCCATTCACGTCTTCGAAGCCAAAAACCATAGCAGCCATAACCATCGATCATCATCATCATCCTTCTACACCAAGCATCCAACGCCGATCACACCGAGAGAGAGATTCCGAGAAGCCAAGCCGAGAGCAATCTGAGGGAGAAGCCGTAGACGAAGCCGAAGGATCCGATCGTGGGATTGATCAATTTCAAAGTTTGCATTTCTCTTTTTCGTTTCATGAATTGTAGTTTGATTTGGAACAAACAACATGTTATCACTTTCGTTTTGCATTCCCGAATTTGAATTATCTCCGTTTCTATTTTCCCTGTGGATTGATTCGAAGTCTTTAATTTATGATTTTATAATTTTTAGGACCATATTTCGTATTCTTAGGTATTCTCGATTTACGGTAATTTGTTTGAATTTTCGTGCATATTTATTTTATGAATTTCAGCATGATTTGTGTTCTGTTCTGCAGTTCGGTCTATCTGGCTAGTCCGGCCGACATGCGTAGCTAAGTCTTTTTAGGGGCCGGCGAGATGAGAAACACACACCACTTTAATTTCGTGAGACTAGGGCTTAAAATTAATCACATGGGTTCTGAATTAATCTAGGTTTAATTAATTGGATTAATTAATTTATGCTTGATCACCCTAGTTAATTTAATCCATAGCTAATTTAGTACTTCCATTGTTTCTCGTGGGAATAGGCTAAATAAGTAGCAAATTGTTCTTAGGACAATTGGATTAATTTGGTAGGAGACTATTAGATATCCACCATACGAGTAGGCTCCTAAATTGGGTTCCCTTAGTTCTTAAAGCTGATTAGGTGTTAAATCTATTGATTGCCCACCAACGTAGGTTGCATCTAATTTAGAGAAGTAGTCGTTTCAATGCCCACCATGGCGATTACCGAATAATTAAGGGGGGATAGAGGATATGTCAGTTTAATTACGGTGTCCTACAACTAATTGATTTAAGTGGATTAATTAATTATTAGTGTTAGTGATCGATTGTGAGTGTGTGTAAATCATCTTGCTGGACCCGCTTTTATTTGAATTAGTAAATTTCGTGTTTAATACTTGCTTGCTTTCGTTACTTTTAGGTTATAGAAAATTCCCCAAACTTGCGTGGTTGCTAACCGAACTCTGATCGATAGGATTTTAGGTTTGAATTACTCCGTTCCCTCGTGTTCGATACATCGTGCTATACTAATTTTTGGTCTAGCAAATTTTGCAGGATTATTTGGTGTGAAACTTCGACCACCAAGTGTGAATTATATTAATCACTTCATAATTTTAGTCATTGATTCATGTACATTTGTATTTTTTAGAGGAAAAAATGACATTACATACTCTACTCAGGAAAAGGGAAAAAAAACACCCTATATTCAAATGAAAATGCATTAAACCACCTTGTGTTGGTTTATTGTAAAAAACACCCACATGTTCTTAAACTTGTTGTATGAAAATCTCTAAAATCAAACGTGTATTTCAATCACTTTGAGTGTGTCTAGTTAATTTTTTACATTTTTGCTGATATACAATGTCTAAAATATACTCTTACAATGTGCACATAATGTTTAATTTTGATAAACTCACAAGTATACAAATTGATATTGTAGTTCACATTTTAAATCGATTCATTCTTAGTTCTTCAAAGTTCACGTTTTCCTCTATTCTTATTTAGTTTTTTAGATTTTGCCTCGTTTAGTTTGGTTAAAGATTTAAGGGGAATTTAAATAAACGCGCCAAGTGCAACATTTTATAGCACACAAGGGTGTTTTTTCAAATAAAATAAATACATGATTATTTCACGTATTTTCAACTGAACACATGTATTTTTTTTTGCCGTTTCCCCTACTCTATTCCAAAATATTCTCTCTATCTTGCTTTCTCTCACATTCACTCTCTCTATTTTGAACAAAATGAACTCTTTGTTACATTTCATCTTGTATCGGTACACATCTTATTTTAATCTATCGCCCGGCCGAATATGTAATGGCGGATCTTGTCGCCCGAACTCATTTGAAATCCAATTTTTTAAATGCAATTTTTAATTTTTTCTTTTCTTTTCGTATTTCATCCTCTCGAATTTTATATTTTACGCCTTTCTCTATTGAATCCCTCTCCCTCTCCCTCCCCCAATCCTGAAATCCTCCCCTGTGAATATGTTAATTTGGTCTTATGTTAGGGGTAATATAGTACATAGTGCAATAACAGAATATTTTAGGTTTTAACTGAAAAACAATAAAATCTCTTAACCACATGAACTCAATCGATATTCATAATCATAACTCATGCGAACGACTTCACTCGTGTTTTGAAGGCCAAGACTAGAGCATGACAGTCGAGTTATCGACCATTTAAAGAATTGAGCTAATCTTTCACGTCTTGGCCGCAAATCCTTTGAACTGAATACCATATTACTTCATTCTACCAACTTATCTAAAGCCGTTATTCCTTTTTTTTTATAATACTTGGTGGTATAAATAAAAGATTTGCTATTGGAAATGGCTATTTTTGTATTTACCTCAAATATGTAATGTCAATTTTATAACTAGTAATATGTGTATGTGGGATCCACCTTGGTGCCTTCAGTTGCAATATACTCCCTCCGTCCCAGGTGGCGTCTTTGCTTTTTCATTTTGGGCGTCCCATTGGAAGCGTCTTGTTTTTAAAAAAAACAAGAATATGTGGACAAGATTTAACTATCCAAAAGTCAAACAATATACACCACACATTATCATTTTCTTAACATCCGTGCCCATTGGAAACAAGACGCTTCCAATGGGACGGAGGGAGTATTATGGGGTTAGGAAAGGACACAAGTCACAGAACTACCAACTCCAAGCCGTAACTCTTTTTCTCCAACAATAAAGGTGGAAATTGATTGAAGGAAGTGTGATGTGAGACAGATGTAGAAATACTAAATAATGTAAGATTGAATGTTAGATTGCACGACAGTTCAAAAATTTCTAATATTTGGTGTCAAAGATTATTATACATGACACGACATTATATTTTTAGTATATTTAATACATTTCATGATATTTTGTACTTAATTAAAGTAAGAACAATATAAATTTATTTAATTTTATATTTATAAATATTAATATTCGTGTCTTACCATATATACTCCATCGTTCCATAATTACTGTCTCATTTCTTTTGGATTAAATAATTTATAAAAGTTATGATTGTGAATAAACATGGTGGGATCTTGAAATAAAATGTTTGTAATAATTTATTATTATTAGAAATGAGAAGAAAATTGTTGAACACAAGAAATATAAGAGAGAGGGAGTATGTCATATAACCGCATCATATCATATTTCGAGTCTGGTGTCATGTATAACATAGATTGATGGTGAAGAACTGCGGAGACGACGAAATTTTGCGTTGGGCCCGCAAGACTCGTGCAAGTTAGGAAGGCTCGTGTTGACATTGACATTGTTAGGTTGGTTGCCTCACCAACTTCAATTCCATTTGACACCCGAACCGGTGCAATCAATTTCATTTTATTTTACTTACTATATTATTATCAATATTATTACGAACTCATTTTTTCACATTTCCGTCAAAAAAGTTGATTGTAATTTGTGTATAATATTGATATATATACAATTGAGTTAATGACATTATACAGTTATTATTCTAAATTTCTAATTTATATATCCCATAATTTCCTAATTGACGTCCATTTCCAGATTAGAAAATTGTATAAATGAGAAATAATTAAAAACTTGTAAAACTGCATGCTTCTAGACAGGCACCGCATCATGTTGTTCAAGAAGTTCAATCTCCGGCTATTTATTTCGTTCTTCCTGACTTTTTCTAAAAGACAACATCAACATTATTTCACTATTTTCACATTTGGACCACAATATGCGCAATCACTTACGATGTTCTCTATTATGACAAATATTAAATTATATATATATATCATAATGACGTAATCAAAGTTACTAATCTTTAGTAATAAGAATGCACTACATTCGTCAATTATAAGTGGTTTGTATTTTTTATCGGATCCTCCCAATAAAAAAATATATTTAAAATAATACTCTAATCTAATAATTGGTTTAAACTATTTTAATTATTTTATATGTTAAATATAAATTTCTTAATTCTCGTTGCAAATTGTGACTAGTTTTAAAAATATAATAAATCTAGAAAATGGAGAATTTGGTGCTACTGGTTGTGTTGGTTTAAATAACTTGCACGCATAATATTAACCTGTAGGAGTAACGACATTTGGAAGTCGAAGAAGAGATGCCGTGCAATATTCTCATTTATACCCTACCTAATCTTCATCAAATAAATTTTTATTTTACCAATCTTTAATTTCAAGAAAAGTTATCCCTGATTACCTTATTTATATTTGGGTTTTTCTAATCAGAAAAAAAGTCTGAAATATGCACTAAATCTATCTAAACATTATATATGTCGATAATAATAAAAGTACAAACCAATTAACAATTTCAAGTAATATTTATTAGAACTAAAAAAATCAGTCTAAGGAAAGCTGCATGCATCACTATCTAAGTGTGCATAAAGTAGTTATTTTTGGTGAAGTTTTTGATTCATAATTTTCGATCATAAGTTAAACTCTATTGCTATGTCATTGAAAGTGGGCACACAAAATCAGTCTTTTGTGAAGTATGTAACTATTCTTATTAAATCGATCCTAATACTAACTGAATATTAAATCAATCACTCACACAAAAGTGAAAAACACCAATTAATCTACACGTTGTCTTTTTTGCAAGGTACGTAAGGGAGGTGGAATTGAAACTTACCCTTGACAAATTAAGGGAAAACCTAACCAACTAGTGAACGACATAGACCTAGTTTTTTCAAGCTTTCGAGTAATAATAAAAGTTTGTGAAAATACAAAATCACGACGAAAATAGCAACCTTGATAAAAATATTTACAAATAGTCAAGTTTAATGTAAATTGCACAAATTGCCATTCATAAGTGGCTGACGTATCGGGTTGATCGATTTTAATCACATGTTGATTTTTACGAAAAGTTGCTAAAAAGGCTACTAGGTTTTCCAAAAATTTAAGAGTTATGAGTTGTAATTGTCTCAATGAAATTTGGAAAATTGGAAAATCTCAATTTTTTGAGTGTACATCTGGGAATTTCTTGAAATTGATGATTAAATTAAGAGGTATTTCTACTATTAGTCAAATAGTAGAAATCAAAATCAATTATAACATATAACTAAAACAAAACACAAAAGTAGTCATTTTGTCTTTATCCAGTAGGGATTTGTTTTCGTTTGAAATTCCTAGGGCCGGTGGGGGGCTGATGGGCAGCCGAAGGGGGTGTCTATAGGTCATCCATCGGCCAAAAGAAGAAAGGCTGAACCCCTCCATCGACCGAGCCACTTGTATCTTGACAAGAAATTACCGGCTTTGAGGGCCGAAGGGGGGGGGATGGGGGGTGTCCATCTGCCCTAAATCGGCCGAGAGAAAAAAGGCCTAAAACTCCAATCGGCTGAGCCAGTTGAATATTTACAGGCAATTACAGGCTTTGAGGGTCGAAAAGGGCCGAAGGGGGGTTTCCATCGGCCCGTAGAAAAAAAGGCCGAACACCCCCCATCGGTCGAGCCAGTTGAGTCTCGCATAAGCAATTCCGGCTCTAAGGGCCGAAGGGGGCCGAAGTAGGGAGGACATCGGCCCTCCATCGGCCGATGGGAGGTGCGATGGTGGGCCTATGGGAGGTGAAGTTTCAATTCAGCTTTTTCTACTGAAATGACTAGTCGGATATGATATTAACATGCACGAAATTGAGGGCCGATGGGGGACCGAGGGCGGGGGGGAGGGGGGGATAGTGGGCCTATGGGAGGTGCAGTTTCAATTCAGCTTTTTGTACTGAAATGATTATTCGGCCTCGATTTTCACAGGGTTGATGGAGGGGGCGAATGTGATATTGGCGTTACGTATTTAGAGCATTTGTTTGTTTATCTCTTATATACTGGCCTTTTTCTTGATTGCATTGATTGCACCCCGTTTATGATAAACTGTTTGTGAAAGGCGGACATTATAATTTACAAGCTCTGGTTGCAGCACAAAGGCGGGTTGGTGAAACCTCTCTGAATGATAGAAGCTCAAGGTACAAGCTCTGGTTGCAGCTACTAAAGCCACCCTACATGCAAGTGGCTCGCATGTAAAGAGTAAAATAAAAAGGAAACAAGAATTAATAAGCGGAAATTAAATAACAGTTAAAACAGCAAAATAAAAGTGATGCCGCATCTCTCGACATAAATTCTGATTGGGCCGGACATAAAAATAAATAAATTAAAATTTGGTCCATTATTCCTTGGCTTCGAAGACTTTAGTGCCGATTTGAAGGGGAAAAACTGTGAGAATTATCTTTATATGTAAATACGCCACAAATGTGAGTGAGAAAAGGAAAATAAAAGAGATAAATGGCGAAGAGCAACGTTTTGATAATTGGGGGACTGGATATCTGGGAAAGAGACTGGTCAAAGAAACAGACGTTCGTTTTGTGCAGAGGCTGAGCTGAGATTGGTGTGGACATAGACAAAGTGGAGATGCTCATATCCTTCAAAATGCTAGGAGCACATACCTCGTCCCGGGCAAGTATGTTTTAAGTGTAAGGAGGTTTGATAGGTCTATTTTTGTACCATCCATATTCCGATTATTTTGGCATATTTTGTGGCGTTTGGACTACTTTGTGGTGTTTGTTTTGCGGTTCTTATTGATGACGAGGCGTTGAGGTGGCGGTTGCGAAATTAAGGAAATATATGCTCAATTTGGAAGAAATCAAGAAGGGAATTAAGTGTAGAAAGAAAATAATATAATTTATCTTATATTATATCTTTCTATACTTGGTTAACCTAATTGAGGAGGATTAAAAGAGGAGTATATATATATAATTGGAGGAGGCGCCGTAGGAGATTACACACGCGAGAATTTCAGATTTCCGTTTCCCATCCATTCACGTCTTCGAAGCCAAAAACCATAGCAGCCATAACCATCGATCATCATCATCATCCTTCTACACCAAGCATCCAACGCCGATCACACCGAGAGAGAGATTCCGAGAAGCCAAGCCGAGAGCAATCGAGGGAGAAGCCGTAGACGAAGCCGAAGGATCCGATCGTGGGATTGATCAATTTCAAAGTTTGCATTTCTCTTTTTCGTTTCATGAATTGTAGTTTGATTTGGAACAAACAACATGTTATCACTTTCGTTTTGCATTCCCGAATTTGAATTATCTCCGTTTCTATTTTCCTGTGGATTGATTCGAAGTCTTTAATTTATGATTTTATAATTTTTAGGACCATATTTCGTATTCTTAGGTATTCTGATTTCTGGTAATTTGTTTGAATTTTCGTGCATATTTATTTTATGAATTTCAGCATGATTTGTGTTCTGTTCTGCAGTTCGGTCTATCTGGCTAGTCCGGCCGACATGCGTAGCTAAGTCTTTTTAGGGGCCGGCGAGATGAGAAACACACACCACTTTAATTTCGTGAGACTAGGGCTTAAAATTAATCACATGGGTTCTCGAATTAATCTAGGTTTAATTAATTGGATTAATTAATTTATGCTTGATCACCCTAGTTAATTTAATCCATAGCTAATTTAGTACTTCCATTGTTTCTCGTGGGAATAGGCTAAATAAGTAGCAAATTGTTCTTAGGACAATTGGATTAATTTGGTAGGAGACTATTAGATATCCACCATACGAGTAGGCTCCTAAATTGGGTTCCCTTAGTTCTTAAAGCTGATTAGGTGTTAAATCTATTGATTGCCCACCAACGTAGGTTGCATCTAATTTAGAGAAGTAGTCGTTTCAATGCCCACCATGGCGATTACCGAATAATTAAGGGGGGATAGAGGATATGTCAGTTTAATTACGGTGTCCTACAACTAATTGATTTAAGTGGATTAATTAATTATTAGTGTTAGTGATCGATTGTGAGTGTGTGTAAATCATCTTCTTTGGACCCGCTTTTATTTGAATTAGTAAATTTCGTGTTTAATACTTGCTTGCTTTCGTTACTTTTAGGTTATAGAAAATTCCCCAAACTTGCGTGGTTGCTAACCGAACTCGATCGATAGGATTTTAGGTTTGAATTACTCCGTTCCTCGTGTTCGATACCCGTGCTTTATACTAATTTTTGGTCTAGCAAATTTTGCGGGATTATTTGGTGTGAAACTTCGACCACCAAGTGTGAATTATATTAATCACTTCATAATTTTAGTCATTGATTCATGTACATTTGTATTTTTTAGAGGAAAAAATGACATTACATACTCTACTCAGGAAAAGGGAAAAAAAACACCCTATATTCAAATGAAAATGCATTAAACCACCTTGTGTTGGTTTATTGTAAAAAACACCCACATGTTCTTAAACTTGTTGTATGAAAATCTCTAAAATCAAACGTGTATTTCAATCACTTTGAGTGTGTCTAGTTAATTTTTTACATTTTTTGCCGATATACAATGTCTAAAATATACTCTTACAATGTGCACATAATGTTTAATTTTGATAAACTCACAAGTATACAAATTGATATTGTAGTTCACATTTTAAATCGATTCATTCTTAGTTCTTCAAAGTTCACGTTTTCCTCTATTCTTATTTAGTTTTTTAGATTTTGCCTCGTTTAGTTTGGTTAAAGATTTAAGGGGAATTTAAATAAACGCGCCAAGTGCAACATTTTATAGCACACAAGGGTGTTTTTTCAAATAAAATAAATACATGATTATTTCACGTATTTTCAACTGAACACATGTATTTTTTTTGCCGTTTCCCCTACTCTATTCCAAAATATTCTCTCTATCTTGCTTTCTCTCACATTCACTCTCTCTATTTTGAACAAAATGAACTCTTTGTTACATTTCATCTTGTATCGGTACACATCTTATTTTAATCTATCGCCCGGCCGAATATGTAATGGCGGATCTTGTCGCCCGAACTCATTTGAAATCCAATTTTTTAAATGCAATTTTTAATTTTTTCTCTTTTCTTTTCGTATTTCATCCTCTCGAATTTTATATTTTACGCCTTTCTCTATTGAATCCCTCTCCCTCTCCCTCCCCCAATCCTGAAATCCTCCCCTGTGAATATGTTAATTTGGTCTTATGTTAGGGGTAATATAGTACATAGTGCAATAACAGAATATTTTAGGTTTTAACTGAAAAACAATAAAATCTCTTAACCACATGAACTCAATCGATATTCATAATCATAACTCATGCGAACGACTTCACTCGTGTTTTGAAGGCCAAGACTAGAGCATGACAGTCGAGTTATCGACCATTTAAAGAATTGAGCTAATCTTTCACGTCTTGGCCGCAAATCCTTTGAACTGAATACCATATTACTTCATTCTACCAACTTATCTAAAGCCGTTATTCCTTTTTTTTTATAATACTTGGTGGTATAAATAAAAGATTTGCTATTGGAAATGGCTATTTTTGTATTTACCTCAAATATGTAATGTCAATTTTATAACTAGTAATATGTGTATGTGGGATCCACCTTGGTGCCTTCAGTTGCAATATACTCCCTCCGTCCCATTGGAAGCGTCTTGTTTTTCATTTTGGGCGTCCCATTGGAAGCGTCTTGTTTTTAAAAAAAACAAGAATATGTGGACAAGATTTAACTATCCAAAAGTCAAACAATATACACCACACATTATCATTTTCTTAACATCCGTGCCCATTGGAAACAAGACGCTTCCAATGGGACGGAGGGAGTATTATGGGGTTAGGAAAGGACACAAGTCACAGAACTACCAACTCCAAGCCGTAACTCTTTTTCTCCAACAATAAAGGTGGAAATTGATTGAAGGAAGTGTGATGTGAGACAGATGTAGAAATACTAAATAATGTAAGATTGAATGTTAGATTGCACGACAGTTCAAAAATTTCTAATATTTGGTGTCAAAGATTATTATACATGACACGACATTATATTTTTAGTATATTTAATACATTTCATGATATTTTGTACTTAATTAAAGTAAGAACAATATAAATTTATTTAATTTTATATTTATAAATATTAATATTCGTGTCTTACCATATATACTCCATCGTTCCATAATTACTTATGCCTCATTTCTTTTGGATTAAATAATTTATAAAAGTTATGATTGTGAATAAACATGGTGGGATCTTGAAATAAAATGTTTGTAATAATTTATTATTATTAGAAATGAGAAGAAAATTGTTGAACACAAGAAATATAAGAGAGAGGGAGTATGTCATATAACCGCATCATATCATATTTCGAGTCTGGTGTCATGTATAACATAGATTGATGGTGAAGAACTGCGGAGACGACGAAATTTTGCGTTGGGCCCGCAAGACTCGTGCAAGTTAGGAAGGCTCGTGTTGACATTGACATTGTTAGGTTGGTTGCCTCACCAACTTCAATTCCATTTGACACCCGAACCGGTGCAATCAATTTCATTTTATTTTACTTACTATATTATTATCAATATTATTACGAACTCATTTTTTCACATTTCCGTCAAAAAAGTTGATTGTAATTTGTGTATAATATTGATATATATACAATTGAGTTAATGACATTATACAGTTATTATTCTAAATTTCTAATTTATATATCCCATAATTTCCTAATTGACGTCCATTTCCAGATTAGAAAATTGTATAAATGAGAAATAATTAAAAACTTGTAAAACTGCATGCTTCTAGACAGGCACCGCATCATGTTGTTCAAGAAGTTCAATCTCCGGCTATTTATTTCGTTCTTCCTGACTTTTTCTAAAAGACAACATCAACATTATTTCACTATTTTCACATTTGGACCACAATATGCGCAATCACTTACGATGTTCTCTATTATGACAAATATTAAATTATATATATATATCATAATGACGTAATCAAAGTTACTAATCTTTAGTAATAAGAATGCACTACATTCGTCAATTATAAGTGGTTTGTATTTTTTATCGGATCCTCCCAATAAAAAAATATATTTAAAATAATACTCTAATCTAATAATTGGTTTAAACTATTTTAATTATTTTATATGTTAAATATAAATTTCTTAATTCTCGTTGCAAATTGTGACTAGTTTTAAAAATATAATAAATCTAGAAAATGGAGAATTTGGTGCTACTGGTTGTGTTGGTTTAAATAACTTGCACGCATAATATTAACCTGTAGGAGTAACGACATTTGGAAGTCGAAGAAGAGATGCCGTGCAATATTCTCATTTATACCCTACCTAATCTTCATCAAATAAATTTTTATTTTACCAATCTTTAATTTCAAGAAAAGTTATCCCTGATTACCTTATTTATATTTGGGTTTTTCTAATCAGAAAAAAAAGTCTGAAATATGCACTAAATCTATCTAAACATTATATATGTCGATAATAATAAAAGTACAAACCAATTAACAATTTCAAGTAATATTTATTAGAACTAAAAAAATCAGTCTAAGGAAAGCTGCATGCATCACTATCTAAGTGTGCATAAAGTAGTTATTTTTGGTGAAGTTTTTGATTCATAATTTTCGATCATAAGTTAAACTCTATTGCTATGTCATTGAAAGTGGGCACACAAAATCAGTCTTTTGTGAAGTATGTAACTATTCTTATTAAATCGATCCTAATACTAACTGAATATTAAATCAATCACTCACACAAAAGTGAAAAACACCAATTAATCTACACGTTGTCTTTTTTGCAAGGTACGTAAGGGAGGTGGAATTGAAACTTACCCTTGACAAATTAAGGGAAAACCTAACCAACTAGTGAACGACATAGACCTAGTTTTTTCAAGCTTTCGAGTAATAATAAAAGTTTGTGAAAATACAAAATCACGACGAAAATAGCAACCTTGATAAAAATATTTACAAATAGTCAAGTTTAATGTAAATTGCACAAATTGCCATTCATAAGTGGCTGACGTATCGGGTTGATCGATTTTAATCACATGTTGATTTTTACGAAAAGTTGCTAAAAAGGCTACTAGGTTTTCCAAAAATTTAAGAGTTATGAGTTGTAATTGTCTCAATGAAATTTGGAAAATTGGAAAATCTCAATTTTTTGAGTGTACATCTCGGGAATTTCTTGAAATTGATGATTAAATTAAGAGGTATTTCTACTATTAGTCAAATAGTAGAAATCAAAATCAATTATAACATATAACTAAAACAAAACACAAAAGTAGTCATTTTGTCTTTATCCAAAGAGGGATTTGTTTTCGTTTGAAATTCCTAGGGCCGATGGGGGCGATGGGCGTAGAAGGGGGTGTCTATAGGTCATCCATCGGCCAAAAGAAGAAAGGCCGAACCCCTCCATCGACCGAGCCACTTGTATCTTGACAAGAAATTACCGGCTTTGAGGGCCGAAGGGGGGGGATGGGGGGTGTCCATCCGCCCTAAATCGGCCGAGAGAAAAAAAGGCCTAAAACTCCAATCGGCCGAGCCGCTTGAATATTTACAGGCAATTACAGGCTTTGAGGGTCGAAAAGGGCCGAAGGGGGTTTCCATCGGCCCGTAGAAAAAAGGCCGAACACCCCCATCGGCCGAGCCGGTTGAGTCCGCATAAGCAATTACCGGCTCTAAGGGCCGAAGGGGGGCCGAAGTAGGGAGGACATCGGCCCTCCATCGGCCGATGGGAGGTGCAAGTGGTGGGCCTATGGGAGGTGAAGTTTCAATTCGGACTTTTTCTACCGAAATGACTAGTCGGATATGATATTAACATGCACGAAATTGAGGGCCGATGGGGGACCGAGGGCGGGGGGGGGGGGGGGGATAGTGGGCCTATGGGAGGTGCAGTTTCAATTCAGCTTTTTGTACTGAAATGATTATTCGGCCTCGATTTTCACAGGGTTGATGGAGGGGGCGAATGTGATATTGGCGTTACGTATTTAGAGCATTTGTTTGTTTATCTCTTATATACTGGCCTTTTTCTTGATTGCATTGATTGCACCCCGTTTATGATAAACTGTTTGTGAAAGGCGGACATTATAATTTACAAGCTCTGGTTGCAGCACAAAGGCGGGTTGGTGAAACCTCTCTGAATGATAGAAGCTCAAGGTACAAGCTCTGGTTGCAGCTACTAAAGCCACCCTACATGCAAGTGGCTCGCATGTAAAGAGTAAAATAAAAAGGAAACAAGAATTAATAAGCGGAAATTAAATAACAGTTAAAACAGCAAAATAAAAGTGATGCCGCATCTCTCGACATAAATTCTGATTGGGCCGGACATAAAAATAAATAAATTAAAATTTGGTCCATTATTCCTTGGCTTCGAAGACTTTAGTGCCGATTTGAAGGGGAAAAACTGTGAGAATTATCTTTATATGTAAATACGCCACAAATGTGAGTGAGAAAAGGAAAATAAAAGAGATAAATGGCGAAGAGCAACGTTTTGATAATTGGGGGACTGGATATCTGGGAAAGAGACTGGTCAAAGAAACAGACGTTCGTTTTGTGCAGAGGCTGAGCTGAGATTGGTGTGGACATAGACAAAGTGGAGATGCTCATATCCTTCAAAATGCTAGGAGCACATACCTCGTCCCGGGCAAGTATGTTTTAAGTGTAAGGAGGTTTGATAGGTCTATTTTGTACCATCCATATTCCGATTATTTTGGCATATTTTGTGGCGTTTGGACTACTTTGTGGTGTTTGTTTTGCAGTTCTTATTGATGACGAGGCGTTGAGGTGGCGGTTGCGAAATTAAGGAAATATATGCTCAATTTGGAAGAAATCAAGAAGGGAATTAAGTGTAGAAAGAAAATAATATAATTTATCTTATATTATATCTTTCTATACTTGGTTAACCTAATTGAGGAGGATTAAAAGAGGAGTATATATATATAATTGGAGGAGGCGCCGTAGGAGATTACACACGCAGAATTTCAGATTTCCGTTTCCCATCCATTCACGTCTTCGAAGCCAAAAACCATAGCAGCCATAACCATCGATCATCATCATCATCCTTCTACACCAAGCATCCAACGCCGATCACACCGAGAGAGAGATTCCGAGAAGCCAAGCCGAGAGCAATCTGAGGGAGAAGCCGTAGACGAAGCCGAAGGATCCGATCGTGGGATTGATCAATTTCAAAGTTTGCATTTCTCTTTTTCGTTTCATGAATTGTAGTTTGATTTGGAACAAACAACATGTTATCACTTTCGTTTTGCATTCCCGAATTTGAATTATCTCCGTTTCTATTTTCCTGTGGATTGATTCGAAGTCTTTAATTTATGATTTTATAATTTTTAGGACCATATTTCGTATTCTTAGGTATTCTGATTTCTGGTAATTTGTTTGAATTTTCGTGCATATTTATTTTATGAATTTCAGCATGATTTGTGTTCTGTTCTGCAGTTCGGTCTATCTGGCTAGTCCGGCCGACATGCGTAGCTAAGTCTTTTTAGGGGCCGGCGAGATGAGAAACACACACCACTTTAATTTCGTGAGACTAGGGCTTAAAATTAATCACATGGGTTCTGAATTAATCTAGGTTTAATTAATTGGATTAATTAATTTATGCTTGATCACCCTAGTTAATTTAATCCATAGCTAATTTAGTACTTCCATTGTTTCTCGTGGGAATAGGCTAAATAAGTAGCAAATTGTTCTTAGGACAATTGGATTAATTTGGTAGGAGACTATTAGATATCCACCATACGAGTAGGCTCCTAAATTGGGTTCCCTTAGTTCTTAAAGCTGATTAGGTGTTAAATCTATTGATTGCCCACCAACGTAGGTTGCATCTAATTTAGAGAAGTAGTCGTTTCAATGCCCACCATGGCGATTACCGAATAATTAAGGGGGGATAGAGGATATGTCAGTTTAATTACGGTGTCCTACAACTAATTGATTTAAGTGGATTAATTAATTATTAGTGTTAGTGATCGATTGTGAGTGTGTGTAAATCATCTTCTTTGGACCCGCTTTTATTTGAATTAGTAAATTTCGTGTTTAATACTTGCTTGCTTTCGTTACTTTTAGGTTATAGAAAATTCCCCAAACTTGCGTGGTTGCTAACCGAACTCTGATCGATAGGATTTTAGGTTTGAATTACTCCGTTCCCTGTGTTCGATACCTGTGCTATACTAATTTTTGGTCTAGCAAATTTTGCGGGATTATTTGGTGTGAAACTTCGACCACCAAGTGTGAATTATATTAATCACTTCATAATTTTAGTCATTGATTCATGTACATTTGTATTTTTTAGAGGAAAAAATGACATTACATACTCTACTCAGGGAAAAGGGAAAAAAAACACCCTATATTCAAATGAAAATGCATTAAACCACCTTGTGTTGGTTTATTGTAAAAAACACCCACATGTTCTTAAACTTGTTGTATGAAAATCTCTAAAATCAAACGTGTATTTCAATCACTTTGAGTGTGTCTAGTTAATTTTTTACATTTTTGCTGATATACAATGTCTAAAATATACTCTTACAATGTGCACATAATGTTTAATTTTGATAAACTCACAAGTATACAAATTGATATTGTAGTTCACATTTTAAATCGATTCATTCTTAGTTCTTCAAAGTTCACGTTTTCCTCTATTCTTATTTAGTTTTTTAGATTTTGCCTCGTTTAGTTTGGTTAAAGATTTAAGGGGAATTTAAATAAACGCGCCAAGTGCAACATTTTATAGCACACAAGGGTGTTTTTTCAAATAAAATAAATACATGATTATTTCACGTATTTTCAACTGAACACATGTATTTTTTTTGCCGTTTCCCCTACTCTATTCCAAAATATTCTCTCTATCTTGCTTTCTCTCACATTCACTCTCTCTATTTTGAACAAAATGAACTCTTTGTTACATTTCATCTTGTATCAGGTACACATCTTATTTTAATCTATCGCCCGGCCGAATATGTAATGGCGGATCTTGTCGCCCCGAACTCATTTGAAATCCAATTTTTTAAATGCAATTTTTAATTTTTTCTTTTCTTTTCGTATTTCATCCTCTCGAATTTTATATTTTACGCCTTTCTCTATTGAATCCCTCTCCCTCTCCCTCCCCCAATCCTGAAATCCTCCCCTGTGAATATGTTAATTTGGTCTTATGTTAGGGGTAATATAGTACATAGTGCAATAACAGAATATTTTAGGTTTTAACTGAAAAACAATAAAATCTCTTAACCACATGAACTCAATCGATATTCATAATCATAACTCATGCGAACGACTTCACTCGTGTTTTGAAGGCCAAGACTAGAGCATGACAGTCGAGTTATCGACCATTTAAAGAATTGAGCTAATCTTTCACGTCTTGGCCGCAAATCCTTTGAACTGAATACCATATTACTTCATTCTACCAACTTATCTAAAGCCGTTATTCCTTTTTTTTTATAATACTTGGTGGTATAAATAAAAGATTTGCTATTGGAAATGGCTATTTTTGTATTTACCTCAAATATGTAATGTCAATTTTATAACTAGTAATATGTGTATGTGGGATCCACCTTGGTGCCTTCAGTTGCAATATACTCCCTCCGTCCCATTGGAAGCGTCTTGTTTTTCATTTTGGGCGTCCCATTGGAAGCGTCTTGTTTTTAAAAAAAACAAGAATATGTGGACAAGATTTAACTATCCAAAAGTCAAACAATATACACCACACATTATCATTTTTCTTAACATCCGTGCCCATTGGAAACAAAGACGCTTCCAATGGGACGGAGGGAGTATTATGGGGTTAGGAAAGGACACAAGTCACAGAACTACCAACTCCAAGCCGTAACTCTTTTTCTCCAACAATAAAGGTGGAAATTGATTGAAGGAAGTGTGATGTGAGACAGATGTAGAAATACTAAATAATGTAAGATTGAATGTTAGATTGCACGACAGTTCAAAAATTTCTAATATTTGGTGTCAAAGATTATTATACATGACACGACATTATATTTTTAGTATATTTAATACATTTCATGATATTTTGTACTTAATTAAAGTAAGAACAATATAAATTTATTTAATTTTATATTTATAAATATTAATATTCGTGTCTTACCATATATACTCCATCGTTCCATAATTACTTGTCTCATTTCTTTTGGATTAAATAATTTATAAAAGTTATGATTGTGAATAAACATGGTGGGATCTTGAAATAAAATGTTTGTAATAATTTATTATTATTAGAAATGAGAAGAAAATTGTTGAACACAAGAAATATAAGAGAGAGGGAGTATGTCATATAACCGCATCATATCATATTTCGAGTCTGGTGTCATGTATAACATAGATTGATGGTGAAGAACTGCGGAGACGACGAAATTTTGCGTTGGGCCCGCAAGACTCGTGCAAGTTAGGAAGGCTCGTGTTGACATTGACATTGTTAGGTTGGTTGCCTCACCAACTTCAATTCCATTTGACACCCGAACCGGTGCAATCAATTTCATTTTATTTTACTTACTATATTATTATCAATATTATTACGAACTCATTTTTTCACATTTCCGTCAAAAAAGTTGATTGTAATTTGTGTATAATATTGATATATATACAATTGAGTTAATGACATTATACAGTTATTATTCTAAATTTCTAATTTATATATCCCATAATTTCCTAATTGACGTCCATTTCCAGATTAGAAAATTGTATAAATGAGAAATAATTAAAAACTTGTAAAACTGCATGCTTCTAGACAGGCACCGCATCATGTTGTTCAAGAAGTTCAATCTCCGGCTATTTATTTCGTTCTTCCTGACTTTTTCTAAAAGACAACATCAACATTATTTCACTATTTTCACATTTGGACCACAATATGCGCAATCACTTACGATGTTCTCTATTATGACAAATATTAAATTATATATATATATCATAATGACGTAATCAAAGTTACTAATCTTTAGTAATAAGAATGCACTACATTCGTCAATTATAAGTGGTTTGTATTTTTTATCGGATCCTCCCAATAAAAAAATATATTTAAAATAATACTCTAATCTAATAATTGGTTTAAACTATTTTAATTATTTTATATGTTAAATATAAATTTCTTAATTCTCGTTGCAAATTGTGACTAGTTTTAAAAATATAATAAATCTAGAAAATGGAGAATTTGGTGCTACTGGTTGTGTTGGTTTAAATAACTTGCACGCATAATATTAACCTGTAGGAGTAACGACATTTGGAAGTCGAAGAAGAGATGCCGTGCAATATTCTCATTTATACCCTACCTAATCTTCATCAAATAAATTTTTATTTTACCAATCTTTAATTTCAAGAAAAGTTATCCCTGATTACCTTATTTATATTTGGGTTTTTCTAATCAGAAAAAAAAGTCTGAAATATGCACTAAATCTATCTAAACATTATATATGTCGATAATAATAAAAGTACAAACCAATTAACAATTTCAAGTAATATTTATTAGAACTAAAAAAATCAGTCTAAGGAAAGCTGCATGCATCACTATCTAAGTGTGCATAAAGTAGTTATTTTTGGTGAAGTTTTTGATTCATAATTTTCGATCATAAGTTAAACTCTATTGCTATGTCATTGAAAGTGGGCACACAAAATCAGTCTTTTGTGAAGTATGTAACTATTCTTATTAAATCGATCCTAATACTAACTGAATATTAAATCAATCACTCACACAAAAGTGAAAAACACCAATTAATCTACACGTTGTCTTTTTTGCAAGGTACGTAAGGGAGGTGGAATTGAAACTTACCCTTGACAAATTAAGGGAAAACCTAACCAACTAGTGAACGACATAGACCTAGTTTTTTCAAGCTTTCGAGTAATAATAAAAGTTTGTGAAAATACAAAATCACGACGAAAATAGCAACCTTGATAAAAATATTTACAAATAGTCAAGTTTAATGTAAATTGCACAAATTGCCATTCATAAGTGGCTGACGTATCGGGTTGATCGATTTTAATCACATGTTGATTTTTACGAAAAGTTGCTAAAAAGGCTACTAGGTTTTCCAAAAATTTAAGAGTTATGAGTTGTAATTGTCTCAATGAAATTTGGAAAATTGGAAAATCTCAATTTTTTGAGTGTACATCTGGGAATTTCTTGAAATTGATGATTAAATTAAGAGGTATTTCTACTATTAGTCAAATAGTAGAAATCAAAATCAATTATAACATATAACTAAAACAAAACACAAAAGTAGTCATTTTGTCTTTATCCAGTAGGGATTTGTTTTCGTTTGAAATTCCTAGGGCCGATGGGGGGCTGATGGGCAGCCGAAGGGGGTGTCTATAGGTCATCCATCGGCCAAAAGAAGAAAGGCTGAACCCCTCCATCGACCGAGCCACTTGTATCTTGACAAGAAATTACCGGCTTTGAGGGCCGAAGGGGGGGGATGGGGGGTGTCCATCTGCCCTAAATCGGCCGAGAGAAAAAAGGCCTAAAACTCCAATCGGCTGAGCCAGTTGAATATTTACAGGCAATTACAGGCTTTGAGGGTCGAAAAGGGCCGAAGGGGGGTTTCCATCGGCCCGTAGAAAAAAAGGCCGAACACCCCCCATCGGTCGAGCCAGTTGAGTCTGCATAAGCAATTACCGGCTCTAAGGGCCGAAGGGGGGCCGAAGTAGGGAGGACATCGGCCCTCCATCGGCCGATGGGAGGTGCAGTGGTGGGCCTATGGGAGGTGAAGTTTCAATTCAGCTTTTTCTACTGAAATGACTAGTCGGATATGATATTAACATGCACGAAATTGAGGGCCGATGGGGGACCGAGGGGGGGGGGGGGGGGGATAGTGGGCCTATGGGAGGTGCAGTTTCAATTCAGCTTTTTGTACTGAAATGATTATTCGGCCTCGATTTTCACAGGGTTGATGGAGGGGGCGAATGTGATATTGGCGTTACGTATTTAGAGCATTTGTTTGTTTATCTCTTATATACTGGCCTTTTTCTTGATTGCATTGATTGCACCCCGTTTATGATAAACTGTTTGTGAAAGGCGGACATTATAATTTACAAGCTCTGGTTGCAGCACAAAGGCGGGTTGGTGAAACCTCTCTGAATGATAGAAGCTCAAGGTACAAGCTCTGGTTGCAGCTACTAAAGCCACCCTACATGCAAGTGGCTCGCATGTAAAGAGTAAAATAAAAAGGAAACAAGAATTAATAAGCGGAAATTAAATAACAGTTAAAACAGCAAAATAAAAGTGATGCCGCATCTCTCGACATAAATTCTGATTGGGCCGGACATAAAAATAAATAAATTAAAATTTGGTCCATTATTCCTTGGCTTCGAAGACTTTAGTGCCGATTTGAAGGGGAAAAACTGTGAGAATTATCTTTATATGTAAATACGCCACAAATGTGAGTGAGAAAAGGAAAATAAAAGAGATAAATGGCGAAGAGCAACGTTTTGATAATTGGGGGACTGGATATCTGGGAAAGAGACTGGTCAAAGAAACAGACGTTCGTTTTGTGCAGAGGCTGAGCTGAGATTGGTGTGGACATAGACAAAGTGGAGATGCTCATATCCTTCAAAATGCTAGGAGCACATACCTCGTCCCGGGCTCCTTCAACGACTACGGAAGCCTCGTCGTCTGCGCCGTTTCCGGCGTCCACATTCGGAGCAACGCCATCATGCTGCAGCTCAAGCTCGTTGAAGGCATCAAGGAGGCCGGAAATGTCAAGGTACGATCACAGTCACTCAGTCACCGACGGTTAAACGTATTTGATTTTGTTTAGTTAACGGAATATATGTTTGTTTAAACAGAAATTTCTGCCGTCGGAGTTTGGGACTGATCCGGCTAGAATGGAGAACGGTACGCCGCCGGGAAAAGTGTTATTCGAGAGAAAAGCCATTGAAGAAGTTGGAACCGTGGAATACCGTTCACCTACGTTTCTGCAAATTGTTTTGCTGGGTATTTTGTGGGAGGTCTTTGTCAGTTTGGGAAAATCCTTCCTTCAAGAGATTCCGTCGTAATGCATGGGAATGGCAATAAAAAAGGTACCTTAACCTCCAACTCAAAAAAACGTGTCCCCATCTTAATAAATTAATGTCCATTTTAGTCTTATAATGTGCTTTGTTTCCAATTATATGTTTATTGTACCGATAACTTGAAAAGAATACTGATGACACAATTCAGACATAACGTTAGACACGAGCGTCACTTGTTAGAAATATGTTAGGCTGCATAAACTCTCTGGAGGAGAAAAAAGGGTCTATTGTTTGATTTTGAGGACAAAAAAAGGAAGATGCCACCAAAATGAAAAAGTGTTCATTTCATAATCAAAATCAAAATTTAGTTGTTCCTGTTTAATATTAGTATTTCATTTCATTTCGGATTTAAATTTGAACTTTATATTCACGCTCACATTAACTATATGGTGTATCGTGTCGAGTTGTGCAGCTAATATATGTAGCTGAGGATGACATAGCCATATACACCATAAAGGCAATAGATGATCCAAGACTACTCAACAAGACATTGTATATTAGACCTCCCAAAAACATTCTATCGCACCGAGAAGTTGTGCAGATATGGGAGAAGCTAATTGCAAAAGAACTTGACAAAATTGTCCTCTCCAAGGAAGATTTCTTAGCTTCCATGAAAGGTAAATTTAAGGTCCATATTGTAATCTCTATCAACATGAGCTCTCGGTAAAGATCATTATGTCGTCCCTAAGTAACTTTTATTCGTTGAGCGATGACTCTTACACTAACTGCATATTATTTTGATTTTGATATGTTTGTATTGTAGATCTTGATTATGGGCAGCAAATGGGATTATTAAGTCATTACTACGATGTATTGTACCAAGGATGTCTTACTAATTTCGAAATAGGAAATGAAGGGGAAGAAGCTTCTCTACTCTATCCCGAAGTCGATTATATCACAGTTGAAGAATACCTTAGACGATACGTGTAATTTATTTTGGATGTGCACGCAATACATTAAAATATCATTAAATTTATAAAGAAATGAATCTGATGTGTTTTGGTTCGACGGCCAGAGAATTCCCCCAAAATGACCAAGGCTGCGCCTTGTCCCCAATTGCACTCAAAATAAAAATGATGTCCAAAACATTAGGGTTGAGGTCTATTTATACCTCCCAGCACAATCACCCTAAAACACGACTTAAATGAAAATAAGCAATACAATTAATAACATAATTATCATAAGGCTAAACGGTGTCGTTTCCCGCTCGATTCTTCTTTCGCACAAACTCTCCAAGGTCTCTCTCTCTTCACCCTTATCTGCTTCAATCCCGGATTCTCCCTCGTTCACAACAATTGCCTCCCCCTCCAATGGCGCATTGTCCTCAAGGCAAAAAGAAGGAAATTGGTCTCACATTTCATCCACAGCCACCCATGATGCCTATTCCATCGGCAAATCCTTCCAACGCACCAAAAATTCACGAATGCGTTGAGTACCCACCGAACGAGTAGGAATTTGCAACACCTCTTGCGGATCGAAACACATTGCGTCACTTTGCTCCAAAGCGTCTGGTAAGGATCCCTCGACGGGGTGATCACCAATGGCGCGCTTCAACAAACTCACGTGAAACATGGGGTGGATCCGACTACCCTCCGGTAATTGTAGCTTATACGCCACCGCCCCCACTCGTTGAATTACCAGAAAAGGCCCATAATATTTAGCGGTGAGTTTTTTGTAGCCCCCGAGTCACCAAGGAGGACTGCCGGTAGGGACGGATTTGAGGAACACCTTTTCTCCAACTACAAATTCGATATGTCGACGATGCTTATTTGCTTGCCCTCTCATATAATCCTGGGCTCGACAGAGATTAAACTTGAGCTTGTGAAGGGCTGCATCACGATCTTGCAGCAATTCAACTAAGGCAGCCACCTTACAATCTTCCGGTAAGAAACGATGTAGTGTGGGTGGAGGGCAACCGTACACAACCTCGAATGGAGTCGTTTGGGCCGCGGTCTGAAAAGAAGTGTTATACGAAAACTCTGTCCACTCCAACCATCCTGCCCATTTCCGCGGCTGTTCGGACGAGAAACATCTCAAATATGTCTCTAGCGTGTGATTGAGTACCTCCACCTGACCATCCGTTTCGGGATGGTATGAGGTACTAAACTTCAGCTCGGTGCCTTGGGAATGAAAAAGCTTTCGCCAGAACGAACTCAAAAATAGCGGATCGCGGTCACTCACTATTGACCGTGGGAACCCGTGAAGCTTAACAACATGGAGAATGAACTGTTCCGCCGCCTTCTTGGCTGTAACGGGCGGCTTTAGAGGGATGAAGTGACCATACTTCGAAAGCCTATCAACTACCACCATGATACTTGAAAATCCGAGGGGGGGAAGTCCCGTGATGAAGTCTAATGAGATATCTTCCCAAATTAAGTCAGGGATGGGAAGGGGCTGAAACAGACCCGCTAGGGATCGCGAGTCGTATTTAGCTCGCTGACACACTAGACAAGAGGTTACATATGCTCGGACTTGGCTGAGCATTCCCTTCCAGTACACGTTGTTGGCCAAACGCCGGTAGGTACGTAAGATGCCTGCATGACCACCTTATAGAGTGTCGTGAAATTCACGAAGCAGTTTCTGAATCCATGCTGAAGACGCTGGCAGCACAATCCGCCCTTTAAAAAATAGGCGATCGTTCACTACCGAATAACTTGCTGGGCCATTTTGAGTTTGCTTAATCTGCTGAATCAAATCCGCCAACTCCTTGTCCTCTTGTTGTTCCTTCCAAATATCTGAAAACTCAGCCCAGTCCACATGAACAAGGGTCGCACATTCCACTTCCCCTTCATGTCGTCTCGATGAGGAATCTGCCGCACGATTTATTTTAACCGCAAATTGTGGTGGTCGGTTCTAACCACAAATCTCCGACCAACAAGATATGGTCTCCAATGTTGTATCGCCAACACCACTCCCATTAGTTCCCTCTCATATGCCGAACGGGCTGCCACGGTGCCTCCCAAAGCCCTGCTGAAATACGCGATCGGTTTTCCTTCTTGCATTAATACCGCGCCAACCCCACTTCCCGATGCATCGCATTCCAGCACGAATAATTTCTGAAAATCCGGCATCATCAGTATTGGGGCTGTTATTAGGACAGTTTTCAATGCATTAAACGCCCCTTCAATCGCAGCAGTACATATAAATCGATTAACCAGTTCTTTCTTGAGCAAGTATGTTAAAGGCTGCGCGATAATCCCATAGTCCTTAACGAAATGCCGATAGTACCCAGTAATGCCCAGAAATCTGCGGACCCCTTTAACTAAAGTGAGCCGTGGCCACGACAGTACGACTTGGACTTTTGTTGGATCCATTTGAACTCCTACGGTCGATATCAAGTGGCCTAAGTAGTCCACCTACAAACATCCGAAATAGCATTTTTTTTCTATTCGTTTTCAGCCCATTATCACTCAGCACAAATAACACCTTCTCCAAATGAGTTTTATGCTCCTCCCAAGTCTTGCTATAGACTAGAATATCATCGAAAAACACTAACACCCACCTTCGCAGCCATGGCCTGAACAATTCGTTCATAATGGATTGAAAAGTTACTGGGGCATTAGTCAATCCAAAGGGCATTACGAGAAATTCATAATGTCCGCTATGGGTTCGAAACGCCGTTTTTTGCACATCGTCCTTATGAACTCGGATCTGATGGTACCCCGAACGAAGGTCGATTTTTGAAAAAATTGAGGCCCCGACTAATTCGTCCAACATTTCCTAGATCATGGGTATCGGGTACTTGTCAGGGATTGTCACTTATTTAACTCCTGGTAGTCGACACAGAATCACCAGCTACCATCTTTTTTTTTTAACGAGGAGGACCGGACTGGAAAATGCGCTCGCACTTGGCCAAATGATGCCAGCTTTCGACATATCTAGTACTAACCTTTCGATCTCGTCTTTTTGAATTTGACTGTAGCGATATGGCCTGACCGATACTGCATTTACCCCGGTTTTGAGAGAAATTTTATGGTCAGCCATACGACGCGGTGGCAGACCTGCGGGATCACCAAACACCTCCTGGTGTTTATTAATGACTTCTTTCAAAATTCCATTCTCCCCACCAGCTACTTGTGACTCTTCTACCATCCTCCAACATTCTCTAGTTGGAAATACAACGGCCGTAAGTTCCACCTTGTCGAGCTTCAACATTGCTTTGAATGAAATCTCCTCTCTACCAGCCACCTCATTTCCTTGTAACTCAATCAAGGCGCCCGCCACCACAAATCGAATCCGCTTCATACGCCAATTGATGTTCGTCTCCCCCAACTTCTCCAACCACGCCATCCCTAAAATTAGATTGATGCCACCCAAGGGAAAAGCGAGTAATCCTCCTGGAAAGCGAGCGGACCTAAATCGAGGGGAAAGTCTCGACAAATTCCCACCGCCTTGGTCTTGTGCTCGTCTCCCAATTTCACCTCGAAACGATTACTTTCATCCACATTCGTGCGCAGAGCAGTGGCTAATCGGGTAGAGATGAAATTATGAGTCGCTCCGCTGTCAATTAAAATTGAAACCGGCCTCCCTGCCATCACTCCTTCCAACCTTATAGTCTGAGGGCCTGAAATTCCTAATGCCGAGCACAAGGATAGATTTGCCAACTTCCCTTCCTTGATTAGTTTCTCATCCTTCGATTCTTCGTCTTCTAATTCCTCCATCGCCACCAACTCCTCTAACTCCAAGGTTAGATCCTCTTCGTCTTCTAATTAAAATTGAGGACACCCAGAGTCCTCAATCTCTTTAATCTGCACTCCCTGTGGGGGTGGAAGTGCCAGTCTCGTCGATGGGGCCACGAGTTTCGGTACCGGGTTATAAACACGAGAGTTATGCGTAACAATCAATTGACTCCGCCACCTCTGCTCCATCGGGTTGAGACTCATATTAGCCTCCGCAATCCTCACAATTTCCACGGCCGCCTCCACGTTTCCGGGGGATAAAATTCGTACTTGTCCCCTGATCGAGTCCGATAATCCTTGAATGAAAAGACTTAGGAATCGCTCGCGGGCTAGGTTAGGGACCTGATTCGCCAACTGCATAAATTTATCTACATAGTCCAATATTGTCCCTTTCTGTTTCAGCGTTGTAAGTCGTCCAAAAGCATCCCCTTCCCCGGTATTATCAAATCTTTTGATCAAAGCTTGTACGAAAAAATCCCAAGTAAATGTACCCCGCTCACGCTTCGTCCAGCGATACCAATTCAGTACCTGTCCTTCCATGGCGACCATAATCAGCTCCTGTTTGCGCACCTCACTGCACTTATGAATATCGAAATGTTGGTTCACCCTGGTAAGCCAGCCGATAGGGTCTTCTCCATTAAACACCGGTAATGGCGGAACAACCAACTCCATTCGGTCCGTTCCCGTCAAATCCCCCACAGTCTCCCTTCGCGTCTACTCGAGCCCGCCAGACGACGACCTACCCAGGTCACCCTTACCCAGCACATCCAGTAATTTCGCCAACTGCACCTCAATTTTGTCAAAACGCCCCCGTGACTGCAATCGCTCTTCGGACAGCACCCCGAGAGTCTCCTCAATTCCCAACAATTTCTCTTCCACACGGCTCAAACGCGGCTCCATTTCTGTAGGTCGAGTGGTCACCATCGAACCCCCAAGAATTCTCCACGTTCACCACACCAATGTTGTGTTTTGGTTCGACGGCCAGAGAATTCCCCCCAAATGACCAAGGTTGCGCCTTGTCCCCAATTGCACTCAAAATAAAAACGATGTCCAAAACATTAGGGTTGAGGTCTATTTATACCTCCCAGCACAATCACCCTAAAACACGACTTAAATGAAAATAAGCAATATAATTAATAACATAATTATCATAAGGATAAACGGCGTCGTTTCCCGCTCGGTTCTTCTTTCGCACATAAACTCTTCAAGGTCTCTCTTCGCCCTTATCTGCTTCAGTCCCAGATTCTCCCTTGTTCACAACAGAATCAAGGATCTGTCCCACTGATTTGTCCTTTTTACCAATAAAATAGTTACCATTGAGATAATCGATCAAATGCTCCACTGTTATTGGAAAAAGTAAGTAAAAGATTAGAGAGATGAAATACTTTGATCTCATCCATGGAGACATGTATAAAATGTTAAGGTGTAACCATTCAAAAATTGAAAAAAAGGAAAATAATAGAAGATTATTGAAAACATGAATAAGGAGAAACTTCCATTTCATCTTGATGAGAAGCGATGCGTATTTTGCTACAAATACCTTAAAACATGCACCAATAATTGGAAATAGTAAAATTTTCTCTAAAATTGGCATGTTCAATTAAAAATCACGGTCCTAGGAACAGAGTGAGTGACATCATAGGCCTAAAAATGACTATAAATTACGACTAATGAAGACAATTGACAAAAAAGGACAAGGAAAATGAAGACACTCAACTGTGAGGAAAGAATTATATCCAGTTGAAGATATTGAATGAATGTAGTATATGTACTTGAATAGGTATAGTTTGTGTGTATCTGTTATGCGCTATGTTTTCATTGAATCTGAAGCATCCGACTCCAGCACCGGTACGATAGCTGATGATAATTCTAGATGTGAAGCTCTCACTGCACCTATTAGCCTCTCCGGCAACTCGTCTGTGCTGTTGGCCTGACCATTGCACCAGTTTACACATTCTCATAAGCAGTAATCAGACATAATTTACACTGAAATGATACAGTTGCAGAACTTCCTATTGTCAGTTGAGATTTAAATACCTGTACAAGAAAAGCCATGTCGACCACAAGCGTTGTAATAACGCCAACCACAAGACCGAGGACTCCATTTGCCACAGTGGAAGAACCGATGTCAATATCAACCTACAGAAGCAAAAGAGAGACCAAAGAAGAGGTGATATCAGTCAAGAGAGGTAAATCTGCAACCTTGCTCTAGTGCAGTTTTAAGCATAAGCTAAACGTAATGAGAAAAGTCATACTTCCAAGTATTTGGGACCGCGGATATAAGTGCAGTCAACTGCTTTCCCCAGTAAACAAGGGGTGCTTCCAACACTCTGACGTACAATCCAAGAACCCTACATGATTCGTTATATTAATAAAATTTGAAATGTGACTGATTACAAAGAGATAAATATAAAGTTTTCGAATCTCTGCAATCAGCACAAAGACACGGAGCTCCAAATAATTGAAATTCTAGTTACTTCTTAAAGAAAAATCTCATGAGTTGGCAATTCACAATGAAAATGGAAGCCATAGGAGGTCTTTCTAATATTAAATGTCTGAATTGTGTATGTGGTATGCGTACATAGGGAGCAAGGTGATTCAACTAATTATTGGAAATCTATAGATGCCCTCTCAACTATCATGCATTCAAGCATTATAACAGTGAACAAAGCCAGACAACAAGGAATAACAGGACAAACAAGCATGCATATACATCCAAGAGGATCGCAAATATTACAATGACAAGTAACACTAGAAAATATTTAACATAATAGCATACAGCCAGATACTTATTTACTGTAAGTCGTGTATCATTGACATTGACTTCAATTATAATCCAATGCCATAAAAACTGACGACTATGGTTAGTCTAAAACATGTGAGAAAGTGGATAACATTCTCTTATTTCTAAGCTTTTTCTTTTCTTTCATGCTACATATTCAGATTTATGGTGACAGCATCAATTACTCAGTAGGTTACTACCGGTTACAGCAACAAAAGTCTTGCCGACCTAGAAGAAGTATTAGCTGCATTTCAAACAGAGTTGATTATTAAACATTTATTTAGCATTAGACACTTGCAGCTCCTCATCAAAGGGTTAAAATTCACTTGCAAATGGATAGAAGAAATTACCTTAGGTACTGATGGAATAAGCTTCAATCTACTATTGCGAAACTCATCATCACCATCAACAAATCTCTGCAAAAGAGTACCTGGTACTAGTTCCTTAGCCACAAAATAAAACACCATGCTGTAGTGTGTTGATCCCGGTACCTAGGAGAGAGGAAACTTATTATATGTTCCAAAGAACCAGACAAAATAACTAGAATGGAAAACAGCAACATAAATTAACTCACTTGAAGATTAAAAACAATAGAGAAAAGCCCTCCATCTGATGCAACCTAAAAGGAACACAAACAGTATCAGGTATTATATCAACAGCAAGAACGAGCAAACTAAAAGTTAAACTAGGAAAAGTAATTCCTTCTTGAGTTTGTATCATTAGAAAGGAATTTAGATTTACTAAAATGATAGCCAACCAAAGAAACACACCTGTGCTGCACAACCTGGGCGTCTGACAACATGATCCATTCTTTTTGTATCTTTAAACCAATCGACAGCAACAAGATCCATAAGATGTTTACCTGCGGGAATCTTCAAAAAGTGTTGCATACATTCCATAAGATGTAATCAAGCAAACTAATGCAGCCAAAACGGAAATTAGAATGTATCAGCAAAAAAAAGGAAACTAATAATTACTTTTGATTTATCATAACAGAACCGCTTGCTACGAACTCTGAAGTTGTTTCCATCAGACAATGTCCAACAGTTGCGAGCCTTATCATGATCATCACGGCGAAGGTTACCAGAGAAAACAGACAAATCTATTTGGTCTATAGAGTCTTCTTCATGGCCTAAGATTTGTAAAAAGGAAAAAAGAAATATTTCGAGTGAATTGCAGGCAACAATAGATAATTCCATATCAACCTGATGAAGCATAAAATCAGATAAATACCAGTTCTTTTGTCTTCAACCTCAACGACAGACTGCATAGCCTGGAAATGTTAGAGAAAACCGAACATAAGTATAAACTTTAACTACATATTAAAGAAAACATAAGTATTACGTGAACCTCTTGATCAGCCTGAAGGTCATCATCTTCATCAGAGTATTCATCCATCAGAACAGCGTTTCTATTTGCTGCATGTATTTGATCAAGTGAAGAACTGCGATGGTGAGCAGAGGATGACTGAAGCTTCTTGCTCCTCTTCGAAGAGCTGGATACTGATGTCATATTAACCATAACAGGAATTCGAGGTGCCACAGGTCTTTCATCAGTTTGAGAAAAATACTCTCTCAACCCTAAAACAGTAAAAAAACCTTAAAATCACATCATGCACAGAGATAGCAGCAAATTTACGCAACAAAAACTAAGAATAAAGATAAGTGTCAAGGAAAAGAGAGAAAGCTAAGCGGTAAAGTAACCTCCTCTTAAGTGAGAAAATAACTATAGAACCAGAAGGGAAACTCTTGTTCGTGTATCTGCAATATTGCCAATAATAGACTAATTGTTCAAGTTCAAGGTAAGATCTCCCTCTGATGAGTATTCTAATTATTTCTGTTATCTGCAACTATTAACTCACATGTATGAGTGATATATGAAAACACCCCCATGGCCCCACCCTTTGCCAATGTTATGCCGATCCCAACTGGCATTAACATTACTAATGCTAAAAAACCAACAAAAATGTCTGAATGTGTGATGTGAGTCAATTAATCAAATCTTGAACAATCAAAGTCAACAGAAATTCCTCATAACTTGGGACTGATCCCTGAAAAGACTGAGAGTTCCATCTTAAAGATAGCAAGCCCAAGGAGAAGATGACATAAATGAGGTAGCAGGTGGCAATATGAGTAGAACAGGAGAGGAATATGGAAACAGGCAAGTACCAGATGACTATGAGGGTACTTTTATTATTCTAATGGGCCTTTACAAAGTCTCAAACTTGACTAGGGTTTTGATGGTTTTATGTGATGCTATTTATAGCTTGGAAGTTAATACTACTTCTATATAAACAATAGCTGCAAAGGCCAAACACAGAGCTGCAATAATATAGATAATTAAACTGAATATAATACAGAAGAAAAAGGGAAACTAACAAGCCTCTCTCATGTACTCTTAGAACTATTGACTTTAACTGGGAAATGATACACCAAAGATTAAATTCATATAATTCAAGCAGCATGTTAAGAAATTGAAGTAGAGATCTGACAGATGCAAGACCAAACAAATTAATTCTCCAACTGAAAATAGCACCACCAATTTGATCATAATTTACTAACATGAAAATTTCAGAAAGATTAAAGAAGCTGTGGTAAACAATTCCAAAAGTGCAAAAGATAGAAACCACTACATCTCAAGATTTCAAACATAAATTAAGATCTCACCAGCAACACTATTTAACATTTGAAGGAGACAATGTTGCTGAAATGATGATACATAACCTATCCCCCAGCCTTTAAGATCAATTTGCATGAGATGCTGGACCTGTGTTCTGGGCCTCCCATTACAAGGTTTTAGAGGTGAAATATTGTACCCTCCACCTGCAATAGGTGCAAGTGAATATGTCAGTATGGATGTAATGTATAGTGATGATTATATAGAATTTTATTTATCTAGAAGTCTGTGCTTGAAAATTGGCTCAGGAAACAGCTGTATGTAATATTGCAATTAAGCTCAGCTGGATATACTTTCAATGTGAGCTCGCACAAATCCAGGTTGAGGACCACAATTCTCATGCTCCCTAGAGCGGAATAGCACAACTGCAAAGCAAAATGGATGAAACTGAATAAATATGCACTCTACCAAAAATTATAAACACATAAAAGAGGGAAGGCACCCAGCTTTTACCATAACTGCCATCATCATTCCGACGCCAATAGCGTACATAGCAGAGGTCACGAGGCCATACAAACCTGTAATTGGTTACAGTAGAGTGAACGACTCTTGATAAAGAAGAGAAGCATCTAAAGAATATATGCACAATGTTATTGCTGATGACACATGAGTTGCTTATTTCAATAGGAAACATAATTTTGAACCATACAAACCATGTAATTACGCTGCAAAAAGAGTTGGGCATAATTTTGTAACTGACAGAAATTTAGCTCAGTAGCAAATAAAACTGAAATTAACAGATCCACAAGAAAATAATATCAGCTATAGGTGAAGGGCCTGAAAAGTAGTTTATAATCTCCAGTGCTTATCTTGTACCCAAAGAAAATGAGTAACTTCTAACGCATGTGATGCATAAATAATAGAAGTAATGGGTATTGAAACAAAACAGAACAGAGAAAAAAGACTAACATAATTAAAGAAGTACAAAAATTATCATATCCAAGTATAGTATCATTAAGAAGGAGGTTTATGTAAGAAAAAAGTATCTTGGTCTCAATCTTAGCATTGCTAAGAAATGGCACTGGAGAACATGTAAATATTTTAAACATTTTTAAAAAAGAGAATATGTGAAGGGTACATTACAGCGGGAACCAATCTAATTGAAGTCTGTGGTAAAGTAAAGCTGTGTGTCCATCTACTTCTTCAACTAAGCTACCATACTGGAAGCTGCAATCCCACCTGCATGCATAACAATAACACACTTCCATTAGAGCTGAAGAACAAAAGTTGTTAGTACTAGTCTACACATTGTACTGCAACTACTAATTGTGTCATGATCATTTTTCCTTTTGAATTATTGCAAAAAGAACATGACCATCTAGTTTGCTGGCTACAGTTAAAGAAAGTGCAACCTTAAGAGAGAAGAAAAGAAAAGAATATTGAATTTACCCAATAAAATATTGAGTAATGAAAATTTTCTTCACTAGAGAAATCTCCTTGAAGGATATATTTTATGGGAAACGTAACAATAATTTCTTCATGTAAACAATAACTTTTTCTTTAAATATTACCAATCACAAGCCACTTTCTACACGCAACAGCAGCACATAAATTGATAATTTCCAAAATTGAAAATTAAAAAAGGCCTACTCGCATCGTGTCGTGTCCATGCTCATTATTAGTTCAAATATTTCTTCACAAGTCGCTTCCACCACCCCAACAGCTTTCATTGCTCTACTACAACTCTTTGGCTACATAAATAAACTTGTAAGGAACAAAAACTAATATTTTCCTCGTCAACCAAGACAAATCCAGTACATCAATATGTTGGCAATGCAGCATACCAAAACATGTACTTACAAGAAAATCAACTTCATCAAGCTCCTCAAAAATCCGAAGACCTACGTGTTAACATGAGGGAAATGAGCATCACGAAAATAAGTATTGAAATTTTGAGTATCTCACATGAAAAAACTGATTACTGAATAAATTAGTATTCTATATATTAGCCCAAGCCAACTACTAAAAGGTTTGTAGAATTGAATTAACCCATCTATCAAAAATAATGTAAGCTACGATCACCAACACACCATTTTGGCACTGGAGAAGGCGCCAAGACTTCCTAGAAAATGCCTGGTTGTTTGAATTCTGATTAGCCAAATCAGAATCAAATTCCTTTGTCCAGTCAAAAATTGACTCAGGGGGGCCTGCAACATGAAAATTGTAGTTAAGTTTCATAGCGATTAACATAAATCCACGGAATCTAAATGGACAAGTTGAAGAGGTAAGACCATTTCCTATCGTCGTTCTACGTAGCAAATTTTTATGAGAATCATCTTCATCTTCTGCAGCACTAAATCTGCAGAAGAAGAATATTCAAGCAAATTCAGATGAGTAGAGCAATCAGTTCTATATATAGAAATAACCGCTGTAAAAGGCCTAAAAAATTCCAGTGTAATGATATAATAACATTTGTTTAGCAATGGTATAACTACAGCACATGCAGTAATTATCATTAATCAATAAAGAAGTAACTAAATCGGAGTTCATTTTATGAAAAGATACATTTTAGTTACGAGATTTGATTAAAAATTGCAAAGTTCATTTGAAAATAGTGCTCTATCAAGGAAACAGTGACTCAATGAGAAAAGATAATGTAGATAAACTTAGAAAAGGGAAGAACGAAGGACCCTCAAAAGGCCTAGAAGATCATATTAAATAGATGACTCAGCAAGAAAGTAACTAAGAGGATGGAAGGAACATAGACATTCTTATTGCATTTCCTGAAGTTTTCACAGAACCTAGAATAATTGGTTCACAGCAAGGTCCACGATAACCTATACCTTCAAAAATCCCCAGAATTTTGATGAATTTCAGGGGCTCTCAACAATAAATCTCTGGATACATCCCAAATGTCCGGACAGTGTATTACAATCATTCGAGGAGTCAAGTCAAATGAATTGGTTTATTCGGAAGGGATATAATGTCGAAATTGACGAAAAGAAATACTGATAAATATTTTCATTTTTTTATTTCTTTATTAAATCTTCATTGGACAATCGTACTAAATTCCAAAACTTTTCTCCTCATCACCAAATCATTTGGAGGCACCTCTACTTAGATCCAAATTTAAACCCCAACACACTATTCAGAATAGCATAAAACACATGTAATCTGTAGTTTACCCATGGCTAGAAAGAAAATCAGCAAAGCAACACTGACCCTGCTATCGAAAGTTATTCCCCCTTGTCTCATGAAAGAAAATTTATCTAGACCAAAGCAATTGTTATCTTTGCAGCATAATATTCCATCAGAGCAAAGCAACTCTACAACGAAAACACCCCCCCATCTACTGAAAGTGCCCTCATGCTTGGCAAAAAAAAAATCTGGAAGAAAGATTTTACTAATCTAAAGAAGCATATTGTTGAATGAAAATTGGTATAGAACAAGTTTATCTTTTGCATGAACAAGCTAGCAGAATCCTCGCTTCACTGACAGTTTATTTTATGAAAGCTTTTGCATCAGATTCCCTGCTAATACTGACTGCAAGTAAGCTACAAAAGCCTCATTCAAATAATACTTACTGACTATCATGTTCTGATGATGAAGCATTCCTCCCATTATCCACACCAGATTTATATTCAAAAGAAAGGTATTTGTTACCATTAGTAGCTTGAGATCCTTGATGCTGCAAGTAAAAAACTTAATATCAGCTCTTTTGGCCTACTAAAACAAACAGTGAAGTATGGTATCCTTAAAGATGTCAACTTCCACTAGTGATATAATAGAAAATATAGGAGGATACAACAAGATAAGAAAAACCTGATCAATAACATATTCAATTTTTTCTTTCCAAATGAGTGCCTCCTGAATGTTAAAAGCTGCCATCTGGAGCCAGGAATATCAATGTTTAAATAGGGTGAATTCACAAATAAATAAAGATTATAATGAGAATTTGTAAAAGGAATCACTTATATGCTTACAGGGCACAATATGTAGCTCAGTTATTTCAACTACTACTAAGTTGTGCATGTCAATGTTGACCTTATCAGCTTTCTTGTTTTCTTAAACAACTAAGCCAGACTCATCCCTAATGAACATTTTTGAGCTTGAATGTCAGATACTCCAGAAGCATCATTCTTTAAAGGAAATGCATTCGTCCCCAGCAAAACATGTGATATTAATCACAATCTCTGGTTAATTGAAATTCTTTTTGCTGAGCCTTAACAATGATTACATTCTAAGGGTGCCCCTTACATTTTAACAAAAGAGCAAAAAATTATAGAAGTGAATGGAATACCAAAAGTAAAGAAAGAGTAATTTGAACTCACAAAAAGTAACACAAAATATACCAAATGACAATATGAAAGGTTAAAGAAAATGTGAGGGATTACAAAATTAATGGCTGTCGACGTCATTCTCTTATGCATGTAAATTCAAGCAAGGACACATTAAAAAGATCCTGAATGATATGCTGGGATTAAGTTAACAACATATAAAAATAGGAGATACCAACATTGTAGTGATAACGCACCGTAATTCGATTGTACTGCTCTTTCTTGTCATAAACAGACAGAACATAAACCATCTGTTAAAGTTCAGAGCTTGTAAGCAAATAGGTACAGGAAGAAAGCATTTTTTAATAGTTTTTGTCAGTGGAAATAGTTCAAAACAGGATACTTAGACTCCGCTTAGCATTACTAACGACAGACTTATATGATTAAAAGATGTTGGTTGCAGCTGAATATGCTGCATACTATCATTTATTCAAAGGAGTTAATCAAGTAAACTATCTTCCAATTGTTAGTATTCTATATGCAAAACTCATCATGATGAAGTCTAACAAAATTCTCACTCTCAGAGAAATAGCAGGGTCTAAAATAAATGGGATGTGATCTACTGAAGGCAGTGTTTTAGTTACAAAAATATAATACTCTCTCAGGAACACGTAGAGGCTCTGAAAAATAAGAGACATCATAAGCTAGTAACTCAGTTCCATCACAACTAGCAGAGAGTAGATGCAGGCTACCCAAATTTTATTTCTGGATGCACTACAATCATTCAATCCCAGAGGATAGCCTCTTGTAGGATAGTTATATCAATGTCATGCACTAACTTACCCACAAGAATGTCTGGTACGTGACATTTTACAATACTTCTTTTCCAATAACATTTCATAAATACTTCCTTAGAATATTCTCCTTACTTTTCCTTAGTGAATACAAGGATTCAGCTATTTATGTTCACATTCCGTGACTTCCGTCGGATACCAACTATAAGAGTGATACAGGAAAAAGAGCTAGATCATTAATCCGCTCTATTTATTATATTTTTTAGGTATCTTTAATTCATAACGAGCATGATTAGAAAAGTAATGTGAGTTGACACATTGTTTCCATAATGAATCAAAGCTTTTTCATTAAGGGACCTCATCTCATACCAATATTTCATCCCATACCAATATTTCAGTACGTAAACGGCAAATTAGAACTAGGATTGTCGTTTTAGATAATAACTCAAGTTACCGGATGTGAAATCAACAAACTGAAGCACAAGGGTGTTATATTGTTCAAATAACCAAAACGAGGATAAGTTGAAAAAAAGCATCCTACTATCCTAGAACAAATGGGCCGCTCTAATTTTGGCCAGTCCTTTTTCAGTATAAAGGAATAACTACAGTTTACACAGAAACTTTCAACTAAATCACAAAATCATACAGCACACTGTTTAGCAAGGGAAAAGAAAGATAAAAATGTCAATTTATCTCACATGTCCATGATTAGTCTTCAGTCCTCTGTCTTCCACTCTACAGTTTCCATCTATAAGAAGAGTCTTTGTAGGCACCTTACCATACGAGATAGAGAAGCAACACACATAAGTTATTCTGTAACACGAGATAGGCAGTAGGATTTGCATTTGAGCTGCACTAAGCAAAACCATCGATACATATTCATTAACCTATGTGTCCTTGTAGGTAGAGGAAGAGAAAATTCATATCATAGAACTCGCAATCTCAAACACCTCCAATAACAAATACTAATATGAAAAGGAAAAGAAAAAGAATGACTGTGAATGAAATCTACCAAATTGACTTGGGGTTTCTTCTTGTAATACGCCAACAATCTAGACTCCAGCACAAAATATCGCATGTGAATAAATGATCTCCCAATCTTACGGCGTCCATACCTCACCATCCATCCTTCATACACCACCTTCGAGTTTGACATCACTAAACCTGCACATTCCTCAGACCTTTTCAATGTTATGTATTCTCTCAAAGTTCCATCAAATACATAAATAATTCGGTGAGCTCCGAACTACTTTTCACTTCCATAATATTAATAAAACCTATGCTGCTCCAAATGGATCGGTTACAGTTGATGAAAATAAGAAGGTCCCGATCTTCAAAAAATGAAGAAAAATTCAATTGGAGGGCAATGAAAAAGCTAATCGCTATCTCACAAAATCATTCTCTCGAGTCTCGAAAAGTTACTCCTTAACAAATAACCAAAATAACACAAAATTTACCCCAATTTCTGTCAAGAACCGCACCAACCGATCACCGATCACCTCCAACACCGGAGATCTGCTTCAGCAAAGACAAAAAAGCCGAAACTTCAGAAGATTAAAGCTAATAAAATGGAAAAGCAGACAGAGAACTTCTCAGTGCAGGTGTCAGACGCTCCACACCCATACATACATTAAAGAACGTCACATACAAATAAAAGAACGTCACATTAAGAAAATCTGTAAGCATATGCAGATACTAAAACAAGTGAACTACATAGCGAGAAAGAGAGATTCTGCGAATACATTAGTGATGCCCGGGCCAGAATCTTCAGAATTCACTATTTCAGCAATTAATACGCACATCTGTAGGTAATTAAATGTTGGCGTGAATGAACGAGTGCGTGTATTTATGAGATAGTACGCATATAATCGTAGCAGAGACGGAGGGCGGGCAGGAGAGAGAAAATTAGATGAGTTAAATTTATGGTTAGGATCTGAATTTTCAGGTCACCAAATTATAGAAGCTGCAGTAGAAAAAACGCAGGCAAGTTCAGGGAGTGTTTGAAAAACAGAGGAAAATACAAGAAATTAGAAAAAAGAAAAAACTGCTAATATATTATTGGGGAATTCATTTTTGACTTTTTTTTTTTTTTTTTTTTTTGATTCATGGAACCGCAGCCGCTACCTTCGATGCGCACTGGGTAAACCACGTTCCTGCAAACCACACAGGAGGGTTCAACCACCCTTAATGTGACAGGATGATAGGCAACACCTAGCGGTCTTGGTGGGAATTGAACCCAAGACCTATCGGTCCCGAGCCACCCACCTCGACCACTAGGCCATCTCATGGGGACGACTTTTTTTTTTTTTTTTTTTTTTTTTTTTTTTTTTGTTAGTATGGGAGAGGAAGTGCAGTGGGATTACCAAAAATGGATGGATGTTTTAAAATAGGTAAGTCGAGAGTGGACTGCAATACTGAAAAACTACTCACAAATCACAATAATAACTCATCTTTAGAAATGTCGTTAGGTTAAGAGTAATGAGGAGTATTCTATTTTTTCGTCTTATATAATTATATATATATATATATATATATATATATATATATATTCTCAAGTTTGGAATTGTTAACCCTATCGATAATGATTATTTTATACTCTCTCCGTCCCACAATTCTAGTAATATTTTCTTTTTCGGGATGTCCCATCATTATTGTAACATTTCCTAAAATAGAAAATTATTACAAACACTTTATTTGAGGGCCCCACATCTCTACTCACAACCAACTACTCTACTAAAATACCGCGCCAAAAAGTTTTGTTACAAGAATCGTGGGAGGGAGGGAGTATAAAAGAAAATTACATGCATTACTATTTCATTAGTAGTTTATAAAACGGGATATGAAAAAGGATATAGTGGATCTCAGTGAGTTAAAGAAAGTGTTTGCAAATGCTTATATATACCGCTTCTTAAAAGCAAGAGGGTTTTTGTATCAATAATGAAAAGTAAATATTCCCTCTACTATGCAACTATTGTCTTGTTTTCCTAATCGGACTGTTTTGCTATTACTGTCATGTTTCTTAATATGGAAAAAATTAACTCTTTTCGTTCTGCTCCAAACTCCGAAATTTATGATTTTTAACTATTTGAAAACTTGAAATTATTTCTTCAATCACAAAATAAAAAAAATATTAATAAAAAAGAATCAATTGCCTCAACTATAATTTAATAAAATTTAGATAAATTTTTATTCCTTCCCACCAACCCTTCATAAAAAATTATGTTCATTATGTGTTCATTTCTTAATATAATTAAAACTTATAAAACAAATACATAAACAAAGTTTGTTAATCTTCATACCGAAAAGAAACCAGACAGTAATAACGAGACGGGGAGAGTATTTTTTTTTGTCCCCGACAATTATGATGTATGAAGTTTTAAAAACATCTCAATGGATGTTTCTAACTTTAAGAATTTTGAATGCTTAATTATAGGGAAACTATCACAGTTAACAAATTTTGCAAATAGCAAAAAACTACTTAAGATAACTCATCTTTAGAAATGTAGTTAGGTTAAGAGGTTTCACGTTAATTCTATACATTATTATAAATATAGAAGATTTATTTGAGATATCGTCTAAAGGTTTTACAAATGAAAAGTGATAAGCATTATCATCAAGTAATAATGCAAGATTTTAAAATTAGTTGCCTCTATCATGATCACAAGTGATAAATGAAATATAAAAGTCAATTCTTTGTTTAAACTTGACTCTTACTATAAAAGAGTACTCAAATCATGAGTGAGTTTGTCGTAGATCTTAATTTAGAATTGATGGAAATTATAATAAATGACTGTAAATTCAAGAAATAAAGCCTTAAAAAAGGCAATGGGCCATAATGTTTAAATTTAATCCAATTCGTTGGATGTAGAACGGCAATCATTGCATCAACATGTGAAATTCGAAAACTGCAAATTTAAAATTTCCCACATTCTATATGCACGCTGTTTGGTCGGAAGGGAATGACTTGCATGTTGTTTGGATTAGAGGATTAACATGGAGATAATTGTTATACTAATAATTTTCTTATGAAATAATGCTAAGGTGTGGTTGCTATTTGTTCCAACTTCTTATTTTAAAGGGTGTTAAATTCCTATTTGATCCACCTCATATATATTCAAATAGGAATCTCTCTTTGATCCACCTCATATGGGATGACAAAGTTGGTGAAGGTGGTTGGCCCAGGACCGATAGGTCCTGGGTTCGAATCCCACTGGAAGCAACTTTGTGGAGCCTGTCACCTATGGTTAGCCTAGGGTGGTTGAACTCTCCTATGTGGTTTGCAGGCTACTGCACTAGGAGCGGGGTTTACCCAGTGCGCACCGAAGGTAGCGGCTGCGGGTTCCACGTATCAAAAAAAAAAAAAAAAAAAAAAAAAAAAGGAATATATGTCCCCATGGGATGGCCTAGCGGTCGAGGTGGGTGGCCCGGGACTGATAGGTCCTGGGTTCAATTCCCACCAAGACCGCTAGGTGTTGCCTGTCACTCTGTCACATTAAGGGTGGTTGAACCCTCCTGTGTGGTTTGCAGACTACTGCACAAGGAGCGTGGTTTACCCAGTGCGCACCGAAGGTAGCGGCTGCGGGTTCCATGAATAAAAAAAAATAAAATAGGAATACCTCTTAGAGTAAGAAATAAGAACATTTATTAGCCTTTAGATCCTGGTAATAGATGGTTCAGGTTGATTTGTGTATTATAATTCATGAATTGTACAATTTAGCAAATAAAAATTTGCACAAATATCACAATGGTAAAATTGCATTATTAAAATATACGAAATTTGTTGGTCCAGAGACGAGTATCAGGTGTAGAGGGGGGGTAAATACACCTGAGTCCAAGTTTTTGCTCAAACGTGAAGGTCAGTCTATTACTGAGTATGCTATGAACGGGTTCAGTTGCCATTTAAGCCTTCTGATCGCAAGGCAGAGTGATTCAACAACTGAATCTTTTCTATTGACTAATGTTAGTACTGAAAACTCAATAAATGAATAAGTGCGGGAAAGTGTAGGCCCGATTTTAGTTCGTCTCTTTGAAAAACGTTTTATGCAAACTAAATCAGTTTTGGCTAGTGCAGATTCAAATCTGTTTTACTGAAAGTATGATTTTACAAGCAGTTTACAAAAGATGCAATAAATCAGTAAATGACACGAACAATTTTTAACGTGGTTCGGATACGCAAGATCCTACATCCACGGTCCTGCTGAACAGGAGGTCTTGTTGATTAATCTGAGCAAGCCTCAGCAATGTTTTTGTGCACTGGACAGAACCTTATAAGTTATAGTCCTTAGCGACATTACAAAATCAAACCGAAGTTTGAAGGTTTTTCTCTCCAATTAGGAAGGAGTTCTTACAATAAGAATGTTTCACTAAAACTGAACTCCTTCAAGTGTCTAACCGTATGGTCCAACAAGGTTAGCTTATAAAAGAGATCGAGGAACAACTCTAGAGTGAAGAACTACTAGGATATCTCTGGGATTTCTAGTTCTTCGCTGGATGTAACAGTGAGTTTGCTAGAGTGCTTGAGAATGTGTTCGTGGGCTTCTTGCGTTTCTGTTCCCTTTGGTCTGTTGTAGACTCTTGAACTCGTCAAGATGATCTATTTATATAGTCGTGACCCATGCATAGATCCGTTGGAGGGAACTATGCCACGTGTCACAAGACTCAAGGAAAACGACCATATAATTTGAATGGCGTCGCAGAGAGATGTTTAGCTTTTTGTGCATGAGAGCAACTTTTGTGTCAGAGTAGCTTTGCTTGCTTCTCATTGGTCGAGGTATGGCGGTAGGTGAGACTTGTCAGACATCAGTCTTCTAGCTGAGTTGCCTTCCTCTGAACCTCGGACACTAAGTATACTTCTATTGACATCCGACTGATAAAGGTCAGACTGTCGATTTCCCTTCTACGGACTGCAACTGAGTCGCAGCTCTTCAGTAGATCAAGGCTGATCATACTGAGTCTTCTTTCTGAGTCAGCTGAAGAGTGATCGAAGACAAACAACTGAGCTCTTAAATAGACAGAGCTCTACTGAACTGATGATAGACGTGGGGTTCTGGAACCTTAACTTCTCTACTGAAGTTCAGTCCAACAATTTACCCCTTATTGGACTTAGACAAAATAATCTAGAAAGATCAAACAGGTCTATGTAGAGTCTAGGTTTCGATTCATGTATGTTTCATTACTATTTTGAAATAGCATGGTTGATACAGAACAAATAATTGCACAAATAACAACAATTAAGTGCACATTGTTGTTATATTTACTACACAATATAACACAAATTGTTCCAAATCGATTTGTTCACGTTCGTTTTTAATTGAAATCAATTTCTATGTTAATTAAGCTCACATCTCATATTAAGCAACTTCACATTTCGAAATTGAGCTTCTGTTTAAGAACAGTCCATTAACTGCACAAATAGTTTTATTTAAGTGCACCTTTTGGTAATTTTACTGCACAATTTTATTGGTGCAGAACATTTGGGGGTTGCTTCTTATGCTTGAATCTTCTTTTTTTTACATAGATGGAAATAATGCAAGACAATTCATTGGAGAAAGAAGAAACATCAATTCATAATGATCCATTTCTAAGGTTAGTCAATATAACAAGCACATTTAACCTTTGGAAAGCTATACAAACAAATGAACACTACTCAAAAGGATGCAGTGAGAAGGTTGGATTTTGGTAGTATTCTAGAAATGAAAATCACAAACTTACCAATGATATTTGCATTTTGGTTAGTTAAAAAATTTGAAAATAGGAATTGTAGTATATGGATGCTAGACGGATCTTATTTGTATGTTCATGAACATGATGCTCATAGGCCATAGCGTGTCCGGATTCCCTAAAGGAACAATAGAAGTTAAAAAATTAGGAAAACAATAAAGTACAACTTTGTAGTAGTGGAGGGAATTGTTTGGAGGCAATGCTAATGTAAAAATAGTGGAGATGGTGCTAGAGCGTTATGATGGAAGTGTTTGATTCCAAAGAAATTTCATTTTGTTATTAGTGACGTGCTTAATAGAGAATACATTTAATGGTTATATCCGTCACTGTTGGTCTCGATAAGATTTCAGGTGTAGGGAGGGGGAAGGGGAAAGACACCTGATGTCAAATTTTGCTTTTTCGGATCAAAGCAGCTGTCTGATAGTGAGTCAGTCAGAGAGAGTGCGAAAATATGTTATGCCCTGTAAAGATGCTTTTCTAGAATGCAACAGTTAATCAGTGATAATGAATATGAACAGTAAGCTGAGTGAAATGAAGCAATAAATGACACCGATTTTTAGTGGTTCGGATTCACAAGATCTTACGTCCACTCTTCTGCCTTCTTAGCATGAATCCACTATTGGATACTCGTAGATTGACGAGCACGCATCAATACAAATAAAAAAATATATATCAATCTAACCAACTATCTATAAATCTATCACAAGACTTCCTTCTAACAAAGTATAGAGTTGGGTTGGTTTGTTCAACAATGAGAGTATAAAACACTCTCTACTCCAAGCTTATGATAAGATATGAACACTTAGAGTATGAATAGCAAATGGAATTTCTTGGCAATAGAACTTTTTGATCTCGAGAGTAAGGCTTGTTCTTTGCTTTAGAGTACTTGAGCTTCTTTGAATTTTCGCAACCTCTTAATGAGAGGTCTTTTGCTATGTATAGACGAGCTAGGGGAAAGATCTGTTGAACAAGATCGATATCCCATTGACTCCATGTTGACAACGGTCTAATTCATTGAATGCATGGACACTGTCCCATTTGACTAGGGCTGACATGGTGGCATGAGATTGGTCAATATTGATTCTGTTATGTCGTCTTCCTCCATTGACCATCTACTTTGAATATCGTGCCTTGTACCTTGTTCTATCTTCATATTAGAATACTTAAATGCGGTCTGGTGAAGATACTAATCCAAGATCATTTTAGCCTACAGGCGTCAGCTGAGAAGCTAGACTCAGTCAATTCCACGACATATAGTTTGGGACTGGGATCCCGTGTAAACACGGACCGCAATCAAGAACTAAATCCGCACATATTAATTTCCTGCACAGACTAGTTGTGGGTAAATTGTCGTCTCCTTCATTAACCGTTAGATCATCACGAGAGTTTTCCACAATGTTCCCAACACATAGAAGTAACTCTTTGACGGTGGAGATCAGATTCTAAGATTGTTAGATATTTCTTCTACGTAGTTTTCTATCTGCTCGGTTTCACGACTTCCATTGCTCAACTCCCTCAACATCTGACTTCAAATCTTCTTCATCGTTCATCTAAGCAACTCCATCTTTACCCACAATGCATCAATGGTCATGGTTATCTCCAATTTGGTCACAAATACCTCCAAATATGTTCATCGAGGCAACCCCCTAGAAAACTGAAGATCAGCGACGAAGCTGATAAGGAGAAAGAGAAAGAGCAACAGCAGCAGCAGCAGCAAACTGGTCAGCAGGGTGGATCAAAATCAAAATCACAGACACCTGCTGATTCAAAAGAAGAGCAAGAGCATATTCCATATTATGCCCCTTCAAAAGCTCAAGAGCAAGAAATGATAGAAATATGGGATCAGATGGAAATGTATCTGGACAGAGGAGCTGAAGCCAGACAGATCAGTGAAGCAAGAGAGAGGCTCAGACTCGCTGACCTAGAAGCTCTAAGGCTCAAAGCTAAGAAAGAGGCTAGAGAGAGGGTTCTTGAGAAGGCTGAGATTCCCTACAAGTACAGAAGACTCAGGAAGCCTACTGATCTCAAAATTCACCGATGCCCCATAATCGATACATGGATGCCATGGGAGCGGACTCAGAGGTGGGAGACACTTCAAGCAGACTTTATCAAGAGGTACTATATCTAGAGATACTGGCCTGACATGCATAAGGCTACAACCTTTGCTCAGTGGCTTCTGAAAAGCGATCCTAAAATATATGCAAGAGTTCAGAATGCCCTAACTGAAAAGATAGATGTCAGAGTCCCAGCCCCCAGACCTCTGCCCCCTCCACTAAAGCTCGATGGTTCATTACATGTTGGTGTTATAGAAGGAGAGGTCAGAAGTGCAGTTCAAGCCAATGATCTTGATGAGACTCATCCTGCAGATATGTTGCTGATACAAAAGCTCAGAAGAGACACATTCAGAGTGTATGGATTGCCGCTGCCTGAAGAGAAGTCTAGAGATTTTAAAGAGCGGATCCAGCAGTTCAGGAATAGATGATAGCTTCTTTGTATCTTGTTTTTCTTTTCTCTAGAATAGCAGTGATGTATTGTACTGAATTTACTGATATATATAAAACATCATTGTTGTTCGGCCCTGACAATACCTTATTGTCTTTATGGCCTTGTTATTTATGCTTAACACTCAGAATCACCTAAGTGATTACTGACTCACACACTCACTGAATATATATTTGTGTCTGTCTGTTGTTGCTTAGCTTGATAGATTCTTTCGTGGTTGATAGATTTATGGGGGAAATTGTTGTTAGAAAGGGAGAAATTGCTATTAGATTTATGTATAGCTATGAGTTGAGTTGTTGCATTCAAGGTGAAGAATTGTTGTAAGTGTTATGATCAAGGTGTGCTAATCTGGGGACTAATCTGCAATTGTCTTCAGTTATCATTTTGTGGGCAGTTAAGAGGCGGTTATGCTCCTAGATCATGGGACTAGATTCTCCTATTTTTTATGAAGATCGACGGTGGAGATTGAAGCTAGGTTAGTTGATAAGTATCTTTCTCTTATTGTATAACATACGGTTTTTCAGATTGCAAAAAAACATAGAAAGAGAGATTAGAAGAGAAAAACAAAGAGTTAGGGAGAGAATAGACAGATTCAACTTCTGTTGTAATCATCATCTTGTCTTGGTTCTTGCTCATAGTGAAGATCGCAGGCTCAACCTTCGTGCAGTAGCCATAATTGGCCGAAGCACGTAAATCTTGTGTGTTCCTTCTTATTTTTTTTTCTTAGTCTTAAATATTCTCCACAAACTTGAGTGTTGAGAGATCTTGTGAGTGTTTGATAAAAGTACTAAGTAACACATGATTTCTTAACAGTATCCATAATAAGTGTTGGTCCCGAGATTAAACGTTCAGGTGTAGAGGGGGGGTGAATACACCTAAAAACAATTTCTCAACTTAAAACACGAATAGTGCTTTTCAGGAGAGTGACGTACTGAACAAGTTCAGTAGACCAAATAAGTTGTTCTGAATCGCGTGGCATAGTGACTGACTTCACTGAGGCCTATTAGCTGACTAAGGTCAGAATTCAGTACCGTTCAGCTGAAGTTCAGTAAGTGCGGAAATGTGTAGGCCCAAATTCAGTTGAGTTAGAAAATGTTTTTAAAAAAACAGTTCCAGTATATTAGTGCGATCAGTTAAGCTTTGCTGAAACTCAGTTGAATGATTTTAGAAATATTTTCAGAAAGAACAGTAATCAATGCAACAGTAAAAACACAGTACACAAGCAATTTTAAAGTGGTTCGGATCCAACAATCCTACTTCCATTGTCCCGAAAAGATCAGGAGGCTATTTTATTATACTGAGTTAGTCTCAGTCGGTTTTTGCACTGGACAAACACTGGTCTTGAGATTTATACTGAGCAAGTCTCAGTTTACAAGGTATCAAACTAAAGTGTTTGACAAACTCTCCAACTATGAAGGAGTCCTTTACAATAAGGATCAGTTCAAAGATGAACTCCTTCGTTCTAAGCTATGGATGAGATCTGCTGAGCTTAGGTTAGAGGGATCGGGAACGAGAAAGTGGCTTCTAGAGCGACGAACAGTTAAGTATGGACTTGGGTTCGAATTCAGTCGCTTGGATACGAGAGGCTTTATGATTAGATTCAGCTTGGTTCCCTATGAGCAAGTATGTCGCCTTTCACCGGAGATTACTCTATGAAGTTCTTGCGGAAAGCTTAAGTCGTTTCTGTGTTTGAAATCTTCCCTCTATTTTTAGAGCAGAGACATGGACAGATTCATTGGAGACGACGATCCATGTGTCTCTCTCTTTTGGGTAGCTAACGGCTCTTTCAAAGTATGGTGGCAGAGTCCTTTCCCTCCATTTCTGGAAAGTTGTTGACTTGCAGCTTTAATCAGAAAGTAGACAGCTGGCTGTTCGTCACTGGTCGAGGCTGAAGAAAGTAGGTGAGACAGAACAGACTTCAAGAAGGATCTGAAGCTGACTTCTCTGCACCTCGTATGACTCTGCTGATTTGACTTAAGATATCTCGACGGTCGAAGACCGTCTAGCCGTTCTTGAATCTGATCTATATTCGATGAGTGTACTCTGCCGAGTCAACTCTCCATCAAGATCAACTCGAGTTCGATGAACTACTCCTAATGAGTTCGGTTCCATCGACTCCTTTGCATATCGTTGCTCTGTCGAGTCAGTACTACTGAGTCTTCTTCTTCTGGTACTGAGGCTGATTGTCTGCTGAAGAACCAGCGAACAGAACTGAGCGCCTGAACTAAAATGAAGAGTGTCTACTGAGTCTGAAACTCTCAGAGACAGAACAACAAATACAACTGAATGGTTCATCAGTCAAAGTAGGGTTTTGGGATCTTCAAATCTAATGAGCACTAGGCTACTGAGTTATACTGAATCATCTCCCAACATTTTCCCCCTATTTGATGATGCCAAAACCTAACACTATAACTATCAGAAACAGAGCTCCTTACACATATTACAAGTAGAATTAGTGGAGTTGTTCTTCAAGTTCTAGACTACTGAGGGAATCAGGGAAGAAATATCATAACCTATACAGAAATCTAACAACAATTTCCCCCTTTCTAACAACAATTTCCCTCAAAAAATCTATGAGATCAGAATCTAACAAGCTAAGAACTGACAGATATAAATATTCAGTGAGTGTGTGAGTCAGTAATCACTTGGGTGATTCTGAGTGTTAAGCATAAAAGAAACAAGGCTATGTAGACAATAAGGAATTGTCAGGGCCGAACTGCAGTGATGTTATATATATGAAGAAATATCAGTACAGTAATCAAACTTGCTATTCTAAGAAAGAAAGACAAAGATACAAGAAGCTATCTACTATCATTTCTTGAACTGCTGAATCCGATCTTTGAAGTCTTTAGATTTTTCTTCAGGGAGCTGCAGTCCATGCATTATGTAAGTAACTCTTCTCATCTTCAGTATCTCAGCCATGTCAGCAGGATCAGCCTCATCTAGATTCTTGGCTTGAGCAGCATCCTTGATTTCTCTTTCAATCACCCCAAAATGTACAGAACCATCAAGCTTCAGTGGGGGAGGCATAAGTTTTGGAGCTGGGACCCCCTGACGTCAACCTTTTCAGCTAAGGCCTTCTGAACTCTTGCATAAATCTCTGGATCGCTCTTCAGAAGCCATTCAGTAAAGGCAATGTACTTGTGCATGTCAGACCAATATCTCCAGAAGTAGAATCTCTTAATATAATCAGCCTTCAGCGTCTCCCACCTCTGAGTCCGTTCCCATGGTATCCAAGTATCACCCCTGGGCCATCTATAGATTTTGAGGTCTGTGGGCTTCCTGAGTCTTCTATACTTGTATAGAATATTAGCTTTCTCAAGAATCCTCTGGCTTGCTTCCTTCTCAGCCTTGATCCTCAGAGCCTCTAGATCAGTGAGTCTGAGCCTTTCTCTTGCTGCACTAATCTGCCTGGCTTCAGCTCCTCTGTCTAAGTACCTTTCCATCTGATCCCATATTTCCTGCATCTCTTGCTCTTAAGCCTTAGAAGGGACATAGGATGGCACATGCTCTTGATCTTCCTCTGAGTCAGCAGGTGTTGAAGATTTTTCTTTGAAAGGACCCTGTTGTTCAATTTGCTGCTGCTGCTGCTCTCTTTCTTTTTCTTTGTCAGCTTCGTCGCTGAGCTTAAGGTTTCTTGGGGTTAGCCTTGTCCCAGGCTTCTTGCCCCTCTGAACTTTAGTTCTGCCTTTGGCAGGCTGTTTCTTGGGCTTGTTAGTAGCCTCTGCCTCGGCTATCTCCCTTGCTAATTTCTCATCAGCGGCAATCTGAGCCTCTTCTTCGGGAGATATGAACCTCGAACGCGAGACCCAACAAAGAATGCATGTCCGGGTCCGCTGACTTGGAGGTACCAGCCGCCGACTGTCCTGGAGCAAGGATGCTGAGAGGAGGTTCAGCAGATTGAGTAGGAGCATCCTTCTCCAGTTGAGTTCCCTCATCAGGCTTCTCAGGGCCTGAATCACGGGGTGGGTCCTGATCATCAGGATCAGACCCATCTGAGGGAGCCGTCGCTAAAGTAGGTTGACGGTCGTTCAGCATGGCGAGCACGGACGCCGTTAGATCTTCTTGGGAGCATATGTCGGCAGGCTCTGAGTAGCCTTCAGTAGTAGTGAGCTCAGGACAGTCATACTGCTTCTTGCAGTTGTAGCAGGTAGTGACTCTCTCTTCTTTGCTCTCGTTGTCTTTCGACTGTGCTGAGTCTTCCTGTTTCCTGCAATCAGAAGTATGCGAGTCAGGAATGCGCTTGGGTGCATATTCAGACTTACCCTTGGAGTCTATGACGACTCTTGAGAGTTTTCTGCGCCTCTCCTTCTCCTTCTGATACTTCACGGCAAGCAGTGCGTATTTCTTAGCCAGGTTTCCTTCTTGTATGTCACTGAGTGAAGGTTCAGCCTTGCTAGATGCTGGAGCCGCTGTGCTGACTGATGCTTTAAAAGCATGGTCGATTTGGGTGTCAGCTTCAGCTCACTGCTTCCTTTGAGGTAGGCCAAACTCGAACTCCTCAGCTTTAAGTTCTGAAAAGATATGGTCAGGAGAAACAATATCTAAGTCAGAATGTCTCAGTAAAGTAGCAAAGGAAGTCCAATGATCGTCTGGCAGTGCTCTCAATATTTTGAGATTCATTTCTCGATTGGAGAAAATCTTTCCCAGCCCGTTGATGGTGTTCATCAGATTCGTGAATCTGACGTTAAGATCTTCGATGGTGTCACCAGGCATGAGAGACAGTCTCTCCAGCTTCTGAAGTTCCAGCGCCAGTTTGTTCGCTTTGATCTTCTGAGTCCCCCGACTCAGTAGCGCTAGAGCATCCCAGAGTTCTTTCGCAGACTTGCAGTCCTGAACTCTCCCGAGATAAGAATCACTCAGGGTGGTCAGTATGGTGTTTCGGGCAACCCGGTCTAAGTTGTGAAGCTTCTTCTCCTGAGGGGTGAAGAGACTTCTATCTTTGGGGATCTTCTTCCCAGTCACCATGCCTCCTCCTTGTGTTGGGTCCTGAGTTTCGACACTATCAATCATGGGAACGATAGGTCCGTCCTCTAGTACCTCTATCATGCTATCGTGGAGAGAAGTCAGATGTGCCTCCATTCTGACTCGCCATACCCCGTAGTTCTCTACTGAGAACATGGGTACCATCCTGATTCCTGACATATCAGACATTGAAAATAATGATAAGAATGAAGAATGATATGCAGTTCTGGATCCGTTCAAGTAGACCAGTTTCAGAATAACAAGAGTCTTAGAGAACTCCCGCTCTAATACCAATTGTTGGTCCCGAGACTAAACGTTCAGGTGTAAAGGGGGGGGTGAATACACCTGAAAACAATTTCTCAACTTAAAACGCGAACAGTCCTTTTCAGGAGAGTGTCGTACTGAACAAGTTCAGTAGACCAAATAAGCTGTTCTGAATCGCGTGGCAGAGTGACTAACTTCACTTAGGCCTGCTAGCTGACTAAGGTCAAAATTCAGTACCGTTCAGCTGAAGTTCAGTAAGTGCGGAAATGTGTAAATTCAGTTGAGTTAGAAAATGTTTTTAAGAAAACAGTTCCAGTATATTAGTGCGATCAGTTAAGCTTTGTTGAAACTCAGTTGAATGATTTGAGAAATATTTTCAGAATGAACAGTAATCAATGTAATAGTAAAAACACAGTACACAAGTAATTTTAAAGTGGTTCAGATCCAACAATCCTACGTCCACTGTCCCAAAAAGATCAGGAGGCTATTTTATTATACTGAGTTAGTCTCAGTCAGTTTGTGCACTGGAAAAACACTGGTCTTGAGATTTATAATGAGCAAGTCTCAGTTTACAAGGTATCAAACTAAAGTGTTTGACAAACTCTCCAACTATGAAGGAGTCCTTTACAATAAGGATCAGTTCAAAGATGAACTCCTTCGTTCTAAGCTATGAATAAGATCTGCTGAGCTTAGGTTAGAGGGATAGGGAACGAGAAAGTGGCTTCTAGAGCGACGAACAGTTAAGTATGGACTTGGGTTCGTATTCAGTCGCTTGGATACTAGAGGCTTTATGATCTGATTCAGCTTGGTTCCCTACGAGAAAGTATATCGCCTTTTCCTGGAGATTACTCTATGAAGTTCTTGCGGAAAGCTTAAGTCGTTTCTAAGTTTCCTCATGAATGCTCTTGCGTTCTTCTGTGTTCTAGGTTTTGTCAGCTTCAATTTGAAATCTTCCCTCTATTTATAGAGCAGAGACATGGATAGATCCGTTGGAGACGACGATTCATGTGTCTCTCTCTTTGGGTAGCTAACGGCTCTTTCAAAGTATGGTGGCAGAGTCCTTTCCCTCCATTTCTGGAAAGTTGTTGACTTGCAACTTTAATCAGAAAGTAGACAGCTGGTCGCTCGTCATTGGTCGAGGCTGAAGAAAGTAGGTGAGACAGAACAGACTTCAAGAAGGATCTGAAGCTGACTTCTCTATACCTCATATGACTCTGCTGATTTGACTTAAGATATCCTGACAGTCAGAACACTGTCTAGCCGTTGCTGAGTCTGATCTATATTCAGTAGTGTACTCCTGCTGAGTCAACTCTACTGAAGATCAACTCTGAGTTCAGTGAACTACTTCTGCTGAGTTCAGTTCCACTGACTCCTTTTAGTATACTGCTCCTGCTGAGTCTAGTACTACAGAGTTTTCTTCTTCTGGTACCGAGGCTGATAGTCTGCTGAAGAACCAGCGAACAGAACTGAGCGCCTGAACCAAAATGAAGAGTGCCTATTGAGTCTGAAACTCTCAGAGACAGAACAACAAATTACAACAGAATAGTTCATCAGTCAAAGTAGGGTTTTGAGATCTTCAAATCTAATGAGCACTAGTCTACTGAGTTATACTGAATCATCTCCCAACAATAAGTTTGAAAGAAACGTGATTATTTAATGAATCAACAACTTACGACAAGTTTTTGTACTTTATTCTCTCGAAAGAAAGACAAAGATATACTAGAATACCAAGTTCGACTAAATTCAATTATTGATTGCATTCGACTTTTGTTGAAACAAGGTTTACCTTTACGAGGTCATGAGGAATCTAAGTCTTCGAGTGATCATGTAAACTATCTTGAGCTTTTTCATTGGCTTTGTGATCACAACGAAGAGATTCGAAATGTTTCATTTGACAAAGCTCCTCAATATTCACAATTGAATCGCATTTTACAATCTTAGTTGATGAATCCAAAAAGATGTTTGTGGTGCTGCTGCTTTAGAAACTACATTAGCTATTCTAAAAAAGATATGGGTGAGTCGCAATTTACAATCTGAGTTGATGAATCTCCTGATGAGTCAATAAAAGAGCAAATGCCTATTGTCTTATGATATGTGAACAAAGAGGGGGAAGTAATTGAAACTTTTCTTGAAATCGAGCATATTCCCGATACAACAGCAGCTTCACTGAAGGATTCTATTGAGAAATATTCTCTCGTCATACTCTAAGTATTTCCAGGTTGTGTGGTCAAGGGTATGATGGAGCAAGCAATATGGGAGGTGAGCTCAAAGGTTTGAAAACTCTAATCTTACAAGAAAGTAATCTGCATATTATGTTCATTGTTTTGCTCTCGCAAAATCTCCTTTTGAAGTTCAAAAGTTGTTTGAAACCACCAAATGTCTTATGAATGTTGTTGGAGGAACTGATAAGAGGCAATATATTTGTAAAGAAAAATAATATGTTGGCCCAGAGACGAGTCTTCAAGTATAGAGGAAGGGTGAATACACCTAAGCCCAAGTTTCAACTCAAACGCGAAATTCAGTCTTATACTGAAGTTGCTTGCTGAAGAATTCAGTTTGCCAAGTAAGCTTTCTGATCGTGTGGGCAGAGTGATTCAAGCTATTAGACATTGTTCACTGACTAAAGTCAATTGACAGGTGATTTAGTACAAGAAATTATTCGGAAAAGCGTAGGCCCGATTTTAGTCATCTCTTCTGAAAAACGTTTGTTAATTATAGTTTCAATTAATTTTTGTGCGTATCTTAATAGTTTTACTGAAGTTCTAGAGTTATGAAATTTCGAAACAATTTGAATGCAGGATGAACATTAAACAATAAAATAGTAAAGCGACACACATAATTTTTAAAGTGGCCCAGATACGCAATATCCTACATCCACTGCCCTGATTACTAGGTGGTCTTGAATAGATTCTATGGATCAAGTCTCAGTGGACCCGTGCACAGGACATATCACTAGTTATAATCTTAGTGACTTTACGGGGGTTCAAACATGAGGTTTGAGATTTTCTCCAACTGTGATCGAGTTTTAAATAAGAACAGTTTGAATATAAACTCCTTCGGTTTCTGAGCTTGTGATCTTAACAATGAAGGCTTAGAATATAGAGAAGCTAGTTACTCTTGAGAGAAGAACTATATCAGATATCTGTCGGTTTTGACAGTTCTTCACTTTGTATGCTTTAAGTGTGCTAGAGCTTGACTTCTTTGAATACTTTATGTTCCCGGTGTCTTCAACGCTTGAATATCGATTTCTATTTATAATCTTGATTCATGAATAGATCCGTTGGAGGGGACCTGACTGTGTTCTTAAAACCGGCCCGGTCATTGACCCGGAAAAATATTTTTTACCGGTTGAACCGGTTAAAACCGGCCCGGTCATTGACCCGGAAAAATATTTTTTACCGGTTGAACCGGTCAAACCGGTTCAACCGGTGGGTTGACCCGGTGTGACGTCATAAATATATGATTATTAAATTATATAAATACATAGGTATTTTAATAATACTAATAAATATTAAAAATGACTTACAAATATATAAAATAAATATAAGCATATTTACGACTCCCAACCAATGTGGGATGAGTGTAAGTAGTTAGATGGAAAAAAAACCATCCCACATCGAATAGAGAAGAAAACCAAACAGAAAATTAACCTATAAATCCCTCCCTCCTTGTTTTAACAACCTGTCAACAATTGGTAATAATAATTAGTCTACCAACATTAACATAAATGCAGCTTAAATTTATTAAGCATTTCTCATTTATGAAAATAGGGTTTTGCTTTCGGTTATCATACTAATTGAAACCGAACATGGATCGATTATCGGCCAATAGAAAAACCGATCGGTTTTGAATTTCTGAAATCGAATCGATTTGCAACCCTATTTTTTTCAATTTTGTTTTTTTACATTCAAACCGAGTTACCGGCTCACATGTAGTGTAGTTGGTATTCCCACTTCTGCGCAAGTGGTTGATCTTGTGTAAGGTATTGGGTTCGATTCCCATTAGGGACGATTTCTAATAAAAATTTCCTTAAAAAAAAAAATCAAACCGAGTTGACCCGGTTCCCGGGTACCGGTTCAACCGGTCGAACCAGTCGGGTCGCACCGGGTCGATAGCCAAAACGAGCTAATACGTAACCCGGCCCGGATTTTTGATCGGGTCCGGGTCAAACCGGCTTGAACCGTGGCCGGCGGGGTTTCAAAACATAGGGACCTGGACACGTGGCAAGAGTGACAAGCAAAATGGTCATCTCCATTTTCAATGTTACTGTATAACTCTCTTTTTCAGCTTGAGCTCAGCTTTATGTCAGTGCAAGTATAGTGTTGGCAGTTCCTCGTTGGTCGATGTATGTTGGTAGGTAAGGCTTGTTTAAATTCCAAGACTGATATTGAGTTGACTTCCTTTGATACATCGGACACTTTACTGAATGGTCCTCTACCGACATTATGAGATCTTCAGCATGTTGGTCGATTCTTTGTACTGATTCACTACACCCGTTAGTAGATTCAGATGAATCCTACTGAGTCTTCAGACATCTAAGTCCCAGCATCTGCTTACCAGAAATAATCTACTGAGTCTAACAACAGCTACTGAACTCTATCCAGCCTTCTGAGCTCCTAACATGATGAGCTCAACTAAGCTATACACATATTACATTATGTTGGTTCATTATTCAGCTAGGGGTTTTGGGATTTTCAAGTCTTATAATAAACCATCACCCAACACAATATGAGAAAGTAATGGAAATACTAAAGCGAGGGGAACTTGTTAGTGGACGTGGGTTAAACCAATAAATTAATTTGAAACGACCAAGTGACACTCATTGGAGCTCGCATTACTCTAGCTTACTTAGAGTTGTTTAGGTGTAGAGTTGTTTTATGTTCTTGTGGATAAACAACTTATGGAGCTTAATAGTCGGTTTACTAGAACAAGTACTAGTTTACTTCTTTTTTTGGGGTGTCTTAATCCTAGGAATTCATTTTTTTTCTTTCAATAAGGGAAATCTCACAAGTTTTGCTCGATTATATCCTAAAGGATTTTTTTGCTCATGATCTCTTGTTACTTGATAATCAGTTAGAGACTTAAATTCTTGATGTCACTACATGCAAGGAGTTTTCTTCTGTTGATGGGATTGCAGATCTTGAAAAGAAGATGGTCGAAACAAGAAGACATATAATACATCTTTTTGTTTATATGCTTCATACCTTGGCATTAACATTTTTGGTTGGTACTGCAAATGTGGAAAAAACATTTTCTGTAATGAACATTGTGAAAAATCAGTTACGCAACCGAACGGGAGATAAATCACTTAATGCGTGCTTGTTACTTACATTGAGAAAGAGGTCTTTCACGTAATTAATAATGAAGATATTATGCAGCGTTTCCAAACAATGAGTTCTCGAATAGAGCCACTCTGATCATGTTCCAAGTAGTTTTAGTTTTATTTAACTATTACTTGTTTGTTTATAATCTTGTGTGCTCTAACAAGATTCAAACATTTATTGTATACCAGCATCGAGCCAAGAAGAGAGTAAGGAGAATGATTTTTGACACTACTGGACTTGAAGGCTGGATTCGCCACTCCATGAGGCTGAAATGCAAGGAATAAGTCGGGTACAAAAAATACATTATGTAAAGTGAATGTTTTGTACACCATAAGTGCATTTAAAATCAACAAAAAAGTGCTTTTAATATTTTTCATTGTTGCAGTTTTTCTTTCCTATGCGATAAGGCGAACATTGGTTCTTTTCATTACTTGCGATATTGGTCTCATATCTTTTATAGCAGTATTTTTGGTCTCCGTATCCCTTAATTACTTGCGGTTTGGTCCTATAACTTTTAATGTGGCGTTTATTGTCCTGTATCTTTTAATTACTTGCAATTTTTGTCTCGTGTCTTTTAAATAATTGCAATATTGGTTTCGTATCTTTTAATGAGCTATTTTGGTCCCGCATTTTTTTTTATTATTTAAGATTTTGGTCTCGTAACTTAAAACCTGGCAGTTGTGATATCGTATCTTTTAATTACTTGCTATTTTAGTCCATAACTTTTAGCGCGACGATCTTGATCCCGTAAGTTTTGTTTACTCCTGATTTTAATCCCATAACTCTTGATACAACGACTTTAATCTTATAACTTTTCAATTCCAGTGATATTAATCTCGTGTGTTTTCAAAATCGGATTTTAATCACGTAACTATTTGATTTATGTATTTAAATAGTTTTATAATAATATGAAGCAAAATAATAATAAATAGTCATATTCTAATATAAATTAATGAATTATGAAATTACTACTATATTTTGGTAGAATGGGGAGACCGGGAGTGAGAAGGTGGTGGTGTGCCACTAGCAGCAGTATGTGTATTAATATATGACCATTTATTGTTATTATGGTTTCCATTTTTATAAAATTATTTAAACACATAAATAAAATGGTAACATGATTGAAATCCGGTCTTAAAAAAAGTACAGAATTAAAATTATTGGTATTAAAATTGTTTTATAAAAAGTTGCAAATAACTAAAAGATATAGGACTAGATACGACACAATAAAAGTTAGGGAGAACTTCATATATACCCGTTTTGTATAACAATATTAGTTTTATACCCTGTAACCTATAAAATATAAGTTTTGTACCCACATTTTATTTTAAACAAATATTCTATTTATTATGGGTCCCAACTCATGTAATTGTTCCAATAAAATAGAATAAAAAGTGAGAATGTATGTTGGCCCACCACCAGTTGGAATTCAAAATCGAAAAGAAAAGAAAACTTCCTAATCGTGTAGTATTCTCGCCCAGCGCAAATCGATCATCCCTGCGTCTCTACTCCTCTTATCTCCATTTTCAGGGCAACTTCGATAGACTATAATGGATCTTCCATATCAAGTAAGTACTATTCTCATTCATACATTAATCAACAACTTTTGCGCTTATATGGGTGTTTGAGTAGGTGATTTAGTGTGTGGTTTAGTGTGTGATAATTGTGGGTGATTTAGTGTGTGATTAAGTTTATTGAGTTCGCTTGAATACGATTATGTCTGTCTTAATTTTGCTTGAACATCTGGAGCCGTTTCCGGCATGATGTATGATAATCATGTAGCGCCTAGTTGTTATCGTCTGTGCACTTGGTATCGCTTAGGCTTAATCGCTTAGGCGATGGCGATATGCATAGATGGCGCTTAGTTATTGTCGCATATGCAATAGGTTGTACATGCGTAGCGATTACGCGTAATTGCCTAGGCGACATTGAATCACTGCTTGTATAATGACTAGGCGATTACGCTTGCAGTCTTGCGATGCGTAATTTCCTAGGCGAATTGAATAGTTGCTTATATCGTATAGCAGTTAGAATTTTCATATTTCATACTATTCTATTTAAAATTTTAGGAGAATTGGTCTTGGAAGAGACAGTAAGTTCAAGGAGATAAAGGCAACATGAATTACTATTATAGAGATGAGATTATCAAATATATTGAGAGTGTATTAGGATGAATAGGGATATTAGATACCTTAAAGCTGGTTGTTTTGGTAAGTTAATGCAGTATAAAGAGGTGGGTACTAGTCGAAAGGCACATTTTGCCTTGCCAACCTACGAGGTAATTGTTCCTGATGCCCTAAAGATAGATATTTGGTTCCGCGTTGTATCTACCAACATCATATTCTCGTCGAGGGAGTTTGCGTTGGTCACTGGGTTAAGATTTGGGGATCAGACTTCAATGTGCACGCTAATGACTTGGTGCCAGATGTGGGGTTTGACACGGGTGATTATCTCAAGGTCGCGCATATGTTGATATATTATTTTATGCTAGGTGTGAAGGAAATATAAGGTTAGGAACGATACCTTCCTCCTTCATATATTGTCGCAGCTCTGATTGTTGCTCGTGTGTCAGATCTTCTAATCTGTGTCCCGATCATTTTGTCCCTCTGGGTGGTCAGAGAACTAGAGAAAATAAGATTTCTGTCTCTCCACATCTCACGCGTGCGCGTATAATTGTGTATGTGTGTATATTGTTTCTGAACAGAATACTAATGTATATAGGCTTCAAAAGCCAATATAATATTAATATATTTGTAGCACATTAATTTAATTATATTTCTAACGGGCTTCCACATAATTAGCCCATAATATAATTAATTAATCCACTGAGCTACTAATATTTATCAATTAATTGGCCCAACTAATTAATTCCAGATAAATAACATTATTAAATAATGTAAAAATTACATTAATCCATTAATAATGATTTTTGAGAGACAATAAATAATTAGGCAACTAATTGGGCCAGATCAGAGATCTAATACAATAAATAAAGATGGGCCTCAAATTAATTAATTATCTATGCTCAGCCCAGAGCAAAATTAATTAATAAACACAGATTCATTCTACTAGAGAATTCGTTCTGACTTACCCCATTATCCCAAATTGAGCAAAGACTTGTATTTTAGACTTAATCGATCTCCGTATTTAAGATAGAAATATCCATTAATTAATTAAGCTCACTGACAGCTTAAATTAATTAACATCTTATATTCATGAGTAGTACCACTCGACCTTATTAACACACCTAAACTTAATCAACCAGCCGGGTTTAGTGTGCTAATCCTTTCGAGTTCCTCAGGGGATATTATCAACTCATTTTACTAAGATACGGTTGCAAGATACAGACAACCAGCCAGAGCCACAAATAACTACTAACACCCAAGATACGTAGATCCAGTCGCGATGACGTTCACCATAGTAGGTCAAAGTGATAGATAGCCAAATGCACTCAGCTGAAGTCTTACCAAGCTTAAGACCAGCTAAATCACCGAGATCTTGGTTCTCCACTAAGGTCAGTTAGGAGAACACATCTCACTGTGATCCGTCAATACACCACCTTCAGTGTACCAGTAAAGACAAGCAGCTAAGACAAGCCACTTCTTATCTAAACTGCAGCTTAAACCGACAACTTATCCTGAAGTTGTCTCAGCTATGATAACTGTTTATATCTTGTTAGTTCAACCAATTTGTGTTGTCTTCTGTGATACCTGACACACCACACAAATCTAACTTTTATACAAGATAAAGGATAACATGTGCAAATATATTTATTTATCAAATAGGAGGATAAAATAGTGGTAGGAACAAAAGACATTGTATACAAGCATAAAATTTACTTCCAGTATACAAAATCCCAACAATTCTCCCACTTATACTAAATTAAACTTTTAGTATACAATGTGTTAGTTCTAGGTACAAACTAGTACTCAGCTATATCTCAGCTATGTAGGTACAAACTAGTACTCAGCTATATCTCAGCTATCTATCCTATCTATCACTACATCTTCTCCCACTTATACAAAAGTTTCTGTAGTCTTAAGTGGGGGGCATCTCTACCACTCCTAAGCCACGAACATGCTTCTCGTAAGCCGGGAGTGGTAAGCTCTTTGTGAAAGGATTAGCTAGGTTGACTTCAGTTCTAATTTTGTCAATCACCATATCTCCTCGATTTACGAATACTCGTATAAAGTGGTACTTCCTATCTATGTGTTTAGACACCTTGTTAGATATAGGTTCCTTAGAATTTATCACTGCACCCGAATTGTCACAATAAATCGTGATCGCCTTAGGCAAATTCTGAACAATATCAAGATGCAGGAGGATATTCTTGAGCCAAACTGCCTCTTTCGAAGCTTCTGAAGCAGCCACATACTCTGCTTCCATGCTTGAGTCTGCAATGCATTTCTGCTTTGCACTCCTCCATGAAATGGCTCCACCTCCCAAGGTAAACACATAACCTGAGGTAGATTTCTTCTCGACTCTATCAGCCTGGAAATTCGATTCTGTATAACCCAAAGACACTAGACTGTCTGACTGGTAAACAAGCCTATAATCTCTAGTCCGTTTAAGGTACTTGAGAATATGCTTGACCGCAGTGCAGTGTTCCTTTCCAAGGTTAGACTAATATGTTGAGACCATGCCCTACAGCATATGAGATATCTGCTCTCGTACAAAGCATCGCACACATGAGGCTACCGAGAGCGGAAGCATATGGTACTAGCCTCATACTTTCTATCTCTTCAGGCGTTTTAGGGCACTGGTTCTTAGATAAAAAAATGCCATGTCTGAAAGGTACTGAACCTCTCTTGGCTTTTTGCATGCTAAAACGAGCAATAACAGTGTCAATGTAGGACACTTGTGACAATCTTAACATCATTTTCTGGCGATCTCGGATAACCTTGATCCCAAGGATGTAAGCAGCTTCACCTAAGTCCTTCATTTGAAACTGCTCGGATAACCACGTCTTTATGTCTGATAACACTTCAACATTGTTGCCAATGAGAAGGATGTCATCTACGTAAAATGCAAGAAACACCACTGATCCGTTAACACAAATACGGTACACACACCTCGTTAGGACATGATACAAATCTATAGGATTTGACTACCTCGTCGAAAACGCTGGTGCCATAACCGGAAAGCTTGCTTAAGTCCATGAATAGACTTCTTAAGCTTCCAAACTAGATGTTCTTCGCCCTCCTTCACATAACCATCTAGCTGTTTCATGTATATGTCCCTACCTTTTTCTAGGTGACCGTTTAGGAATGCGGTTTTGACATACATTTGCCAGATCTCTAGGTTCATGTGAGCTGCTATGGCAAGGAGAATCCGAATGGACTTGATCATTGCTACAGGCGAGAAGGTCTCTTCATAATCGATACCTTCTTTATGGGTAAAAACCCTTCGCCACTAGCCTGGCCTTAAACGCCATGATCTCTCCATTCGGTCCTCTCTTTCTCGTGTATACCCACTTACTACCAATAGCCTTGCAGCCCTTAGGTAGTTCAGTGATCTCGTATACATCCATATCAATTATGGACTTAAATTCTGAGTCCATGACGATTCGCTAGGAATCTGCATCTACATCTCCCACTGCTTCAATGTAAGTCCAGGGATCCACGGTATCTTGTTCATCTGCCGGGAGATGATCAAACGTCTCCCCAGTGAACATATACCGATCAGGTGTAAATATCACCCTCCCACTACGTCGAACACTGTCAGGCGTTGTGAACAAATTGTGCAGTTACTCGTGGAGTACTATCTTGCACAACTGGCTGTTCAAGTGGAACTCGACCACCTTGAAATTCCTCAAGGATGATGTCGACTCGAGATTTATGGTTACTAATGTAATCCTCTTCTAAGAACCGAGCGTTAGGCTAACAACGATCTTCTGTTCTTTAGGATCATAAAAGTATCCACCCTTCGTTTCCTTTGGATACCCTATGAACAACATCACTTCTGAACGTGATTCCAATTTGTCGGCTTGCCTATTTAGCATATAAGCAGGATAACCCCAAATCCTTAAGTGGTGCATACTGGGTTTGTGCCCACTCCACAACTCGAAAGGGATCTTTTGTACCGACTTGGAAGGCACATGGTTCAACAAGTATACTGCAGTCTCTAGGGCATATCCCCAAAAGGAAACTGGCAAAGTTGCATAACTCATCATCGACCGAACCATCTCTAAGAGACTTCGGTTCCTTCTCTCTGACACACCATTCTTCTGAGGCATGCCCGGTGCTGTCAGCTGGGATGTAATCCCACATTCTGTCAAGTAGTCCTTGATCTCGTTGGACAAGTATTCCCTACCAGGATCAGATCGTAGTGTTTTGATTTCTTTACCTAGCTTCTTCTCCACTTCTGCCATGAATTCCTTAAAGGTTTCAAAGCAATCTAACTTGTGGCGAATAAGGTAAACATATCCATACCCTTTGTCTACACCCACACAAGTCAGAATATATCAAACTTAATACTTCTGTGGCTTTATTACCCTTTGCCTTGAAAGGCCTAGTCATCATTTTTCCTTCCAAACAGGTTTCGAAAGTTGGGAATGGTTCAACTTGGAGAACCTTTGAGTCCTGTTAAGATTGATGTGACCTAGTCTTAAGTGTCACAAATAAGTTTGGTTTACCTTAGAAGACTCTTTCCTCTTCTTTGGATTTGATGATGAGGAAGCAATATTAACAGAACTACGCGGTTTACAAGTAATAGTAGATTTAAAATAATGTTCCTCTTCTTTCATGATAGAAACTTTACTATCAAAACTTGATTTATAACCATCCATGGTGCAGAGTTTTGAAATAGAAATAATGTTTCGCTTAAACTCAGACATATATTAAACTTCTTTAAATACTAAAACAGAACTATCAAAAGATAGATTTAAATCTCCAATGGCAATTGCAGGAACTTTCGATCCATTGCCCATTGAGACTTCCACCTCGCCATTGCTCAATTGCCTGTTCTGCAAGAAACCTTGCAAGGTGTAACAAACATGATCAGTTGCCCCCGAATCCACTACCCATTCGTGGGTTGAAGAGGAAACAAGAACAGTTTCAGTTACAAGAGCGACTCGCGTCTCTTTCTGTTTTTGCCTTGACATCTGGATTATAATTATTCCAGTGTCCTTTCTCACCACTCTTGAAGAACCTTCCTTTCTCCTTTGACATTCGCATGTCGCCGGTAAGGACCGTCTTCTTACTCCCACTGCTCTTCTTGAAATGTCCACCATTTCTGCTCTTTTTCTGGTTTCCACCTTTCGGAGGATTCCTTGAACTACTAGGGATATTCAAGACTTGAGCACTCTTGCCCTTTCCTATAACCTCTTTGACCGCTACCAAAGATTTGAGTAACATACTCAAAGTAAACTCGTTCTTAGACATAGCGGTCCTAAAACAGAAGTTCTTATAGCACATTTGCAGAGCTTTTATTGGGAGAGGTAAGATATCTCTTCCACTCTATGAAATTATTTAAAATTGTTAAACCCGTTAGGGTTTGGTTGGTGAGACTGTTTAGGAACTCGAAATTTTTTTGAACATACATATCTGAAAAATGTAATTTAAAAGCATGTATGAAAATTTGCACATAATTCGTAATTAATAATCATTGTAACCTTTTGTAAAAACAATGATACTAAAAACCTTGAACAGCTCTAGGAATTCCACTAGCAAGCCACGCAGGTGGATGTTTACTAGCGTAACCCTAAACCAAGCTATTTACCTAGCTCTTTAATTCCAATCCACGTTTAGGTTCTTAAGACGAATTGAATTAATAGTTCGATATTCTAGACCATGTCACTATTAAAACGCGGGAAGGGACTTCGAGGGAAGTGAATTGTGTCTGCGGTGACATCTAAGCATTGACCATTAATTTGACCAAAATAGAATCAAATTCTCGAAATTGACATACTTACTCGAACCATGCCGCATTCAATTTGATCTAATTAGCCATCCTATTTAATTATTATCTTCTAGAGTACTCGTGTTTACTAGGCACGCAAGCCACGCAGGTGGACGTTTACGGCTTCGCTCCCACTACTCAATATTAATCGAATATTGTTTTGGAAAACTCATCTCAAAAAACTGGTAGCTCAAAAATGCAAGCAAGCCACACAGGTGGACATTTACTTACATAATCTTACTACTTTAGTGTAGAGTCCAATTAATGGAGGTCCGATTGAGTGTTTAATATCCAAATTAATGGAATCTAATTAAACATTTAATTTAAAATTGCTTAGTCTTTTTTTTATTCAAAAGGTTTGTTACGAATCAGGCATCATCACATAATTCCTAAAGCATGCAATTTCTAAACGCACATAATAAAACGTGCTCGCGAAAATTAAAATATGCTTAATAACGACATAAATCCTATTTACATGTTTTTCTAAGCGCAATTAATCACATAATCGCATGCTAAAGCCTAATAATAAATAAATGCGCAAATAGGAAATTTAAAACGTCATTATCGGGCTTTAAAACACGTAATTCATAACTATTACATAGCCCGGTCAAAATACAGCTCTTCGATCTTCAAAATCTTCAAATTTGAAAACTGCATCGAAAATTGTCTCGTGCTCGCTCGAAGCCACCGCCTGCGGCGGCGGAGATGTGCTCTTGCGCGCGGTGCATTTGCCGCTGCAGACGCGCGCCACCGCGCCGTCCCCAGCACTGTCCAGGGGTCGCCGCCATAGCCTTCGGCCTCCGCCGAGCAGCGCGCGCAATAACGCCGCTCGCGCGCAGCCCGCGATTCCCGGCAACAAACGCGTGGCTGCCACGGCCTCCACGGCTCGGCGCCGCCGTATTCGATGTCTCCTATCGCCCCTAGGCATGACCCATACGTCTGGGCTGCCCAAATCCGGCGACAATTGCCGTCGCCGCGCCGGGAATCAAGCGAATTTCGCATCCCGTCGCCGACGAACTTCGCTGCTCAAATTCGTGCTCTCCGAGCCGTGATTCGATCAGTTGAAAGAGGAGAAACGTAATTGGAACACTCACGACCACCGTGTAATGGATTTCGGCCGAGATTAGTCCCTCAATTTCCCGAATTTCAAACGATTCGCTGGAACGAATTCATGACGAGCAGCAAACTTCAGACGTCAATTTCGATCGCATCCAAGATCGGATGACCCCTTACAATCAATAGACGCAAAGCTTGTAAGTAGAGGAATCCAGAGGTTCAGGCCGATCGGAAATTGGACCCCGGACCCGCCGGGAATCGCCGCCGCAAGATGCGGCGGAACCCTAGCCGAATTAGGGTTTTCTTCCAATTTAGGGCTTTTCTGGACAGCACGACCACTTCTCCTTTCCGACGCTATTCCGGACAAACCAGAAATCAGAATTGGTCGTGCTACCTATCCAGACGAAGCTAACCAAACAACGAACAAACCTATCTGAACGGATCGGAATAATTAGTTGGCACGCGCCCCCACGCACCTCTTGAAGGCGATGATCGTGTTCTGCCAGTTTTTAGGGTTTCACCCTTTTTCGTCCTCCCGTGCCGTCGTGCCTCAATTTTTGTGCATCCCGGACCAATTACAGTATAAAAATAGCACAATCACATAACATATAGGTCCTAGGATCTACTCGTAGATTTTCTCACGAGAAAAACGTTACAACGGGGTCAAAACAGTGGCTCGCAGGCCGCCCCAAACACGAAATTAGCCCGATAACGACGGAAATAAACCCTAATCATGCACCTAACAACAAAAATAAGTGCCTAAACCAGGCTCTGATACCAATTGAAGGAAAAATAAGATTAGGAACGATACCTTCCTCCTTCATATGTTGTCGCAGCTCTGATTGTTGCTTGTGTGTCAAATCTTCTGATCTGTGTCCCGGCCTTTTTGTCCCTCTGGGTGGTCAGAGAACTAGAGAAAATAAGATTTCTGTCTCTCCACATCTCACGCGTGCGCGTATAATTATATATGTGTGTATATTGTTTCTGAACAGAATACTAATATATATAGGCTTCAAAAGCTAATATAATATTAATATATTTGTAGCCCATTAATTTAATTATTTTTCTAATGGGCTTCCACATAATTAGCCCATAATATAATTAATCAATCAACTGGGCTACTAATATTTATTAATTAATTGGCCCAGCCAATTAATTCTAGATAAATAACATTATTAAATAATGTAAAAATTACAGTAATCCATTAATAATGATTTCTGAGAGACAATAAATAACTAGGCAACTAATTGGGCCAGATCAGGGATCTAATACAAGAAATAAAGTTGGGCCTCAAATTAATTAATTATCTATGCTCAGCCCAGAGAAAAATTAATTAATAAACACAGATTCATTCCGCTAGAGAATCCGTGCTGACTTACCCCCTTTATCCCAAATTGAGCAAGGGCTTGTATTTTAGACTTAATCGATCTTCGTATTTAAGATAGAAATATCCATTAATTAATTAAGCTCACTAACAGCTTAAATTAATTAACATCTTATATTCCTGAGTAGTACCACTCGACCTTATTAACACACCTGAACTTAATCAACCGGCGGGGTTTAGTGTGCTAATCCTTTCGAGTTCCTCAGGGGATATTATCAATCCATTTTACTAGGATACGGTTGCAAGATACAGACAACCAGCCTGAGCCACAAATAACTACTAGCACCCAAGATACGTAGATCCAGTCGCGATGACGTTCACCGTAGTAGGTCAAAGTGATAGATAGCCAAATGCACTCAGCTGAAGTCTTACCAAGCTTTAGACCAGCTAAGTCACTGAGATCTTGGTTCTCCACTAAGGTCAGTTAGGAGAATACATCTCACTGTGATCCGTCAACACACCACCTTCAGTGTACCAGTAAAGACAAGCAACTAAGACAAGCCACTTCTTATCTAAACTGCAGCTTAAACCGACAACTTATCCTGAAGTTGTCTCAGCTGTGATAACTGTTTATATCTTGTCAGTTCAACCAATTTGTGTTGTCTTCTGTGATACCCGACACACCACACAAATCTAACTTTTATACAAGATAAAGGATAACATGTGCAAATATGTTTATTTATCAGATAGGAGAATAAAATAGTTGTAGGGACAAAACACATTGTATACAAGCATAAAATTTGCTTACAGTATACAAAATCCCAACATGCTGCATATGATAGGAAACGTGCAATCGAGTCTTGGATTTGCGTCCTTGTTGATGACTTGGAGAAATGGAGTACCTTCTATTGGGGAACACTCTCCTATCAGATTCTATGGAACTACACGTCGAAAATAAAAACAACTTGTTCCGACATAGGCGGTGGAAAAACTGTTAATACATACGGACCTACTTGGATTTTAAAGGTAATTGTTTGTTTATTAAGTATTTAAGACACATATTTTTACATGATGAAGATTTAAATTTACTTTTAAATAAGTTTTGCAGGCATGGTCCTACGAGGCGATTTCGGCGCTTGGTCGTGTGTGTGAAGTGACCAACCAAGTCGGCGCCATCCCTCATTGTTTGCGGTGGTCAATTCTATTGGCTACCCTCTCTTTTTTGCGGTATTTTGAATCTGAGATATAACATTATTTATTTATTTTGTAATTGTTTAATACTCCCTCCATCCCGCTATTATTGTCCTACTTTCATAATCGAGTTGTCCCGCTATTACTGTCCTCTTTCCTAAATTAGCAAAACTACTATTAAACAAAAATGAAGTGGACCCCTCCTACTTAATACTCATCCTCGCATTATCATACTCTCTATCTCCAAAAATCTATCTTTCACACGATTTTCGTTCCACTCCGTACTCGAAAATTTATGATTTTTAACTTTTTGGAAACTTAAGATTATTTCTTAAAATACAATATGAAAAAAAAAAAAAGAAAAAAAAAAAATTGATTGCCTCAACTATGCCCTACAAAAATTTGAATAAATTCTCATTTCTTCCACAAACCACTCCTCGAAACTTGTGCTCATTTCTTAATACATTTAAAACTTATAAAATATACACTTAAACAAAGTTTCTTAATCTCCGTACCGAAACTAAAGGGGACAGTAGTAGCGGGACAGTGGGAGTAATAAACTGTGACATTTGATTTATTTTGTTCAATGTTAAAATACAGCTTGAATGTAATATCACCCTCATCCCCACAGTACAAGAGTCCGCCACGGATTATTGGGAGAGCGTGGACGTGGAAAATCCACTAAGGTTTTTGTACTCCTTTCGTCAGAGAAGGGCCCCCACTCCTCCAGCGGTTCCTTCCCGCTCCACTCTAGACACGACCGCTGGACCGCCGACAGCTGGACTGTCAGCAAGTACCGATGAGGTAGATACCTCAATGAGTGATCAGCAACGCTAGTTGAAGCGGTGACGAGTTGATTCTCGTGACATGGAGCCGATACATGAGGAACACGAGCCGCCAATGCAACATGAGGAAGATAAGCCGCCCCTACAACATTCGGAGTCGAGGGGCGTCGGATTTGACGACTCAATCTTGCACCGACTAACCTCAGAGTTATCCGAGAGACTTGTCCAACCTGTGGATGACAAGTTGGTGAGCGGTTTGCTAGTGCCGTTAGTGACACGATTGAAGGCTGTTGTTGAAGAAAATGTAGACAATGCAGTCAGTGGTATATCAAAGTTGGTGCTAGAGATCGTGCCATCTAGAGAGACAGTGTCAGAGAATGTTTCTCAATCAGTTCAGAAAGAAAGCATGGGACTGAAATATGGGTTCAGCAGCCAGTTCAATCTTGCAAATGCGCAGCACAAAATAATTATCAAGAAGGCCTACTAGCAGTTCCGAGCTAGTGGAGAGATAAGTTCTTGACGTATCTGTGTTCATTGTGCACATTTGACCAATGTTTTTGAGACAAGCTCGAGAACTCGAAAGAGTTAATTGACGGGGAAGTAAGTGAAATGTAATTAATAAATTTTTTTTCATATTAATTTCACCTCATGCAAATTTATATTTTTTTTTGCTTTCAGGTGATGCAGTTAGTTGTTCATGATATATCAAAACAATAGGCTCAAATGTCATTTGAATGTGAAGAAGAAGGTTACATAGCGGAACACTTTGATTGCTCCCATTGATTTCTGTGTAATTTTTAGCTATAGTTTTCTTTAATTTGGGTAACTTTATATTATTTGAAAAATTGGGTAACTTTATTTCTTTTCTTGTTTTTCTTTAGGATTTATTTTAGACGGAGTAGGAGAAGCTTCACCCCCAAGAAAGGCATGGTTTTGAAATTTGTGAATAAGAACATGGAATATAAACACTAGGATGTGCCAATTTTGATCAGGGAGACTATTCGGGGTGAGGCGTATGACTTATTGCAGATTTGGGGGCTAGCTCGAAATGTGTTGGTCCGGAGACGATAGTCAGGTGTAGGGGGGGGGTGAATACACCTGATCACAGTTTATTTTTCTCAAACGCGAAGGACAGCTGAGCTGTAGGTTGCAACTGATGAACAATGCCAAATAGTAGCCTTCGATCGCGGGTCAGAAGTGTGCCAACTACTAAGCTCTCCTACTGACTTTTGTCAGTACTTGAAACTCAGTAGGAGACATTGTGCGGATAAGAGTGTGGGGCCCGGAGATTCATCTCAGTTTGAAAATGTGATTTCGCAAGTTTAAGTATTTGGCTAGTGCGCTTTGAAAAATACGTTTTATGCAAAGATATGATTTTTAATCAGTTTGTATGCAATGCTATAAAACAGTAAATAACACAAGCAATTTTTAACGTGGTTCGGATACGCAAGATCCTACGTCCACGGTCCTGCCGAACAGGAGTTCTTGTTGATTTATCTGAGCAAGTCTCAGCAAGGAATGCGTGCGGTGGACGAGACCCCTTCTAAGTTATAGTCCTTAGCGACTTTACAAATCAAACCGAGGTTTGAAAGGGAGGGGATAATCTCCAACTAGGAAGGAGTTCTTACAGTAAGAACAATCACTAAAAGTGAACTCCTTCGAATTTCTAAGCTATAAATTTGGCAATGAGCTTAGCTAGAGAAGAGGGATCTAAAGAACTCTAGAGAGAAGAACTAATGATATTCTATTGGGCAAGTTCTTCATTTGGATTGATCTTGAATGCGCTAGAGTTGTTCGAAAGCTTGAGCGTTTTTCCCTTGATATCCCGTGCGTGAAGCTCGGATTTCTTCTCTATTTATAGTTGTGAGCAGGCATATGTCCGTTGGAGAAGACGATGCCACGTGTCACAAGCTTCCAAAGAAAACGGCCATAAATTCGAATTGTTGCAGCAGAGTTGTTGGACACTGTACATGAGAGCAGCTTTAGTTGGTTAGAGCAGATAAAGCGTTGTCGGCTTCTCATTGGTCGAGGTTTGTGGTAGGTGAGATTGTGTCAGACATCGGAGTTGACTTTCTCTAATCCTCGTATGTCTTCTGCTGACTTTTGAAATGATTTTAGCGGCTGAGTCGTTTTCTGTCGGATACAGTAGACTTTAAGCAGTCTCTATCTTCTTCGTCTGAGTCGGCTGACAAGAGATATTCTCTTGAGTATGGTCACCGATGATCTGCGAAGGTGCGAGCTTGCATAGAGTTCTTCTGCGATGTACGTCGGTCAGATGAGGTGTCTTCTACTGAAAGTGAGGTTCAGCTGATGACAGAAGAAGGCAAGCAATTACACTGATGACGTGGGGTTCTGGAAAGTAACTTCGACAGAAGATCAATCCAACATTTTACCCCGTACAGGACTTAGACACAAAGATAGACAATAAAAACAGTCTAGCCTATACATCATCTAGTCCTATCAAGACACTACACTACTGATATCAGCTGGGTTTTGGGATCTTCAATTCCATAGTACTACTATGATTTCCCCCAATATTATTTTAACCACTAACAGCTAAATACCGTCTACTGACTCATAACCCAACAATTTCCCCCTAATTGATGATGCCAAAACCTCTATAAAATATAAAGAAAGAATACTAAACTGGCCGACATAGATAGACTTCGAAAGCGAATCGAGTTAGCCTTAAGAGTTCAGCCGTTGAGAGATAGGCAAAATCAGAGAAACGGTTATGTGTGAGTGTGTGTCAGATCACTTCAGTGATCAGTTGTGATAAGCATAACACAACTAAAAGCCTTAAGACAATGAGTAATTGTCTGGCCAGAAGAAAAGGAACTGATATATATGAAGAAGATTACAGGGTTCCTATTCTTCTATACAGGGGATGAGAAGACTATTGCTAACGTCTGAATCTCTGGGTCTTCTTCTTGAAGTCTTCAGACCTGTCAGCAGGAGGATCCAGGCCATAATATTTGTAAATCCTTGCACGCAACGTCTGGATTTCCTCGAGATCAGCAGGAATATCAGAACTTAGATCATGATGATAAGCTGCTGCTTCGATCTCATCTTCTATCTCCTTCGTGCAAAGCATGCCACGAGTAGTCCTAGGAGGAGGGATACGTCTGAATGCTGGAGCTCTGAGGGGTATCTTCTCTCTTTCCATAATCTGTAGGAGCTGATCTCTGAGCTGGGCATTGTATTGATGAATAAATTCTTCAAAGAGTTGATCAGTTGGTATCCCAGATGGATAGAAGCCCCATACATAGTATCCCTTGATAAATTCCTCTTTGAGTTCCTCCCACTGCTCGTTCAGTTCTGCTGGCACCCATCTGTCTATATGAGGAATAGGAGCTTTCTTGATGTAAGGTGCTCCTCTCCTGTAAGACCTTGGGATCTGCCTTTTTCAATCTACTACTGGCTCGCTGACAATCTTATCTGTCAGTTGAATGATCTTAGCCAGGTCAGCCAATCTTTTCTTCTCTCTGAGATCCGCTGATCTAGCATCTCCTCTTCGGAGATTTAATCCCTTCAACGTGGCCTCCCAGGTTGCTCTGTCCTCGGCCTCTTGCTCAGGTGTAAGAGTAGGAGTATAAGAACTCTGACCTAAGGGCAGGACTGCAGTAGAAGACGCTTTGGCTAGCTCCTCTTGAGCTTTCTTCTTTTGTTCATCAAGGATCAGTTTAGCCTTTTCTTTGGCAATCTTGCCAATTATTTTTCTAGGCTTCTTAGCCTTCTTAGCTTCTTCCATCTGCTGTTCATAATCCAGCTGATCTTGCAGCTTCTGGGCAACTTCTTTATCAAATGCCTCCTGCTCCGCTTTGGATTTAAATTTAGGCGTCGGGGAAGATGGAGGAGTAACTTCAGTAGTGATCTCCTTCCCCGGCCTTTGCGGTGGCATTGGCTCATCGTTCTGATCCAGAAATCGAGCAATATCTTCAATGTGCTGAGCAGTTGAAACATTTGCTGGCTCAGTCACAGCTGGTTGGACTTCTGGAACTTGGACATTTCCAGGAAGGGATACTTCAGAACTAGTTCCAGCCTGAATAGCTAAACCTTCCCCCTGATTTCCTTCCCCCTTTTTGATAACTTGGACTTATGGGCTCTTCTCCACCTCAGCCTGTTCCGCCTCAGCCTGTTCATCTATCATGGCTTCTTCCTCCTTTTTAGCATCATCAGCCAGGGAGAGGCGAGTGCGGATGGCTGTCACCTCCTTATCCAAATTAAAGCAAAGATTCTTGATGAAGGTGGCGGTGGATTAGAAGTCTTTGACTGCATCGCAGTATTGCTCCCATTCCTTCTCCTGATCAGCTCTAAATTGTTTTAGTTGGGTTGCGGACTCCTGTCTAAGTTTTAGCAGAGACTGATCATGAGATTCTGTCATCTCCTTCTGAATTTCTTTGAGTGCCTCCGCCTGTTGTTGAATGGCTTTCTGAAGGCTCGAGGAGGCCACTCTGTTTCATTCGTCCATGGTGGCTTGTACTGCCGCAAGGCCCTGAGTCAGCTGCTCAGAGAATGACTTCTGTTGAGAGATAAGGAGCTGTTGACTTTGAGCGGCTAAGTCCGCCTTCTGAGCTGTAAGGGCGGCCTCGACAATCTCCTGAATATTGACTGATGGAGTAGGAGCTTCGGAGACCTTCTTAACCCCTGCTGCCAGTCGGTCGACGCTCTCAGTCTGGGCTTTGGTGTACTGAGCCCATTTCAGATGAATGTCTTTTGCAAGGAGTCGATTCTTATCTCCCTGTCACCTGATGGCTTTGTTGACTGACTTAGAGGACACGGAACCGATGGGTTTGATCTGATAACTGCTGGTTCTGAGCCTCTGCTTAGATGTCGCGATCTGTTGCGCTCGACTCGGCTTCAAGGCAACTGGGGCATCACCTGATGTGAAGGGTGGTGGTGATCTACCCTGTTCGCGAGGAGTGTTACCCTCAGCAGATCCTCCCACATCTGCATCCTTGGGTGGCGCCTGATCTATGCCATCATCATTATTGTCATCGTCGTTGTCATCACCATGATGAGATGGAGGCGAAGGGCTGTTGACTGGAGCTGAGGATCTTAAGCTTAGCAGATAGAGCATAGCAGCGCGAAGATCCTCGAAGGAGGCTAGATCAGCTGGTTCCCCAAACCTTATAGCTGATTGCAAGCTCTGCTCTTCTGTCAGTAGGGATAAGGCTGACTGAGTCCTGATAAGTTCTTCAAGAATATCTCAGCTAAGGAATCTCAGCAGAATTTGTGTCCTGGCCCTTATGGCAATATCGACCAGATCCCGATATTCAGCTATTTCGGGGATCTGAGCACTGACCTCTCCAGTGGCTCGGAGAAGGGTGGAGTGCATTGTCGTCCACTCTGAGGAGGTTTCCTCAGTCGGTACTCCAGTGGCCGATTGATTCTCTGAGGAACTAATCCGCTGGACTTTATCTTTCAGCGTGGCACCTTCTATGCCTGTGTCCGCGTCAAGTGGTGGATCCTCCTGAGTGGGTGGAGGAGAGGCAAGTTTTGCTGGAACCTCAGAAGGTCCAGGCTTGCTGAGCCTCTTCCTCTTAGGCGGGTCGGCGCGAGGGGGCAAGTCGGAATGACTCTTTTCTGCTCAGGCGGCCCTCGCCCGATGGATTTCTCAGTAGCGGCTCTTGTCTTGAACTTTGTGAGCTTGCTGTCGAAATATCTCACATCAGCAAAGGCTTAGCGATCTGATACTGACTCTTCGATAAGTACGTACATCTTTGTCCCGTACAACAGCTTTCCCACACTTATAAGGCTTCTCTCACCAGTGGGCGTCGCTGCGAACTTCTGAGCCTGAGCTTTAAGCTGGGCTACATAGTAGTCAGTCTAATTGACTCTGACTCCATCATATATTATCATCACCAGCTGAATGTGAGGCTTGGATAGCTGATCATACGAACCGGCTAAGCTCATAAGAATGTGAGAAACAATGTACGCGAGCCCTCGGTACTCTGGTAGCAGCAGATTCTTCGACAGAGCTGTCTTGAAGACTACGTCGTTTCTGCCACAGAATTTCTGAACATAGGAGTTGATCTCTTTCTCCTTGTATCCAATAGGTGAGACTCCGTGTGCTGGGAGATCAAAGGTTAGCTCCACGGCGGATCGGATATCGATGATGTGTTCACTGGCATCCCAAGATTGAGGGACAACTTCCTTCATGTATGAGAACCTGGATTCCTCCACCCCTGTATCTAGGGTTCTCCAGTTGTAGTAGACTTCTGCAACTTGTCTGGGCAAGTATGCTCTGGGTTCCTTCGAGACGAGAAGCTCCAGTTCGAAAGTCTCGAGAGCCGTGAAGACGGGTTCAAGAAATGGAAGATCAGCTTGGTGTAGCGCCATCGTCGGCTCGAACAGGATTCGGGACTTGATGATTTCATCGATGTTGGTGGGTGTTTTGACAGCCATATTATCTGCAAATTTTCTATTAGAGACTGAAATAATAGAAGTCAAAACACAATTTATTCGCAATAATGTAGATGATGTTTACCGTTAATGTAGAGCTTGGTTGAAAAGAAAGTTTAGATTTAGAAAAGAAGATGAATCGAAAATGCTGAAATTTCTTAAGCTTTAATGGCGATAAAAGTGTGAAAGTGGATTTGAGGTAGAAGATAAAGGATTTTATATGATCGTGCGTATCAAACTGTTTAGATCGGACGGTTGGGGTTCAATCTAAAATTTTTAATGACGGTTGTGATTTGATGTCATAAATGGAATGATTACACAAGCCGCCTCTACCATAGACCCACATAGGATTACGCGCAGTTAAGGTAAGTGAAAAGACATGCATTAAATGCGCTGCAGGCAGCATTAAAGACTAAGTCATTTTAAATGAGAACAGTTTCCTACTGACTTATCCTTAAAAATTAATGGCAGGAACTACTGAGTGCAAGCGACTGAGATAATAAATGCTAGCATGCTTCTGATAAAATTAAGTATATTAATACTACGCAAACCTCTCCAGCTGAACTTTTACGATCAGCTGGTTACCGTTAAACTTAGGAGGATGATTGATGTGCTGATAACCACGTTCCCCCTTACTGTGTACAGTTTGATTCTCCCGACTGAATCATTGTACTGAGTCCTTGACCTGTCATACTGATTTCTTCTACTGACTCTACTCAGTAGGTTCCAGTAGACCTAGCTCAACTGATAACTCTCTGAATCTGTTCTCAGCTAGTGGTTTGGTCAGTATATCTGCCCTTTACTTGTCAGTATGGATTTTCTCCATTCTAATATCCTTCTTCTCGACATGGTCTCTCATGAAGTGGTGTCGAATATCCACGTGCTTGCATCTCGTATGGAGAACTAGATTCTGAGTTATTGCAATAGCACTGGTGGAGTCACAGTAGATGGGCACTTCATCCTGAATTATACCATAGTCTCTCAGTTGTTGTCGAAGCCAAAGGATCTGGGCACAGCAACTTCCAGCAGCCATGTACTCAGCTTCAGTAGTGGACGTTGCCACTGAATGCTGTTTCTTTGAAAACCAAGATATTAGCTTGCTGCCTAGGAACTGACACGTTCCAGAAGTTGACTTTCGATCTATCCTGCATCCTGCATAATCAGCATCAGAATAACCTATCAGTATTAGATTATCATCGCGCGGATACCATAACCTGCGTCGGGTGTTCCTTTTAGATATCGCAGAATCTTCTTTCTTTGAGTCTAGATGACTTCGCTTGGGATCCGCTTGAAATCTAGCACATACACCTACAAAGATAAGTTATATCAGGTCGGCTAGCTATTAAGTATAATAAAGAACCAATAATAGCTCTATAATCAGTAGAGTTAACAGAAGCTCCCTCTTTATCTAGATCGATTTTGAAATTCATATTCATGGGGATTTTGACTGGCTTGCTCGAGTCGCAGCCAAATCTTTTCAGGAGATCTCGAGTGTACTTGGCTTGATTGATGAATATTCCTTCAAGTGATTGCTTGACTTGGAATCCAAGGAAATAATTCATCTCGAATTTCTCCTTCATCATTTTCTCGAATTGTTGACATATAGTCACGTTTCGACAATCGAAAATGATGTCGTCCACGTAGATTTGCACCATTACGATGTCATCTCCTGACTTTATGTTGAACAGGGCACAATCTACTGTCCCCTTCTAAAAACCTTTCTGAAGTAGAAAGTCTGATAGGGTATCGTACCAAGCCCTGGGTGCTTGTTTTAACCCATACAGAGCTTTCCGAAGTCTGTACACTTGATGTCCCTGCTGAAAGCCGGGCGGTTGTTCCACGTAGATTTCTTCCTTCAGCACGCCATTCAGAAAAGCTGACTTTACATCCATTTGATATACTTTGAATCCTTGATGCGTTGCATAAGCTAGGAAGAGACGAATAGCTTCCAATCTGGCGACTGGAGCAAATGGTTCATCAAAGTCGATTCCTTCTGCTTGACAGTATCCTTTGGCAACTAGTCTAGCTTTGTTTCTGACAATGACGTTGTTTTCATCACGCTTGTTCTTGAAGACCCACTTAGTACCAATCACATGCTGATGTCTAGGTCTGTCAACAAGCTCCCAAACTTCGTTTCTAACGAACTGGTTCAGCTCTTCTTGCATGGCGATGATCCAGTCAACATCATTGAGTGCGTCCTCTATTGACTAAGGTTCTTCTGTAGACAAGAAACAAGAATAGAGTGAGCTTTCTCCTTGACTTAATCTAGATTTTGTCCTGATAGTTGCTGATAGATCTCCAATAATAAGATCTGAAGAATGAGCGTCAAGCCATGAATGTCTGAGTCTGGCTTCTTCTTCTGATACTACTTCTGCACAGTCAGTAGGTGTGTTAGGCATTTCAGTTGTACTGTTCTGTGATTGCATTAGTTCAGTAAGAAGGTTAGGATCTCTGAGTTTCCAGGTTCAGGGGCATTTAGCTCAGGAACAGTATTTGTTCCCCCTGAGTTTATATTCTCAGTAGAGGTCTCAGTTACCACTGGGGCTTCCTCATCGACCGTTGTTACCTGTTGTTGATTCTGTTCAGTAGAATCAACCAGGTCAGCTACATCGCTTGTTGGCTGAGTCTGAATTTCTTCATCGTCTGACTCATCATCCCAACAATTAGGGGTGTAATGGTTCGGTTCGGTTCGACTTTTTATGTATTTTAGGAACCGAACCAAACACATAGAAATGGTTCGGTTCGGTTAGATGAATTTTTCAATATCGGAACCGAACCGAACCTAATCGCTTACAAATGGTTCGGTTTGGTTCATCGGTTCACTTTTTTATTTTTTTATTTATTTTTTAAATCTTAAATAATGCAAGAATAATAGTTTATAAGATGTCACTCATTCCGAACTCATAAGTATAGAGTTGTTACTTCTTTCTCTTCATTTGTATAGAATAGAATTGATCAAAACTTAAATCTAATATCTAAATCAAACAATATTCTCATATAAGAAAGACAAATATTAAATAAAAAAAATTAAAAAATAGGATATTAATTCGGTTCGGTTCGAACCGAACAAAAATTCTTGAAACCGCGAACCGAACCGAATGTAAACGGTTTCTAAAAAAATAAATCGAACCAAACCACGAAACCGAACCGAACCACACTTTTCGGTTTGGTTCGGTTCGGTCCGACCGGTTTTGTGGTTCGGAGCGGAACCACTTACACCCCTACCAACAATGCTGGATCTTTTCAGCTTTGTCGTTTAGTGCGAGATCCTGTAGCTTGCTGCTGACATCTTCAGTATTTGTCTTTGTAGTTTTCCTGTTCTCAGTAACAAACTCATCAAAAACAACATGAGGGCTTTCCTCCACGCAAAGGGTCCGATAGTTAAAGACTCTGAATGCTTTATTGACCCGAGAGTATCCTAAGAATACTCCTTGATCAGATTTGCTGTCAAAGACCTTCAACCGATCTTTTCCGTTATTATGGATAAAGCAAGGACAGCCAAAAATATGAAAATGAGAAATAGAAGGAATTCTCCCTTTCCATAATTCGTATGGTGTCTTCATGTGTTGCTGTGTAAGCAGTGAGCAATTCTGAGTGTAGCAGGTGGTGTCAGTAGCATCTGCCAAGAACTTTGAGGGTAGTCCAGAGTCTGCTAGGAGTGTTCTTGCTGCTTCTTTAAGTGTTCTATTTTTGCGTTCAGCAAGTCCGTTCTGCTGAGGGGTGCGAGCTGCTGATGTTTCGTGCTTAATTCCCTCCTTTTCGCAGTACTCTTTAACTACTGAGTTGAGAAATTTTGTTCCTCTGTCTGAGCGAATTCTCTGTAGCTTGATGTCCTTTTCCACACTGAGCTTTTTCAGCAGTTTGGGCAACTCAGTCATGACATCAGATTTGTTGGCTATGAAGATAACCCATGTATATCTCGAGTAGTCGTCAATAACGACGAGGGCATACTTCTTGCCTCTTATAGTCACTGGAGAAACTGGCCCGAATAAGTCCATGTGTAGCAGCTGAAGGATTCCATCAGTGGAAGGTGACGGAATAGGTGGATTGCTACTCTTTGTCTGCTTTCCCTTCAAACATGCTTCACAATTCCTGTCTTTGATAAACGATTCGTTGGGCAGTCCTCTGACTTTAGAGTTCTTGGCTAGCTTGTTCATAGTCTTGAAGTTCAGGTGGCTGAGTCTCTTGTGCCACAACCATCCTGCCTTGTCACTAGATTTAGTCTGTGCGAGTAAGCAAGCTCAGGTTCTGCGGTTTTCCAGTTTGCAACGTATATATTCTTCCTCCGCGAACCTGATAACACTGTTTTCCCTGTAGATTTATCAACATTATCACAGAAACCAGCGTCAAAGATAACTCTATTCAGATTGTCACAGAATTGACTGACAGAAAGGAGATTATGTTGAAGTCCTTCAACATATGTTACTCTTGGAACTGAGGCAGTCCCAATATTCAGTGTTCCGTATCCCCTTGTATAGCCTTTATAGTTGTCACCAAACTCAATTCTGGGACCATCTTCCTGTATGTAGTTAGTCAGCAGGCTCTTTTGATAAGTAATGTGTCTTGATAAGTCATTTGTATCGAGCAGCCGCTGTCCACAATCCAAGGGTCCTTATGCACCTGCAAAACAGAAACATTTTTAGGTACCCTTTGGTTCAGTTGGGTCCTTACATGTTAGTGGGTGATTTCGGAACCCAGATCTGCCTAAGGACCTTAGAAGTCTGAGACTTCTTCTTCTGAACCTTGTCAACTTTCTTCTCCACAGGACTCGGAGATACTGACTTTCTGATGATTTTGGGTTCAGGAGCTTTCTTCTTCTGAGGCTTTGTATTCCTCCTGACCCTGGGCTCATAGTAGTACGAACCATATAGAGCTGGATGTTCATACAGTGGTTCCTTGTACTGTTCCGCCCACCTGACATTCTTGGTTCCCCCTAAGTTTGATCGTGGTGTCCTGGGGCTGGAACCTCTGGTCAGTAGTTTCTTGTTGCTCGGCTGATGTGCAACTATCTTCTGTTTATTCTTCGCCTGAGGTGTTGAGTCAGTAGTCTGAACTTTACCTCTGACGAACCTATCAGCCAGCAGTTCTGAGCTCTTTGAAGTGGAAGCTTCATGAGTATAGCCAAGTCCTTCTTTCATGACCGTCGGCCTTTGCGCTCTAAGCATACTTTCCAACTTCTCCTTAGCTCCTAGTGCTTGTTCAGTCATCAGTTCTCGCCAAACTTCATCACTTCTTCGAAGTGACTCATAATCCTTTTCAACTTCTGCGAGCTTCTGACTGAGTCGGGCTATCTCAATATCTTTCTCAGAATTGTCCTTGGTCAGAACTGATATCTGAGTTTCTTGAAGCTAAGACTTAGTCATAAGAGATTTAATCTCTTCCTTGAGTCTCACAACAAGATTCTCAGACTCAGTAGAGACCTGAAAATCAGAAGAAAGTCTCTGATTCTCAGCCTTTACCTGTTCCAATTCCTGAATGGTTCTGCTGAACTCTCTGCTCAGCTGAATCTGCTCCTCTAGTAGATCGTCGTAGGCTTGTACCACATCTAGAGGCTCATCTGTGACCGAGCACGTGTCGTGTGTGTTGTGAGAAGAAGAGGTTAAATTAAGTTTAGAATTTACCTCAGCCTCTTCTCCGACCATCAGACAATATTCTGCATTTTCTTCAGGATCTGTTTCTCCGATCTCAACGGCAACAAATGCAGCTTCGTCTTCAGAAGAATACATGAATGTATCTTCCTCGATTGAGTCATCGGATATCTCTCCGGCTATGTAGGCCTACCTCCTACGGGCAAATTTCTCGCGTCTGGCCTACCGTTCTGCTCTTTGAGCAGCTGAGAGTTCGGGACATTCGTACTGATAGTGTCCCTCCTTCTTGCAGTTGTAACAGACAGATGATCTGCTCTTTTTCCAGCTGAATCTTTGGATGGACTCGTAGCAGGTTCTGTGTTCCTGCAGTCAGTAGAAGGTTTAGATTCTTCCCTTTTTCGAAAATCTTTCTTACCTGAGGGAGAATCTCTGTTGTATTTCTTCAGCTTTTTGACTCTCTCCTTTTCTCTTCGATATTTAAGAGCCATAAGCGCAAGTGGGTCAGTAGCAGATGTCTCAGAGGACTTTGTTTCTGCTGCAGCTACTGCCTTGCTGGAAGAAATGGGTTTGATTCCAGTTTTGCTGACTGTTGCTTTGAAAGCATGGTCAATCTGAGTGTCAGCTGGAGCACTGGAACATCGTTGGGGTATGTTGTACTCAAATTCCTCTGTTTTTAATTCTGAAAAGATAACATCAGGAGTTAGAGCATTAAGATCAGAGCGACGTAAATAAGTAGCAAATGGAAGCCACTTCTGTCGAGGTAGCGCTCTTAAGATCTTGGTGTTCATCTCTTTGTTGGTGAACATCCTCCCCAGCCCGTTGATCACATTGACTTGGTTTGTGAATCTGACGCTTAGCTCGTCAATGGTCTCACTGGGCTCCATGGCAAATGCGTCGAACTTTTGTAGCTCTAATTCAAGCTTGTTCTCTTTGATCTGTGGGGTTCCTTGGCTCAGTACAGCCAGGGCATCCCAAAGTTCTTTCGCCGTCTTGCAGTCTTGCACCCTCCCGAGGTGAGAATCACTTAGCGTAGTCAGGATTGCATTCCGCGCAACTCAGTCGAGGTTGTGCAGCCTTTTCTCTTCTGGTGTGAATGCTGATTTTTCTTTAGCAACCTTAGCGCCAGTCTGCGCTCCTACACCTCCCACAGCGGCAAATTGTACACGATCGATCATGGGAATGATGGGTCCTGTCTCAAGGACGTCCGTCATGCTGTCATGCAGCGAGGTAAGGTGTGCCTCCATTCTCACACGCAATACCGTGTAGTTCTCTATTGAGAACATCAGTACCATCCGAATACCTGACATATCAGACATTATGGGTAAGAGTATAAGGATGTATGAAGAGATGCTTGTGCAAAAAAATGTTTTCAGGATCTGTTCGAGAAGACCATTATTTCAGAACTGGTTATTCAGAAGAACACCGTGTGCTCTGATACCAATTGTTGGTCCGGAGACGATAGTCAGGTGTAGAGGGGGGTGACTACACCTGATCACAGTTTATTTTTCTCAAACGCGAAGGACAGCTGAGCTGTAGGTTGCAACTGATGAACAGTGCCAAATAGTAACCTTCGATCGCGGGTCAGAAGTGTGCCAACTACTGAGCTCTCCTACTGAATTTTGTCAGTACATGAAACTCAGTCGGAGACGTTGTGCGGATAAGAGTGTGGGGCCCGGAGATTCGTCTCAGTTTGAAAACGTGATTTCGCAAGTTTAAGTATTTGGCTAGTGCGCTTTGAAAAATACGTTTTATGCAAAGATATGATTTTTAATCAGTTTGTATGCAATGCAATAAAATAGTAAATAACACAAGCAATTTTTAACGTGGTTTGGATACGCAAGATCCTACGTCCACGGTCCTGCCGAACAGGAGTTCTTGTTGATTTATCTGAGCAAGTCTCAGCAAGGAATCTCGCTATTGGACCGGACCACTTTTAAGTTATAGTCCTTAGCGACTTTACAAATCAAACCGAGGTTTGAAAGGGAGGGGATAATCTCCAACTAAGAAGGAGTTCTTACAGTAAAAAACAATCACTAAAAGTGAACTCCTTCGAATTTCTAAGCTATAAATTTGGCAATGATCTTAGCTAGAGAAGAGGGATCTAAAGAACTCTAGAGAGAAGAACTAATGATATTCTATTGGGCAAGTTCTTCGCTGGATTGATCTTGAATACGCTAGAGTTGTTCGAAAGCTTGAGCATTTTTCCCTTGATATCCCGTGCGTGAAGCTCGGATTTCTTCTCTATTTATAGTTGTGAGCAGGCATATGTCCGTTGGAGAAGACGATGCCACGTGTCACAAGCTTCCAAAGAAAATGGCCATAAATTCAAATTGTTGCAGCAGAGTTGTTGGACACTGTACATGAGAGCAGCTTTAGTTGGTTAGAGCAGATAAAGCGTTGTCGGCTTCTCATTGGTCGAGGTTTGTGGTAGGTGAGATTGTGTCAGACATCGGAGTTGACTTTCTCTAATCCTCGTATGTCTTCTGCTGACTTTCGAAATGATTTTAGCAGCTGAGTCGTTTTCATCGGATCTGATAGACTTTAAGCGATCTCTGTCTTCTTCGTCCGAGTCGGTCGACAAGAGATATTCTCTTGAGTATGGTCGGTGATGACTACCGAAGGTACTGATCTTGCATAGAGTTCTTTTGCTGATGTCTGTCAGCTGATGAGGTGTCTTCTACTGAAAGTGAGGTTCAGCTGATGACAGAAGAAGGCAAGCAATTACACTGATGACGTGGGGTTCTGGAAAGTAACTTCGACAAAAGATCAATCCAACATTTTACCCCGTACAGGACTTAGACACAAAGATAGACAATAAAAACAGTCTAGCCTATACATCATCTAGTCCTATCAAGACACTACACTACTGATATCAGCTGGGTTTTGGGATCTTCAATTCTATAGTACTACTATGATTTCCCCGAATATTATTTTAACCACTAACAGTTGAATACCATCTACTGACTCATAACCCAACAAAATGTAAGTGTTGGTCCCGAATGTACGGTCAGGTGTAGAGGGGGGGGGGTGAATACACCTGAATCCGATTTTCTCAACTTCGAACACGAACAGTCCTGTTCAGGAAAGTGCCGTACTGAAATAATTCAGCAGACCAAATAGCTTTTTCTGAATCGTGTGTGGCAAAGAGTATGACTCTACTGAGATCTGCTAGCTGACTGAGTCAGAATTCAGTATCAAACAGGTAGAGTTCAGTGGTGCGGAAAAGTGTAGGCCCAAATCAGTTGAGTGGAAAAACCGTTTTAGCAAGTCTCGGTTCGGTAAATAGACGAGTTCGGTATCTTTGAGACAGTTGTATAATTTTAAAGTAGGTTTTCAGTATGAACAGTAAAATCAATGCAACAGTAATCAGAAAGCAATAAAAAGACACATATTTTTAAAGTGGTTCGGATATCAATCGATCCTACGTCCACTGTCCCGAAAGTTCAGGAGGCTATTTATTATACTGAGTTAGTCTCAGTCAGCTTGTACACAGGACAAAGCCGTGGCTTGGGGATTATATCGAGCAAGTCCCGGTTACAAAGGCATCAAACTAAAGTGTTTGACAAACTTCTCCAACTGTGAAGGAGTCCTTTTACAATAAGGATTGGGTTCAAATATGAACTCCTTCGTCTAAGCTATAAGTATATTCTGTTGAGCTTAGGGTTAGAGGGATAGGGAATGAGAGTGTGGCTTCTAGATCGACGAACAGCTGAAATAAGCTTTAGGTTCGTGTATCGTCGATTTGGATACTAGAGACTCTTCTAACAGTTTAGCTTGGTTCCCTATGAGCTGAAAATGTAGTCTTTTGCCGGAGATAGATCTTCAAATTCTTGCGGAAAACTTAGGATTTTCTGGTTCTAGCTCGTTTGAATGCTTGTGTTTGATTTCGTCGTTAAGCTTATGCGCGTTCTCTCTCTTTCTCTTGAAATGTCCCTCTATTTATAGAGCAGAGATTGGAAAAGATCCGTTGGAGACGATCTTCCTTTCTCTCTCTCTTTTGGTAGCAAACGGCTCTTTTGAAGTAGGTAACAGTGTATTTTCCCACCTTTTTAGGAAAAGGGTTGACTGCAGCTTTAGCAGGTGAGAAGACACGTGTGTTCTTGTCATTCGTCGAGGTGAATAGAGTGGTTGAGATAGCACAGACTTCAAGCAAACTGAAGCTGACTTCTCTCTTCCTCGTATATGACAATGCTGATTGTCTTTCAAAAGTATTTGACAGTTCTGACTGTCTGCCGATGCTGAGTCTGATCCCTTATTCAGTAGGTAGATAGCCGAGGCAAGTCTATCGAAGATCGGCTACGAGTTCGATGAATCGCTCTCGCCGAGTCCAGTTCCACCGACTCTTTCGATATCTTTGCTCTCGTCGAGTCCAAGATCACTGAGTCTTCTACTTCTGATGTTAAGGCAGATAATCTACTGAGCGCCTTGATCAGAGCAGAGTGTCTACTGAGTCTGAAACCTCAGAGACAAATAACGATTACAACGGAATGGTTCACCAATCAGATAAGGTTTTGGGATCTTCAAATCTTCTCAACAATCAAAGCACTAGGCTGCTGAGCATGGTTCAGTATAGAAGATAGAATCATTTCCCACTAAGTAAGACTATGCTGAGGACAGAATCATCACCCAACAGTAAGAATTTTTTTTTGTTTAGTAGCTAGTTTGAAGAAGTTGGGTATTAAGTGAATGATTTTTGCAGGTCATTGTTATTTGTTGTCTTGGTAAGGCCCGACATTGGGTTACTCTGCGGATAGATCTCTTATCATGGACGATCCACTTGTATGACTCCCTCTTATTGAAGTTGACCAGCGATCCATGTGACGAGGTCAAAAATTATGCACAGGAAAGAGAACTACCCTGCTTGGCTAGGCTGCTACCTCGAGCATTAGATGTTGCTGGTTACTTCACTTTAGTTGGGAGGCTGCCAATTTTCAATGAGTTCAGGTTTGTGAAGGAGGAGTAAGACAACCAATATTGGCAATTAGTTGATGTACAATATGGTGTCTACGCCATGATGTACGTTGATAGATTGCTTTGTAGATTTCCCCCAATCGAGCACCATCAAGACCAACTCCTTGAATACCGAAATAGTATAGCTTTAAGGCTATTCAGATGTTCGGTGACCCCCGATACTTCTTATGATTGTCAAGGTTATAATACTTCGTAGACATTTATGTTTATTTTAAGAAATATTAGTAGTCGTAATTGTAGACATTTTATGTATAATTATGTTCATAATCGTAATCGCGTAATCATCTAGCAGATTCGTAGTTGCCTAATTCGTATTGGTAGATTCATAGTCGCATAATTGTAGACAATGCCTATTCGTAGTCGCCTAATCATAGAGGCGGATTTGTAGTCGCCTAATCGTAGATGTGGATTCGTAGTTGCCTAATCGTAAAGGTGGATTTATAGTCGCCTAATCGTAGATGTGGATTCGTAGTCGCTTAATCGGTGGCGGATTCGTAGTCGCCTAATCGTAGTCACGTAATCAGTAGTCACCTAATTACATGATAGTCGCCTACTTGAGTATGTGTTATTGTGTAGGCCATATTAATATGTATAGTCGCCTAAATACTCCACTGTCGCTTAAATGAATATGGGTGTCGCCTAAGATAAACTATGTCAATATCGTATAAAGATCCGGGTGTCGCCTAAGCGACTATGGGTGTCGCCTAATGTTGAACAACCTAGATTGAACCCTTGTCCCCTTAAAACCCTAAACCCCAAAAAATACGTTAGACCTACCCTTTTTTGATTTGGTTAAATTTTGAAAATGGATTTGAAATGATTACTCGTTTATTACACAAATTTAAAGCGGTTCTTCAATGGATCATTTATACGATTATTGAAATCTAACAATTATTTTCTACGAAATATACTCAAAGGTTGTTCCTAAGTAAGTAAGATATCTGAATTTGAAATAATCAATTGATTGACTTGAAATTAGTTTAAATTTAACATTATAATATATTAAACAAGTTATATATCAACTAATTTATGATCGCGGGACGAGAAAACAACCTAAAATTATTGTCAATATAATTTTTTAGATGAATATTATAATTGATCTTCACTAGGCAGTTATAGTAATCGTGGCCGCCGCCTAGTAATAATCGTGTAGGCCCATGAAATATGGGTGTAGGGCCCCTCAATTAAATTCGCCCACATAGTATCCAAAATGAACGGGTGAAAATGTAAAAATTTGGGCCACATTTTTTTTGATTTGGGCTCCATAATATAAGCGCGAACTGAATTTTCGATAAAATTAGAGCGTTTAAGCTACCCACTACCCAACTACTGATAATTTCGACAATTTTAGAGTGTCTGAATTTAAATAACATGCGCAAATTATCCAACCGGATCCATGGGACACTTTCTGATAGTATGCCCAACTTCCTTACAATTATTGTATTTCTTTTGCCTTCGTGTCCGACCACCGCTTGTATACAATACCTTCCGTAGATGTTGTATGGTCCGGATCTGTTACCATTAAATAAAAAGAAATAAACATTAAAATAAGATGTTAAACACATACACACATAATAATTCTACGTTGGATAATTGAACACGACAAACCGTTCATAGGAAGAGAGGCTCTGCAAGTATGCCTGTTATGACCGTATGTTTTACATTTGCTGCACTTTTGGCGCCCTGTAGCAGAGCTCTCTACAGTTGATCGTGCTCTACTCATCCTTGGCCGCCCAGTCTGACGATCAATCAAGGGAGCACGAACTTCAAAAGCAGCACGATCGGCCGGAACGATCCAATGTCCCAGATACGGCATAGGCATGAAGGGCGACAAATACGTTTGCACGAGATTAGCAGTTCTATAGTATGAGGCTACAAAGTCCACTATTGACAGGCCAGCAAATCTGTATAGCAAACAAAAGATCAATAAGAATACTATGATACAAATAAATTCAAACAAAATCATACCGGATGGTAACTGCTGCGTGAGGACATGGGATCAAATCATAGTTGAAAATCTGACAATCACATGTCCGTTGTTGTATGTTGACAATGTAACAATGTTTAGCCTCATCAACCCTATAGACTTCTGCACTCATCCCACGTACAAAAAAGTGACGTCCCAATTCTTGAGCCTTAGCCAAACGATTTTTGGCAAATTCAGACAACACATGTTGTCTAGCAATTACGTTGGTGCAGCGCTCGTCGAACCATGTTTTTAATATGTGTCTGTAAACCTCAAGCAATGAGCATATAGGGAGTCGCCCTTCCCATAACAATCATGCATTCAAACACTCGGCATTGTTTGAGGTCATGAAGCCAAAGCGTCGGGTTGGACAGTGCGATCTCGCCCATCGATGAACTCCTATCTCATAACTCTGCTGTAGGAACCATCCTTGCTCATAATTTCTAGCTTAGCCATCGTACTCTGAAAAACATTAGAACGGTAATAACACAATCCATGTGCCGCCTCCGGATAAATTCTTCCACAACATTCTTGATACTCTTATGTTGATCTGAAACAATGAGTAGTCATTCACGGTATCCAAAAGCCTCTCGAAGTTGCCTAAAAAACCAAACACACGACTCATTGTTTTCAATATGTCCAAGCCCTATAGCAAGAGGGAAAATTTTCTCATTTACATCCATCGTCACTGCTGTAAAAATAATTCCCTTATTTTTTCCTTTCAAATGAGTGTCGTCGACTACAATCACCGGCCTCAAACAATTATTGAATGCTACAATGCAGGAGCCAAGGGCAAGAAACATGTAGTTAAATAGATGATCGTGGGTTATTTGAAGTCTCACAAATGTTTCGCTGTTAGTTAATTCTATAACATAGAGGAACCTCGGTAACATCTGAAATGATTTATTGTATTCGCCATAACAAACTTCAATGGCAAGATTTATAACGCGCAGAGCAAAACTATAATCAACATCGATGCCGTAATCATTCTTCAGTTAAGTGATCCTTTGCTTTGGTTTCAAAATAACCCCCTCGCCTAATTTGCGTGAGAAGTACGCTTCTAAGACCTTAGCGGGCAGATGACGAGGAGCATTATGATCAAAATTTGTGTGGCAAGTATGCTCCAGTACAAATTTGTTCACCCGCCACATTTTTCCATTAGCTGTGGCACATAACTTGAACGGACATTCGTTTCCATGCTTGCATACATAATGAACCCTTTAGTTGCATGACCGCGGGACAGCATATTCAACTCGATGTTGCATATGATAGTTGCCAACAGCCTACACAAAGTCCATGATTATGCTCATTCAACCATTCCACGCATTCAACAAGACCTGCTATATCCAAATCCGCAAGTGGAACAATCCAGTTTCTTACTGGACCGACATGTACTTGTGTTGTTGTAGTATTTGAGGAACTGGTCTCCATTATTTCATCCATTTGATGGTCTCGTAAAGCAGTCCTATTCAGAAATTTGGTACTGTGCGTTGGATCGTGAACCCATGCATTAAATTCGTTCAACACAGAATCAATGAGCTCTCAATTATATTCCTCGTCCTCATCATCATCCGAATCACCAGCTTCCTCCTCATCATTCGAATTATCTGCTTCATCATTCGCATAATCTGCATCCTCATTATCTACATGAGTCGAGTTGTTGCTAGCTGCATTATTTCTTCTCCACGTCTTACATGGTTCAATTCTTTTTTGAACTGCATACACAGTTGGATTTCTATTCTCGAAAAACATCCTAACCAAATCTTCATCAACCGTCAGAGGTACCTCAATTCTTCTACCATCGTTTGTGCGTGTTCGATAAAATAAATCATACTCTACAGATGAAGGATTATTGTTAAGGGTACGGTGAATATCGTGTACCAACAATTCACTGTTGAAATTCACGGACGTATAAAATAACAATTCATCACCACCTTCATACTCAGATAGGTTCCAGTGACCACCGTGTCGCAGAAAATAGGTTGAAATTTCATCTATAAAGAAATCACCAATGAATGAGAAAATTCGTGTAGCGCTAAGAAGTCGTATAGTGACAACAAAAACAAGCGCTTAGGCAACACTAAATAATCGCGCAACGACGACAACAACAACCCATTAAGCGACCAAAAATAAGTGCATAACGATTAATTAGTAATCGTGTAGCGCTAACAGGTGTTAAACACTAACACTAATAATGAAGAGCGATTAACATGTTGTCGAATATCGATTAACAAGTCATCGTGTATCGCCAAAGGCTAGTCGAGTAACGATAATTCAGTTTCAGTTTCCTAGTCACTAATAAACAAGACACAATTGCTTACAGCTAGTCGTATATCAAAAAAATTAATCGCTAAACGTAGTCGCATAGCACTTAATCAACAGCCGCTTAAGCGTCAACCTATACTCGTATAGCGACTAAAACATATCGCGACTCATAATCAACCCGTCGTCTAGTTATAAATACCATACACGGATTTTCAACTATAAAATAACGAGGAAAAAACAACAAAATAAAAATATTCGGATGCATTAAACAATATTTCAAGCTTAAAATAACAATAAACCTACATAATCTCCACCAACCAAACAACATGCATAACTACATAAACCATAATTCACCATAATCAAATGTTAAACAACTTATCGGATCCATCTTTTAGCTTTCAAGGAATTAATTTTGATTTTTTCACCAAGAAATGCGAAGAAAATGAAATTAATTACTTCAATTTTAGTTATAACCGCAAGAACATTTTTTCAACAACTTAATTTAATTTCAAATTCATTATTTCTCTTACAAGTGTCAGATTTTGTCAATTGGTAGTTGCTTTTAATATTTAGTATGTTCAAATGGGTATACAACATCTACTTTATATTAGGTGGGTATATAACTCATACATCTATTATTTATGGGTATTCTTATACATTCTCTTTTAAAAGTTATTGTTGGTCCCGAGTCAAACGTTCAAGTGTAGAGGGGGGGTGAATACACCTGAAAACCTTTTCCAAACTCAAACGTGAACAATCCGATTTACGGAAGATGTTTACTGAATGAATTCAGTAGACCAATCAAGTTGTTCTTGATCACGTGGACGGAATGACTGAGAGTGTTGAGCTCTGCTAGCTGACTTAGGGTCAGAATTTAGTAGCGTTCAGCAGTTGTTCAGTAGCGTGCGGAATGTGTAGGCTCGATTAAGCTTGTTTTGAAAATGTTTGTTTATCAAGTCAGTTCAATATATTAGTGCAACATTTTAAACTTTTATCGAATTGTTGTTGTATGATTTTGTAAAGATAATTTCAGTATGAATAGTTATCAATGCAACAGTTAAATGACACAGCGATTTAAAATGGGTTCGGATACGCAAGATCCTACGTCCACTGATCCTGAACAAAGCAGGACACTATTTTATTATACTGAGTTAGTTAGTCTCAATTAGTTTGTACGCAGGACAAACTATAACTTGTGATTATACTGAGCAAGTCTCAGTTTACAAGGTCAACAATAAAGTTTGATTGTATCTCCAACGATGAATGAGTTCTTAACACTTAAGAACAGTTCAATAAATGAACTCCTTCGGTTCTAAGCTATGGATATAACAGTTGAGCTTAGGTTAGAGGGTGGGAACGAGAATGGCTTCTAGAACGAAGAACAAAGAGGAATAATCACTCTGGGTTCACGTTCTTCACTTGAATATTTGCTAAGTATTCTAGACCTTGAGTTCGTTGAATGCTTGAGTTCCCGTGTTTAGGTCACTTATATGATCGTGTAGTGCGACTTGAGTGACCACGACCTTCCCCCTATTTATAGACGTGAGTTGTGAATAGATCTGTTGGAGACGAACTGTCCACGTGTCACTCTATATAGGTAGCAAACGTCTTCTTTTTTGAATTCTATAGAGTCCTCTTTCTTTGCGGAAAGTGGTTGCCTTGCAGCTTTTGTCCGAGACTTTGCCAGCTGGCTGCTTGTCATTGGTCGAGGTACAAAAAGTGGTTGGGACTTATTCAGACTTCAAGGTTGATAATGAAGCTGACCTTTCTCAGTTGTACAACCTCGGACAACTCTACTGATATGACTTTGAAGTCCACTCTCAGTTAAAGTAACTGACAGGCCGTTGTTGAGTCTGACCAAAAGGTTTAGTATGTTGCTCCTGCTGAGTCCAACACTACTGAGGGCCAAGACTCTGAGTTCAATAAATTGCTCCTGCTGAGTTCACTTCTACTGACTCCTGAACACCTTTCAGTATGATGCTCCTGCTGAGTCTAGCCATACTGAATCTCCACTCCATGGCACTGCGGTAGATGGTCTACTGAGGAACAGCTGGCGGAACTACTGAGTCGGAACCATGCTGAAGGCGAGTCTACTGAGTCTGAAACACTCAAAGACAAATGTGTCAACTTTTACAAATGAATGGTTTACCAATCAAAATAGGGTTTTGGGATCAGCCAAAGCAACTACTGAATCATCTCCCAATAGTTACGACACCAAAATTGCAAGTAATTAAAAGATACATGACCTAAAGCGCCACATTAAAATTTACGGGAATAAAATCGCAAATAATTAAAAGATACAAGCCCAAAAACGCCGCTATAAAATATATGAGACCAAAATCGCGTAATTAAAATATATGGGAACAAAAAATATCGTAAGTAAAAGAATTATGCTATTGAAAACGCAATTTTCCCAAAAAGTTAGTACTGCTCGTCAGTCTTGTGTAGTGTCATAGAGCGTCCATAGCGAGACATTTGATAGCAGCCTTTCCCTTCGGTAACTTTTTCAAACTTAAAAAAGTCTCGCGCCACTATAAATTTCACACACGCTCAACACACTTCCCAATCACAGAAATACGGTAAAACTGAAAGGCAACAAGTGATGAGGAAGAGAACAAGAAGGAAAGCATCGGCCGCCGCGTTCCTAGTATCGCCTCCCCCGCCGTCCGCCTCGACGGCGGCAACGAGAAGTCCAACGCCAGCGGAGTCTCCCGCAGTAAAGTTCGATTTCGATCTCAATGCATTCGCTGCCGATATCTCCTCGACGTCGAAGAAGAAGAGCAACACAAAAGGCACTGCACGAGCATCAGGTTCCAAGCGGATGCAGCCTACTGGATTCTCTTCATTGGTGCAGCAATCTCTGGAAAACGTGAAAACGATCGCTGATTTGAAGGAGCTAAAGGAGAAAGCGTCTTCGAATCTGGATTCCATCGAGCATCAGCTGCAGAGATCGCATTCTGAGATTTTGAAGGACGCTGAGTCGTCTAACTGTTGCCTGCACAAACGCTACAAGGTTCTATTTCTATCGCTACTCTTTTATTTGTGTCGATCGTAAATTGTTATTTCACAGCTTTTGCTTTATCTGTATATTACCATGCTCAGATATCTGATTTTTGCGTCTGTTATAATTATCGTTCTCGAAGTGAGAGATATCTGTTTCATTCTGTATTTATGATTAATTATTTCTGAATTCTGTGTTTAACTATCATGGAGCTGCGGTATAAATGTCATACCTAATCGGTATAGGATTGTTTCACTCGAGTAATATTTTACATGTCCTTAGTTCTTATACTACGATTTGACATTCATCAATATAGTTGATTCTATCTATCTGATTCCTACTCTGCATTAGTTCTCTGAATTGGCGTGTTACAGTTATTTTGCTGCTGGAAGTTTCAACTTAATATGATGCTTGCTTAACTGATGTTATATCAACACAAGTTGTGAAAAATATATCCTAGTCATTATGATCTAACACTACGAATTAGTTCTTGTCCTGTGTTTTCAATTGCAAAAAAGTTTCCTAGAGCAAATTTAATTGCATAGTAGGTAGTCTACTTCCTAGAATCCCAAGCTTGGAGCAATGAGTCTTTTCGATATTTTATTCCAAACGAAGTAAGTTTGTTACTGATGCTATATGGGATTTTGGACTCTCGGAGAGAGTAAGGATAACTTAGTGTTGCTTATAGAGTTTATTCGAAAGAACAGAGAAATTTGAGATTCATAATGTGCTTAATACATGGCTGTTTTCTAGGTATCATCGGAATCTGAACATACCAAACACTAATAATAATGGAGAGCTGCGCTCAGGTCATTTCTGATATGCCTGTGATTGAACTTCACATTATCACTCTGGATTGCAAGAAACTTGGGGCTTTTACTTTCTATAATAGATAAGATAGATTATAGATATTATTTATAATCCACTTAGTTCGAAGGATTGAACCATTGAATATTTTGAGCTTTTCGGATTATGCGGTCTTTCAAATTCTTAAATACTTAATAATGTTATGATTTCTAAATCCATGTTTCTGCTCAAACTGAACGCCCTTTAATATGTTATCAGAACATGCAGATTTTAACCTCAACTTGAGCGTGATAAATTAGTCAGTTGCTTCTGTTAAATAACAAATAACTTGGATTGTTTTCTCTTTTCTTTAAAACAAACACATCTTAGAGCCTATTGGATACATATGAGCCTAGAAAACACCTTTGCTTTCATACTACGTAGTATATCCCCACTTTGTGTAATCCTTACATCTTCTTCTGTATGATCTATTATTGTCTGCCATGTGACAAAGCTCAGTTATACAATGCGCAAAATATTGTGTTTTCAGAAATAGACTTTCTTCTGACATGTAATGTGTGTCTGGAACTTTGTTGTTTGAACAGATTCAGACTCACGAATGTGAGAGAGTCATTGTTAGAGATGTTATTTATCGACGTCGGAGGAAGAAGGTTGGGGTCGGGAGTGAGCAGGATTCGTCGTGCATGGAGGGGACGTCGTGCATGGAGGGGACGTCGTGAAGGGGAGTTATGAAGTGCTTGAGTTGTTATATTATATTGTTTATTAATTAGGCCCATGTAATGGGCTGGCCACGTGTAGGGCTTATTTGCATGGTTTGCGTATTGTCTAAGTATTTAATAGAGTCGCTCGTGAGTAGATTGGTTATCTAGGGTTTTATCTCGGATATTGGACGGCGTATAGTTACGCTTGGCTAGAAGATTTATCTTCCGTGGGACTCGGTTTCGAGTTTGCTTTTCCTTTCGTTAATTGAATTTCCGTTTGGTTACTATAATCGCACTTTGAATTCCTTTACTTTAACAAATTGGTCCGAGCTGCCGGATGACAAACACGCGACAACAGGCCATGGACGTTCGAATGGACGAGTTAGAGAAGGGGATGAAAGCGTTGGATGAGTGTCTTGGTGGCGAGATCGCTGCGGTGAAAGGTTCGGTGGACGCGATCCTCGCCAAGCTGCAGGAAGTTGCCGCCGCGGTGGAGGGGCAGCCGGCGTCGGCTACTGGCGGACACAGCGGGTCGACGGGGGCTTCCAATCCGGACAATCTGGAAACCCTAAATTCACAGCACGTTACTGGCGAGGAATCCGCGATGGGTGGCACGAAATCGGAGACGATGGCGGCAGCGCCTCTGCAGGTAAGTTTACCCATGTTTGACGGCACGAGCGCGGAAGGCTGGTTGACTCGGGCGGAACAATATTTCATGTTGCAAAAGACTCCGTTGACGAATAGGTTGGAGGTCGCGCTGGTTGCGATGGAGGGGGATGCTTTACCGTGGTTTCAATGGGTGCGAGCGACGAGTCCGGAATTGACGTGGAGCGAGTTTAAATTGGAAATGATCAAGATGTTTGATACTAACCCGTTAGCCATTCCTTTTGAGATGTTGGTGCAAACTCGTCAGAACAACTCCGTTAGTGAAACCGTGGCATATACAAATCACACTGTTTTGCCGGAGGCCTTAGAGAAATGGAGTTATGACCTAATGCAAAGACTGCTTCCAAGACATGTAGGGATCATAGAGATGATTGATGAGCAGCTAATACGAGACATAATATCATAATATGGCACATCAAGTCCAGAAATTTTGAAAATTAAATTGGCAGCAATGAGAATTTTGGAAAATTTTGATCTACCTGCTTCTGTTGTCAAATTATTTCCCAAACCTAAGGATGAGATGGTTGGGGAAGTTGAATCTAGTGATGAAGTCAAAATTACTAAAAAAGATGGATCTAGAGAGAAGGACAGACCCAAGAAGAAAAAAGCTGCAAACAAGGAACCTGCTCCTATGCCAAAAATAATGGTTCGGGTGGCAAATCTTTGTGTTGTTGGTGGTCATTCTGTGAATGGGGTAGCTGAGATCCACATTGAAATAGTAAAAGAAGAATTATTTAATGACTTTTTCCAGTTGTGGATAGGAACTGAAGAGTGGACCATTTCTGCAATCCAGATCTAAGTGCTATAATAACTAAGTGGATAGGAACTGAAGAGTGGGTTCTAAAAAACTGAGAAATTTGCAGAACTACGGAAGTTTGCAAATAATGAGGAACTACAAAATGAGTGGAGGGCTGCCAAAAAGAGCAACAAAATTAAGGTTGCATCATTTATCAAACAGAAAACTGGGTATTTTGTTAACCCTGATGCAATGTTGGACATCCAGGTAAAGCGTATTCATGAATATAAGCGGCAACTGTTAAACATTTTCGGAATTGTTTATCGCTATAAGAAGATGAAAGAAATGACTGCAGCTGAAAGAGAAGTGAAATTTGTTCCTCGAGTTTGTATGTTTGGAGGAAAAGCATTTGCAACATATACACAAGCCAAGAGAATTGTAAAATTTATTGCAGATGTCGGGTCTACCATTAATCACGATCCTGATATTGGTGACTTGTTGAAGGTTATATTTGTTCCAGATTACAATGTGAGTGTTGTCGGGTTCCTTCCGGCGGAAATTCGAGTGAAGGCCGTGGCGGATGAATTGGAGGAGCGGAATGGAGCAATTCGACATTTACGGACTCACTTGGCTAGGGCTCAGGATTTGATGTCTAAGGCAGCTAACAAGCGTCGTCGGGATGTACAGTTTGAAGTAGGTCAACGTATTTTTCTAAAATTACGACCTTACCGGCAAATATCACTTTTTAAATGGAAAAATGCAAAGCTCGCTACGCGATATTATGGGCCGTTCGAAGTGGTGGCTCGCGTTGGTGTTGCAGCGTGTCGCCTAGCATTCCCGGACAGATGCAAGATTCATCCCGTTTTTCATGTGTCATTCTTGAAAGCCGCGGTGGGAAACCATGTATTGGAGGATTCTTTGCCGGAAGAGTTGTGGGCGACAAGACCGGGCTACGAGCCGGCGAGCATTTTGGGCGAATGCCGAGTTTGGCGGGGAGATGATCGAGTGCGCGAAGTGTTGATTCAGTGGCGAGGTAAGTCGACGGATGATGCGACGTGGGTGGAAGTGTCGGAATTGTCAAGTCAATTTCCGGATTTCAGCCTTGAGGACAAGGTTGTTTGGAAGGATGGAGGAGTTGTTAGAGATGTTATTTATCGACGTCGGAGGAAGAAGGTTGGGGTCGGGAGTGAGCAGGATTCGTCGTGCATGGAGGGGACGTCGTGAAGGGGAGTTATGAAGTGCTTGAGTTGTGATATTATACTGTTTATTAATTAGGCCCATGTAATGGGCTGGCCACGTGTAGGGCTTATTTGCATGGTTTGCGTATTGTCTAAGTATTTAATAGTCGCTAGTGAGTAGATTGGTTATCTAGGGTTTTATCTCGGATCTTGGACGGCGTATAGTTACGCTTGGCCGGAAGATTTATCTTCCGTGGGACTCGGTTTCGAGTTTGCTTTTGCTTTCGTTAATTGAATTTCCGTTTGGTTACTATAATCGCACTTTGAATTCCTTTACTCTAACAGTCATGGATGAGGTGGAGAAAGAATATAAGATGTATGATCGAATCAATGGAGGTAGAGAAGCAATGAAGGTAGGATGTCCTCTACTTAGATGGAGAAAAGTATCTGACCGTAATAAGCTTTGACTCTCCAGAAACTGCTACCTACTACTAATGCATTTCCTATAGTGTCTTGGCACCCATGGCCATATGTCTAACCTGATATAGTTTGTTTCAGGCTTCATACGTTGAATTCATAGCAGCAGTACAGGCTTCTGCCACTCGCCGTAAGTTTTTTGTTTCTTGTCAAATCATCATTACTCAAGCATGGTCTAGCATATATATCTTGTACAATATCTTGGTGTATCATGTAAAATAATTATAAGTAATCTAGACAGGCACCATTTTCCAAGTCCAGCGTAACTTTTGATTTGTATGCTTGCGTTTCATGCACTAAAGGGTAGCTACTATTTTCAATCATTTTTCAAAGCTTCATATATTTCGGTTTGTATCTTAGGTAAATCACAAAACAAGCTCTTTACTCGGTTAATAGATAAGCACAATTCTTCAACCTGAACAACTATTGATCATATATCTTACTTTATTTGTATACGTGTGAGAGCAGATACGGCCCAAATCCTTAAACAAGATCGTATAATTTACATGATACACCAAGATATTGTACAAGATCGTATAATTTACATGATACTTAATAATTACTTTATTTGTATACGTGTGAAATTACATATATACGGTACCCTTAATAACTTAAAAATTAATATAGTATAATTTAAGCCCAAATCCTTCACAGATACGGCCCAAATCCTTAAACAAGATCGTGCCCAATTTAATATAGTATAATTTAAGCCCAAATCCTTAAACAAGATCCTCTTATTGTGGGTAGGGCTTGACAAAATACGGCCCAAGATTCCAACGGTCCAGAATCCTTCCTTCCGCTAAGTCAGCCTTCCGCTAAGTCAGCCTTTACATGTTGAAACCGAAAACAACTCTCAAATAGTTTGCTGAAATTCCCAAAAAAAACCAAAAGCTCTTAAATCCCTAAAATCAAACTTTCTCATTCTCTACTTGTTGTCTGTTGAAGACATATTGAAGTAATTAGTAGCAAAATTCAAGAAGCCCACAAGTTTTTGGTGATTATTGAAAGAAGATTGAAGAAGCCCACAAGTTTCTAGTTATTTGAAGGTAATATTTGGATGAATTTTCAAGTCTACTTAACATTTGTTTGATTTTTTTCTTGAAGAAAGAATTACTTGGTTGTGAAAGAATTATGTGTAGCTAATGTATTGCCGCAATTATAGGAAACATCAGAACACAATTATCACTTGTCCTATTCACCTCTCCTTTGTTTATTGAATCCGAGGTTATGTGTATTGCCGCAATTATGTGTAGCTAATGAGGTGGCATTTGTTTATCACTTCTCCTTTGTTTATTGCCGCAATTATGTGTAGCTAATGAGGTGGCATTTGTTTAATTTTTTATGCTTTAGGAATGGGTTAAACATGCTGCTTTATCTTTTATATTCTTATTATTTGGACAGTATGTTGAAGTATTTCAAAAAGGTTGATAAGAAGTCATTGTCCGATGCCAATCCAAAAGAAAGTGTAGAATTGGAAACAAGTGACATTTTAGAGGACAATGTTTTATCAGTTACTCAAGAAAATCAAGCTGAAATAGTTCAGGAAGACTCTGACTTGCCGGAACTTCCTTCAGACCCGGGAAAGCGACCAGATATCACAACATATCATCCAAATATTCGTGAAAGGGTTCGTAGAAAGTACTATCTACATCGTGCGTGCCAACCTAATCTTGAAGACTTCCCGCAAACAAATATTGATGGGAAAATGCGAAGGTTTAACCGTTCATGGTTCAAAGAATACGGCTGGTTGGAATATAGTGTAAGCAAAGATGCTGCCTTTTGCCTCTATTGTTACCTTTTCAAAAATGAATTGGGCGATCAGGGCGGTGGTGATACATTTGTAAGAAAAGGTTTTAGAGATTGGAAGAACAAGAGCAAGCTTCGTAAGCATGAGGGAGATACCAATAGTGCTCATAGGCAAGCATTTAGCAAATGTCAAGATTTAATCAACCAAAAGCAGCACATTGAGACGGTAATTGATAGGATGAATGATGAATCAAAAGCTGACTACAAGTCCAGATTAAATGCTTCAATTGAATGTATCAGATGGCTTTTGAAGCAAGGATTAGCCTTTCGAGCTCGTGATGAATCTGAAGAGTCAAGCAACCAGGGAAATTTTCTAGAGCTCTTAAAATTTCTTGCAAGTCATAACGAGGATACTAGAAGAGTTGCACTCAAGAATGCCCCTGCTAATATGAAGTTAACATCTCCTCAAATTCAAAAGGAGATTGTAAGAGCTTGTGCGTTAGAAACAACTAAAGCTATAGTGGAAGAGCTTGGAGATGGTTTTTTTTGTGTTCTTCTTGACGATTCTCATGATGTATCAACAAAGGAGCAAATGGCTGTTGGTTTGAGATTTGTGGACAAAAAAGGTCGAGTCCTTGAACGGATTTTAGGATTCAAGCATGTCCAGTGTACTAATGCTCTCTCACTTAAAAACGCACTTGAAGAGCTCTTAAATTCTCATGGATTAAATATATCCATGTTGCGTGGACAAGGATATGATGGAGCGAGTAATATGCAGGGGGAGTTCAATGGATTAAAGTCTCTCATCTTGAAAGAAAATGCAACAGCTTATTATGTGCATTGTTTTGCACACCAACTTCAACTTGCTCTTGTAGGCGTCGCCAAAAACCATATACGTATTTCTGAGCTATTTGTTTTGATTTCCAGCATTGTTAATGTGGTTGGAGGCTCGTGTAAGAGAAAAGATAGTTTACGAGAACAACAAGCTTCGAAGATTGTTCAAGCCTTGGAAAATGAAGAAATTGTTAGTGGGCGAGGAATGAATCAAGAAAGAACGTTGATTCGTCCTTCTGATACGCGTTGGAGTTCACATTACGGTACTATTTTGAGCTTGATTCATTTATTTGATTCCGTAATTGAAGTGCTTCGCATAATTATGAAAGAAGGAACTTTATCCAATCAAAGGGGTGAAGCATCACGATTGATAAAGGGCATGTTATGTTTTGACTTTGTATTTGATTTGCACTTGATGAAATCATTATTGGGAATAACACATGATTTGTCTCAAGCATTGCAAAGGAAAGATCAAGATATTGTGAATGCAATGAATCTAGTAGATATTTCTCAAAGAAGAGTTCAAGAAATGAGAGATGATGGGTGGAGTGCTTTGATAGAAGATGTGTCTGTTTTTTGTGTAAATCATGAAATTGAAATGCCTGATATGAATCATTTTTATGTGGGTGGAAAAAGGCCAAAAAGGGGAGCTGAAGAAGTGACAAACTCGCACAAGTATCATGTAGAGGTTTTTAACACTGTCATAGATACACAATTATCAGAGTTGAATGGTCGCTTCAATGAGGTAAATACTGAGTTGCTCCGGTGTGTTGCTTGTTTGAATCCTTCAAACTCATTTGAAGCTTATGACATTCAAAAGTTGGTAAAACTGGCAAAGTTTTATCCAAAAGAATTTGAAGGACTCGAGCTTTTGGTATTACCAGACCAATTGAAGAATTTTGTTATGGATGTTTGTGCAAATATTGATACATCAAGTATTAAAGGGCTTAGTGATTTAAGCGAGAAAATGGTTGAAACTAAAAGAGATGTGGCATATCCTTTAGTTTACAAGCTTATAACTTTAGCCTTGATTTTGCCGGTTGCAACTGCTACAGTGGAAAGAGCATTCTCTGCCATGAATATCGTGAAGACTCGACTCCGCAACCGAATGGGAGATGAATGGATGAATGATAATTTGATAGTTTATATAGAAAAAGATATATTTAACAATGTATCTAATGAAGCTGTCATTCAAAGATTTCAAACAATGGCGAATCGCCGCGGTCAGTTGTAAAAGTTAACATTTCCGGTTGATTGTCATTTCCAGTTTATTGTAATTGTTATTTCTTTTTCTGTTAAACATTGTGCCTCCCCTTGACGAAAATCCTGGCTACGTCCCTGTGTGAGAGTTTCAGTTTGCAAAACATCTATCCCTGAGCTTGGCAAGAATTCCGAGAAACGCATATCTGCATTGAAGAGCCGTTTGGGAATATCATAAACTGCAGTTTAACAGTCTTGAAGTTCCTAGGTAAGGGGTCTTTATTCTTTAACGTTCTTGTGCTTCAACTGCCTTACACTCAATTATTATGAGTTTATGGCTTCAGTTTCTTCTTGCGGTTTGGTATAATATTTTGTTATCACTATATAGGAGCCGAGCTTGTGATTTAATTATATGCATTAAGCTCATGATTGTTTGTCGTTCTGCAGGATTTATATTGGAACTTACTGCATCTTCTTGTAATGCTGAGCAAGTCAAAACTGTTCTTTCTCGATCCCCCCGCCGATATAAGCTTTTGATCTCTAGCTGTGAGCTGAAGTTAGTTTACTTTACTTTTCAATTCTGTTTCAGATCATTTAATTAGAAGAGATGAGATGAAAACTTTCAGATCATGTTTTATAGTCAAAGGATAGTATAGAAATTTGGGTGATTTGCAGATATAGACAATGCAAAGATGGAAAATGCATATATATACACAAATTAGTATAAATACAATACTAGACATTAGTTCATTTTTACCCCTAAAAAATTAGTCTATAATGTCACAATCATACCCTTCTCTCTCCTTGTAGTTTTCTCATGTACTTTTCACCACATCATTGTCTAATCATTTCACCTTCTCTCTCTTGTCACATGTAATTCAAGCTTTGACCACTTTATTTTCATTTCATCTTTTACAATCACGTGAGTACTGTATAAGAAGAGGGTGCCGAAATAAGTTCGAGGCATACCACACCGTATGTTCCTTCGGATCCAATCGAGCAATCCACTAGGCAGTTCGATGCACAGAACTTTTTTGGCAATGACGAAGGTGGATACGAATATGACTTCAACACCCAACAAATGTGTCCTCCTGGCCGACAGTGGCAACAAGAAGATGTATAAGAAGAGGAAGAAGAGGAGGCAGACGAGGAAGAGGAAGATGAGGCTGAGGAGGCGGATGATGAGGATGAAGAGGCGGATGAGGCGAATGATGATGTAGTCGGTAATGATGATTCGACTGATACGGATGATCCAGACTACACGGCAGATGAAGAAGGTGATGATGTCGATGAGCATGGCGAACACCAAAGCATTTATGGTACCATGTTCGAGTTCGCAACGTGGATGCGAAAGGAGGGCGGCTACAACCGACTAATGACGCTACTAGAAGAACCACATAACCTACCGATCACCCTGTTGTCATTGGAGGAGGAAGAAGATGGAGACGTGACTACGGAAATAGCAAACTGGCTAGTTCCGTTCTTTTCGATCGCTCAAACGGGCATCATTGGCTGTCCCGATTTGGATGTGGTTAAAAATGGCGATATGGAGCTGTACTCAATCTTTTGGAGTAGAGACGAGCTTACAGGCGCCGTTGGCGTATGGCATTTAGAACATCGACGATCTTTCAAGGTGTTAAGGGCAGATAGGAAATACACGTGGTTTGGGTGTTTGCACGGCAAGTCGTGTCCTTTCATGGTCCGAGCGAGTTCGGCTGCAGATATTTGGGAAATTTACAAGGTCGATAAGAGACACACATGTCAGTTTGACTTTGAACAATTGGTGCCAAGAACCGTGAGTGCAAAGATCATCGGTGTATATTTCAGTCGACAAATGCGAAGAGAGGGCGCCATGATACGAGCTCGTGATATCATCGAAGAGATGCGTCAGAAATTCGAAGTTGAGGTGAAATATTACAAAGCACTCCATGGTCGGAACAAGGCAATCACTACGATTTACGGCAGCCATGACGATTCGTACAAACTGCTACCCAAGTACCTCCACATGCTGAAGCAGTTCAACCCCGAAACAATAAGCCATTATCACATCGGGGATGATAATCGGTTTGAGTACGTATTCGTAGCGTGGGGCCTGTGCATAAATGCATTTATGTTTAATTTAAGGCAAGTCATCGCAGTTGATGGAACTCATTTGAAGGGGCAGAATACCGACATCTTATTCGTTGCAGTGACGAAAGATTGCAACGAGCAAGTCCTACCCCTTGCAATTGGTATTGGCCCAATCGAGAATAACGATTCTTGGACGTGGTTTATGACAAAACTTCGCCAAGCGTACCCGCCAAGCGACGGCCTAGTTATCGTGTCTGATCAGCACGCGAGCATTAAGCATGCTGTTGAAGAAGTTTATCCTGAGGCCGCTCATTGTCTCTGCACCATCCATATGGCCAACAAGCTCACTCCTTATGGGAATAGAATAATGAGGATCTTTCGACAAGCCGATGTTGCATACACAAAATCAGAGTTTTGTCGTTTCATGCTCGAGATTAGGGCGGAGAAGCCAGAGGCATACGATAAACTTATGAACCTTGGTCCGGAACGGTGGGCGCGCTCATATTGCAAGTCTCGTCGTTATTGCTTTATGACGTCAAATTGCGCCGAGTCCTTCAACGGGAGGTTGTTGTGGGCCCGACGTCTCCCGATTTGTTCTGTAATTGATACCGTGCGCTTCATCATGGAGAGTTGGTTCAACGAGAGGCGGTCGAAAATGAATACACACGAGCATAGCTTAGTTGAGGTTGCTAAAAAAAATCTATACAACCAAATTGAACTAGGACGCTCGTATCACGTGGTGAGTGTCGGCGATAATTGCTTCAAAGTCAACGACGGAGACGGAGGAAACTTCAAGGTCGACTTAGACAATTGGTTGTGCAAGTGTCAAAAATTCCAAGAAGATCTAATTACGTGCGAGCATGCCGCAGCCGCTATTACGTAAGTATTCATCAGTTTTAACCTACTATTGATATACCTACTATACTAACAAAAATTCTCTTACAGTCAGAGCGGCAACGATATCTATAACTTCATCTCAGCATTCTACGGTACGTCAACACATCGGGATTTATATGACCATCAGTTCCATTGCTTACCTCCACATCAGGTCTGGACTATACCACCATAAATATCCAATGTGCCAACAGTGCTTCCCCCCTTGGCGAGAAGACGTGCTGGTCGGCCGAAGTCAAGGCGCTATAGATCTGGGATTGAAGCACGTGCTGGGAGCAGCACAAGGGGACCTAGGAAGTATAGCCTCTGCCACGAGCTTGGTCACACTAGGAGGACTTGCTCAACCAGGGGGACATAAGCATGAACTTATTCCTTCATATTATGTTTGTTTGTTAGTATAACATGAAGAACTACGAATTTTCCGCAGAGAGATAAGATGTTCCTATTTGAATATTTCTATTTCGTGGCATTTAATATATAATTTTAGTAGTCTGTTAATCTTCATCCTCGTGCGCGAGCCATCTCTTTCTACTATTAAAGACTTTTATTTTTTATATTTTACTATATTCAAACATTAAAGCATAATTGATACTTTACAATATCAATAAATCATATGAATATACTTATTTCTCTGTATGTTTCATCTCAGAACTACTAATAGGAGAAATATGATATGTTTTCGAAGAACTTATATTTCTCTAAATTAGTAATTGTACTATATAATCGTCTCGATGTTTTTGTACAACAATATGTATAACTAACATGAAGTATTTTGATTGTATAATAGAAGTTGTAATTTATATCTACTTTTCATCTTTTCTAGTAGTATCCATCTAGTATTCATCTTCATCCTCGTGCGTGAGCCATCTCTTTCTACTATTAAAGACTTTATTTTTTATATTTTACTATATTCAAACATTAAAGCATAATTGATACGTTACAATATCAATAAATCATATGAATATACTTATTTCTCTGTATGTTTCATCTCAGAACTACTAATCGGAGAAATATGATATGCTTTCGAAGAACTTATATTTTTCTAAATTAGTAATTGTACTATATAATCGTCTCGATGTTTCTGTACAACAATATGTATAACTAACATGAAGTATTTTGACTGTATAATATAAGTTGTAATTTATATCTACTTTTCATCTTTTCTAGTAGTATCCATCTAGTATCCATCCCATTCCTCGTGCGTGAGCCATCTCTTTCTACTATTAAAGACTTTATTTTTTATATTTTATTATATTCAAACATTAAAACATAATTGATACGTTACAATATCAATAAATCATATGAATATACTTATTTCTCTGTATGTTTCATCTCAGAACTACTAACAGGAGAAATATGATATGTTTTCGAAGAACTTATATTTCTATAAATTAGTAATTGTACAATATAATCGTCTCGATGTTTCTGTACAACAATATGTATAACTAACATGAAGTATTTTGATTGTATAATAGAAGTTGTAATTTATATCTACTTTTCATCGTTTCTAGTAGTATCCATCTAGTATTCATCTTCATCCTCGTGCGTGAGCCATCTCTTTCTACTATTAAAGACATTATTTTTTATATTTTACTATATTCAAACATTAAAGCACAATTGATACGTTACAATAACAATAAATCATATGAATATACTTATTTCTCTGTATGTTTCATCTCAGAACTACTAATAGGAGAAATATGATATGTGTTCAAGAGAAATAAGACATAGAAATAAGTCATGTTCCACAGAAATAAGACACAAATAAGACATAATAAGTCATGTAAACAAGTCATGTTCCAACGACCGAATTGTAAAGGAAGCAATAAACATAGAATGCGAGATCATCCTCCCGCAACACACATCATCCAGATACGCAAAGCCATAATATGTCGTATGTTAGAGAAATCCAGATTCAATATGTACTTACCTGTTGTCCGCCGTCGTTATGAGCCATTGGAGAAGCGATGAAACGTTCTGTGGACAGGAGAAGATGGTGAAGTGTTGAGTGGAGGAGATGGTGAAACTGTCGAGTGAAAGTGTTGAGTAGAGGAAATGGTGACCCGTCGACTGAAACTAAGAGATAGAGACTGTTATGTAACTGCTCTAAAATTCATTAACTGCATGCGCACGCAGTAATGACAATTATGAAAATATTATAAAATTAATCATTAATACTAATCTAATTATATTTAATTAAGTAACTGCTATCATGTATTAATCATTAGAATTATAATCGAAAAGAATATTTTCGAACAAATTATCGAACATAATTATATTTTCGAACAAATTAGCGAACATAATTATCGAACAGATTAACATATATTACCTAATTACATTTAAAATTAGTGTTGCATTATTGCTGCAATTATTGAAGAATTTACTTGTGTCTACAAAAAGTAGGTGAAAGTCGAGTTCCAATGCATTCTTGCATGGAAAATAGGAAAAATAATTGGTGTCTACTTGAGGGTGGCAGGGAGCAGGGTGGTAGGGAGCAGGCTGGGAGGTGGCAGGGCGCAGGACCTGCGCAGGGTGGCAGTGAGACAGGTTTTGCATCGGTTTCAGCGAATTGTTGACTCATAGTTGAAAAGGTAGGGTTTTTATGCCCAATGTCTAGTATTGCATTTTACAACTTAAAAGTGTTTATTTTTTACATTTTCAAATAGTAATGTCTATTTTTAACATTCTGCTATAGAAATTTTCCCAGGGTTAAGATCCATAAAATCTCAAAATAGTTCAGGGATATTATAGTAAAAATACACTGTACAGGCGACTAGATAAGCTCTCTCCCTTCCTCCCAACCAACCGTTCCAAAAAACAAAATACATGTAGCTCAAAGGAAGAACAGTTTGATCGGATAATGGGAATCCATGTATATGCAAGAGCGCCTCTTTTATCACTGCCACCTTCATTAACCTCAACAAAAAACATAGCTAAATTCCCAATTCACCCAGCTACGCTGTCGCAAAACCAATCCCGCTCAATCCGCCCGACTCTAATTTCATCCACTCTAAACTCGCCCAAAGGCTTCGGTCCTGTGTCGAGGAAAGCTAAAAAGTCCAAGAAACCGAAAAAAAATTATGAAAGCGAAGATGAAGATGAAGAGGGCGAGGAAGAGGAAGATGAGAGAGAAGCAGGGGTGATTCCGGAGATAGTGACGAACAGGATGATAAGCAGAATGGCATTTTCCGTAGGAATCCCACTTTTCATTGGATTGTTATTCTTCCCCTTCTTCTACTATCTCAAGGTTGGGTTGAAGATCGATGTTCCGACATGGGTGCCCTTCATCGTGTCGTTTGTGTTCTTCGGGACTGCCCTTGCGGGGGTCAGTTACGGAATTGTGTCGGCCAGTTGGGATCCGTTGAGGGAAGGGTCGGTCTTGGGTTGGAATGAAGCTCGGTCCAACTGGCCCGTCTTCTGGCAGTCCATCTGGGGTGGTGGAAGTGGATCCAACAACAAGTAGAATCATTCCCACTTTCTTCTTTCTCTTTCTTCTTTAACTTTGCTATGAGGTTTTGTTTTGTTCAGTCTTGATTATGTGTGTTCCAATTGATAGAATGAGAACAGAAAATCTTGTCGCGACGATTTGTTTGTATTTGATGCATACTAAGGTTGCGAGGAGCAAGGTTGTCAAAATCGGGATCTTAGGTAGGATCGTGAATCGCAGAATCGTAGTAGAATTCTAAGATCCTACCGAAAAATTAAATTAATATTCAAATAAATCTATTTAAAGACCAACGTTAACAAATAATGACTCATAACAAAATATTCATCAATAACACGGCCATAAAGTCATAAAATGTCTTAAAATCAAAATACCGAAGGAGTAGAGCCGCTACCATGATCCTCATTGCCACAAATACGAATGGTTACACAAGTTGAATCAGCCGCACTTGTTATTTGGTATAATCTATTAATAAATTCAATCCAAAATAATTATTAATGAAATACAATTTAAAGTTCTGAACAAATAGGATTGCCTCATAAAATCAAAGAAAGGTGACTGAGGACAGTCAAGGCGCCGGCGCCGCGGCGATGGTGGGCTGGTGGTGCGGCGAGGTAATGAAATGAATTGCTCAAGAGTCTCTCAAGTGTCCAAGTCGCCTCGCCTCTGAAGTTTGAATTCTGAAATTCTGGTTTTGTTATTCTATTTCTAGGGCACAAGGGTATAATACGTATAATTAATTAATTGGAATTTTAAAAAAAAACTTTTTAATTTTTTTTATTAGTTAAAAATAAGAAAATATTGCTTAATTAATATTTTGATAGACTCCCATGGATCGCGCGATTCCACGATTTTACGTATTGGATCGCGATCCCACACGATTCTACCAGGGGTGCGATTCTACAGGCGATCCGACTCGGAATCAACTCATGGATCGTAGAATCGAGTGATTCTACGAGTCAGATCGCAATTTTGACAACATTGGCGAGGAGAACTCAATTCTAGACTACTCTAGGAGTACGATTTATGGTGATTTAGTGCTAATTAGCTCTTACAATGAAATTTAAAATGTTGGGTGATGATTCAGTCCCCAGCAACAGCACAAACCATTGGGAGATGATTCAGTCTTCTCAGTTGACAATTAAAAATCTCTGTGTTCTGTGTTCTTTATTTACTGTTGCATTAATTTACTGTTCATACTGAAAATATCTTTTAAATCATTCAACTGAGTTTCAGCAAACTTAATCGACCGCACTAATCTACTTAAACTGTTTGATAAAAACGTTTTCCTAACTCAACTGAATATGAGCCTACACATTTCCGCACTACTGAACTCTATCTGAACGATACTGAATTCTGACTCTAAGTCAGCTAGCAGGTCTCAGTGAGTTAGTCACTCTGCCACACGATTCAGAACAACTTATTTGGTCTGCTAAACTCGTTCAGTACGACACCCTCCTGAAAAGGACTGTTCGTGTTTAAGTTGAGAAATCAGTTTTCAGGTATATTCACCCCCCCCTCTACACCTGAACGTGCTCTCGGGACCAACAATTGGTATCAAAGCGGGAGTTCTTTAAGACTATTGTTATTCTGAAATTGGTCTACTTGAACGGATCCGGAAAACGTTTTCACTGCATATCATTCTTCATTCATATCACCATCTATCATGGCTGATATGTCAGGAATCAGGATGGTACCCATATTCTCAGTAGAGAACTATGGTGTATGGCGGGTCAGAATGGAGGCACATCTGACCTCTCTCCACGATAGCATGACAGATGTTCTGGAGGATGGACCTATCGTTCCAATGATCGATAGCGTCGTAGCTCAAGATCCAGCAGACGGAGGAGGGATGGTGACCGGAAAGAAGATTCCCAAAGATAGAAGTCTCTTCACCCCTGAGGAGAAGAAGCTTCACAACTTAGACCGCGTCGCCAGAAATGCCATACTGACCACCCTGAGTGATTCTTATCTCGGAAGAGTTCAGGACTGCAAGTCCGCAAAAGAACTCTGGGATGCTCTAGCGCTACTGAGTCGGGGGACTCAGAAGATCAAAGCGAACAAACTTGCGCTGGAACTTCGGAAGCTGGAGAGACTGTCTCTCATGCCTGGTGACACCATTGAAGATCTCAACGTCAGATTCACGAATTTGATGAACTCTATCAACGGGCTGGGAAAGACATTCTCCAACCGAGAAATGAATCTCAAGATTTTGAGGGCACTGCCAGACGGTCACTGGACTCCCTTTGCTACTTTATTGCGTCATTCTGATTTAGATATTGTTACTCCTGACCATATCTTTTCTGAACTTAAAGCAGAGGAGTTCGAGTTTGGCTTACCTCAAAGGAAGCAGCGAGCTGAAGCTGACACCCAAGTCGATCATGCCTTCAAAGCATCAGTCAGCACAGCAGCTCCGGCGTCTAGTAAGGCTGAACCTTCACTCAGTGACATACAAGAAGGAAATCTAGCCAAGAAGTACGCGCTGCTTGCCGTGAAGTATCAGAAGGAAAAGGAGAGGTACAGAAAGCTCTCAAGAGTCGTCAGAGACTCTAAGGGTAAGAATGAATATACACCTAAGCGCGCTCCTGACTCGCATACTTCTGAATGCATGAAACAAGAGGACTCAGCTCAGTCGAAAGACAGTGAGAGCAAGGAAGAAAGAGTCACAACTTGCTACAACTGCAAGAAGCCAGGACACTATCAGTTTGACTGTCCTGAGCTCAGTACTGCTGAAAGAGCAGCACACAAAGCAAGAAGGGATAAGTTCATCAAGAAGAGACAAGCATACATTGCCGGTGAACTCTCGGACGACTCAGATGAAGTCGATTCCTTCTTGGATTCATCAGACGATGAAGCAGCTTTCATGGCCATAGAGCTTGAAGCTGAAGATGCTGAAAAGTGTCTCATGGCAGGAGAAGAGGATGAGGTAAACTCTCATGCACCATTTAATTCCTCTTCACACTGCACACACGACACTATTTCAGGTGCAGATGAGAATCTGGACGTCGCGATCGCATACGAAGAACTACTCGACGAGCAGATTCAGATGAGTCTGCAGCTCAGTAAGACTCTTTAGGAATTGGATACCCTGAAAGTGGAGAATCAGAGACTTTCTCAGGAGAGTCAGGTTGCTATTGAGTCAGAAGGACTTGTGTTGAGACTCAGGGAGGAGATAAACTCTCTGATGGCCAAGTCTCAGCATCAAGAAGATCAGATCTCAGTTTTGACCAAAGACTTGACTCAGAAAGATACTGAACTGAGTCTACTGAAGCAAGAGTTGTCAGGACTTCAGACCGAGCACGAACTACTGAAGAAGAGTGATGATGTCTGGAGGAACCTGATGACAGAGCGGTACAAGGGCGCTGAAAAGAAGCTTAAAGCTATGCTTGCAAGCAACAAGCCAAAGCATTGCAAGGAGGGACTTGGATTCAGCCATGGAGCCTCCTCATCTGCCCCCGTACGCTCAGAAAACCAGCTGGCTGATAGGTTTGTTCAAGGGGAGACCATCAATGTAGATATACTAAACCCCCTAGCCAAGAACAAACAGAAGATGAAGGCACCTCATCCTAGTTATCAGCACTCTGACAAGAAGATCAGCACCAGATCACCCCAGTTCAGTCAAGGGGGAACCAGCAAAGTAAAATGGGTTGATCAGTATGGACCTCCGCAGCTGACTCATCCAGCTCAGTATGGGTCATATTACTATGATCCTATAGTCAGGAGAGGATCCAAAAGTCAGAAGAAGAAGAAGAAGAAGAAGGCCGTACAGAAGGCGAAGGTCAGCAGTCCACCCACTCAGAAGATCAGGACTCCTGAACCTAAAAAGCCTCAGAAGTCAGCATCGACCAGTCCAGTGGTCAGATATGTTGACAAAAGTAGAAAGAAACTGTCTGAGACCACTAGGGTCGTAAGACAGATATGGGTTTCCAAAACTAACATCTAAGGACCCAAAATCAAAAATAAAGGGTACTTAAATATAATTCTGTTTTGCAGGTGCACAAGGACCCTTGGTATGTGGACAGCGGATGCTCAAGACACATGACGTACCAAAAGGACTTGCTGAAGAATTATACTACTAAAGAAGGACCCCGAATCGAGTTTGGAGACAACGCAAAAGGCTACACAAGAGGCTATGGAACACTCAGCATTGGAACAACAACAGTTCCAAGAGTATCATATGTTGAAGGACTTCAGCATAATCTTCTCTTTATTAGTCAATTTTGTGATAACTCGAATAGAGTGATTTTTGACGCTGGTTTCTGTGATGTCATTGATAAATCTACAGGGAAAACAGTGTTATCAGGTTCGCGCAAAAAGAATATTTATGTAGCTGACTGGAACTCAGCTGAACCTGAAGCTTGTTGACAACAGAACGGGGTGGCTCTGGCACAAAAGACTCAATCATCTCAACTTCAAGACGCTCAACAAATTAGATAGAAACACTCTAGCAAGAGGACTGTCGAATTAAGTATTCAGCAACGACACTCAGTGTGAAGCATGTCTGAAGGGAAAGCAAACAAGGAATCAAAATCCACCTATTCCATCTCCTTCCACTGATGGAATCCTTCAGCTGCTACATATGGATTTGCTAGGTCCAGTCTCTCCAGTGACGATCAGAGGCAAGAAATATGCATTAGTGGTCATTGATGACTACTCGCGCTACACATGGGTCATATTTATTGCCAACAAGTCTGACATCAAAACAGAGTTACAAAGGCTTCTGAAAAGGCTGAGTGTCGAAAAGAACACCAAGATCGTCAAGATACGTTCAGACAGAGGAACTGAGTTCCTAAATTTTATGGTGGAGGAGTTCTGCAAAGCAAAAGGTATAGAGCATGAGACGTCTGCCGCGTGCATGCCTCAACAAAATGGGGTTGCTGAAAGGAAGAATTGAACACTCAAAGAAGCAGTAAGAACCCTGCTCGCAGACTCAGGACTCCCAACCAAATTTCGGGCAGAAGCTACTGATACTGCATGTTATACTCAGAACCGATCTCTATTGACAAAGCTGCATAAGAAGACACCATATGAACTATGGAACAGCAGGAAGCCTTCTTTATCTTATTTCCATATTTTTGGGTGTTCGTGTTTTATCCACAATAACGGGAAAGATCAGCTGAAGACTTTTGATAGCAAGTCAGATCAGGGAGTGTTCTTAGGATACTCCTGGGTCAGCAAAGCCTTCAGAGTTGTTTTTAATGAGTTTGCTACTGAAGACAGGAGCAGAAACTCTAAACCTGAATCTGAGGACCTCAGTAAGCAGCTACAGGATCTGAGCTTAAAAGATAAAGTTGAAAAGATCCAGCTATGTTGGGATGATGATTCAAATGAAGAAACTGAAGACAAGTCTACTGAATCTCAGCCAGCAGCAGAAGTAGCTGAACAGATTGACTCTCCTGAGCAGAGTCAATCCCAGGTAACTCAGGTCGATGAAGAAACTCCAGTGGTAACTGAGACCTCTACTGAGAATAATAATTCAGGGGGAACTAATGATGTTCCTGAGCTAAATGCCCCTGAACCTGGTGACTCAGTAGATCACACTCTTGTAACTGAATTGCTTCAATCTCAGAATAGTACAACTGAAATGCCTAACTCACCTACTATCTGTGTTGAACAAATTTCAGATGAAGAGTTGAAACATCGTAGATCGTGGCTGGACGCTCACACTTCTGATTTTATTATTGGAGATCCTTCAGCAAGCGTAAAGACAAGATCCAGATTCTGTCAGGGAGAAAGCGCCTTATATTCCTGCTTCTTGTCTACTGAAGAACCTCAGTCAGTTGAGGACGCACTGAAAGACGCTGACTGGATCATAGCCATGCAGGAGGAGCTGAATCAGTTTACGAGAAACGAAGTTTGGGAGCTTGTTGACAGACCCCGACATCAACATGTAATTGGAACCAAATGGGTCTTTAAGAACAAGCGAGATGAAAACAATGTCATAGTAAGGAATAAAGCAAGGCTCGTGGCAAAAGGCTACTGTCAAGCTGAAGGAATAGACTTCGATGAAACGTTCGCTCCAGTTGCAAGATTAGAGGCAATCAGACTATTCCTAGCCTACGCAACACATCAAAGATTCAGAGTCTATTAAATGGATGTGAAGTTTGCTTTCCTGAACGGCGTACTGAAAGAAGAAGTCTATGTGGAACAGCCTCCCGGGTTTCAGCAGGGACATCAAGTTTATAGACTCATAAAGGCTCTGTATGGGTTAAAACAAGCACCCAGGGCTTGGTACGATACCCTGTCTGAGTTTCTTCTTCAGAAAGGTTTTCAGAAGGGCACAATAGACCGCACATTATTCAACATTCGACTGGAAGACGACATTTTTCTTGTGCAGATCTACGTAGATGACATCATCTTCGGTTCAAAGAACGTCATCATGTGTCAGCAGTTTGAGAAAATGATGAAGGACAAGTTCGAGGTGTCAATGATGGGAGAGATGAACTATTTCCTCGGCCTTCAAGTCAAACAATCTGAGAAGGGAATGTTTATCAATCAAGGCAAATACACTCGAGACCTCATCAAGAGATTCAGTTGCACATCCGGCAAACCAATCAATATCCCGATGAACACGAACATGAAAATTGATCTTGATAAAGAGGGAGTATCAGTAGACCAAACTGAATTTCATGCTATAATTGGTTCTTTATTATACTTAACAGCTACTCGTCCTGACATAACTTATGCTGTAGGTGTCTGCGCTCGATTTCAGGCGAATCTGAAGCAGAGTCACATGGACTCAGCAAAGAAGATTCTCCGCTATCTCACAGGAACACCTGACATGGGTTTATGGTATCCAGCTGATGATAATATTGAACTAACTGGCTATTCTAATGCTGACTATGCAGGATGTAGAATTGACCGAAAGTCAACTTCTGGAACGTGTCAGTTCCTTGGCAGTAAGTTGATCTCATGGTTTTCAAAGAAACAGCATTCAGTAGCAACGTCAACTACTGAAGCTGAATACATGGCTGCCGGTAGTTGTTGCGCCCAAATCCTTTGGCTGAGACAACAACTACGCGACTATGACGTCATTCAGAATGAAGTGCTGATTTTCTGCGGCAGTACTAGTGCCATTGCAATCACTCAGAATCATATACTTCATACAAGATGCAAGCACGTGGACATCAGACACCACTTCATTCGTGACCATGTCGAAAAGAAGGATATCAGGATGGAAAAGATCCATACTGACCATCAAAGGGTTGATATACTGACCAAGCCTCTAGCTGAAGCCAGATTTAGAGAACTTTCAGAAGAGCTAGGTCTACTAGACCCTACTGACTCAAGTCAGTAAGAGGATTCAGGAGAGGAGCATTCAGTAAGGGGGAACGTTCACTCGCATCGAGTAAAATCATGCACGTAGAGACTCAAGCAACCATCTACACGAGGTATCAGCTGACTACGATGTTCAGTTGACAGGTTTGCGTATCTCTACTCAGTAGCCAATAGAACAGTTCTGTGCATTTATGAATCAGATTCAGCATCGTATTCAATGCCTTAGAAAATGTCATTTAATATTAACGGTTTACATTTAATACACGACATTCTATACAAAAGCATGCTGAACTCTGCAACGCATTAAATGCATGTCGTATCAAGTTACTTCTTTGGCTATATACAACTGTATTTTGACTTAGGCGGCTAATATGATCATTGCCTATTTTATAAAACTTAATCATAGCCGTCCATCTCAGAAAGCGCGTTCAAAATGAGCCCTTGATATTTAACTGTTTATCTTCTTTAAGATATATATATGCATTCAAATGTTTGAAACCGCCATTTCAACTCTGCAAATATCTTAAGTACCCTAGATTTTCTGAGAATACCTCCTACTTCGTTACAACAACCTATCCTTTGAAACTGCTCAAAAAATCCTTTGGTAACTTTCAATGATCTTTCAGTATCGCATGAGCTTATTTATCTTATATTTTATTGAATACTGACTTATACTGTGTTTGCAGATTACAAAATGACAGGAACTCATGCAGTTGCTCCGACCGATATGCAAGAGATCCTTGTAAAAGATCGAGTCTGGTGCGAACCAGTCATGGAGTTCGACGCGTGCGAACTGGATTACATGGAGGAGATCTTCTATGCCCTCCGTGAAACCGGACTGGAAGGTTTTCTGATAAGGAAGCCGACGTTCTTCCTGCCGCGTCAAGTCGCTAAGATCTATTTGAACTCCGACTCAGTAGACGGAGATATCAGAGGCCATTTTGTCGTTCACTCAGTAGGCGATCCCTCGCGGACAGCTATCAAGGTCAAACAGATATCTATCCGTGAAGCTCTCCGGAGAAGCTTCAACTTGCCGAACGAAGGATTCACCACCGTCGCTTACAAAGACGACCTCATGGATGTATACCTTACGAAATTCTATGGGAAGCCGACGACTTTCAGAGCTACATTTCCCAAAAATGCCATGCTCCCACAATACCGAGCTCTAGCCTACGTCGTGACTCAGTTGCTGACGAGTCAGGCAGGCTCCTTCGATCAAGTCTCGAGGCCGAAAATTCAGCTGATGATGGCCATCCATGACAGAGCAAAGATCAACTGGACGAAATTCTTTCTTAGAGAATTCATGACGCAGTCAGCCAAATTCGACAAAACATCCAAAAGGCTGAGCGTCAAAGGGAAGCTTCTGTATGGCCTGAAGCTTTCCGTTATGATCGAAGACTTCTGCGAATCTGACAGCATCACCTTCGCCGACAAGCAATCCTTTAATGTGAAGAAGGTCAGATTCCAGAACAGGGCAGCGGCTCTTCAGCAGATCGGCTCAGGGCCCGCTGACCCAAAGACCGGGACTCAGAAGACCTCCACGCCAACTAAGAAGAGGTCCCCTCCCAAGTCAACTCCTAAGGCGCCAACCAAGAAGCTGAAGAAATTCAGCGAGGTTGTGCCGGAGACAGAGCCAGAGGTTGTGTTGGTCCGAGAGACAAATATCAGGTGTAGAGGGGGGGGGGGTGAATACACCTGAGTATAGTTTCTTTTTCTCGATGAAGGTCAGCTGAAGCTGTTAGTTGCAACTGATGAATAGTGTCAAATACAACCTTCGATCGCGGGTCAGAGTGGGTCAGCTACTGAGCTCTCCTATTGACTTTTGTCAAGATTTCTCAAACTCGATCGAAGACTTTAGCGTGGGGATAAGTGTGGGGCCCGGAGTTTGTCTCTTTTTGAAAACGTGTTTTCGCAAATTAAGTTCTTTTGGCTGTGCGACTTTTGAAATACGTTTTATGAAAACTTATGATTTTCAAAGGTTTGTATGCAATAAAACAGTAAAGAACACAAGCAATTTAACGTGGTTCGGATACGCAAGATCCTACGTCCACGGTCCTGAACAAGGTAGGATAACTTGTTGATTAATCTGAGCAAGTCTCAGCAAGGAAACTGTGCACTGGACAGATCCTTCTAAGTTATAGTCCTTAGCGACTTTACAATTCAAACCTAAGTTCGAAAGGGAGGGGATGATCTCCAACTAAGAAGGAGTTCTTACAATAAGAACAATTCACAGAAAGTGAACTCCTTCGAATTTATAAGCTATAAATTTGACAATGAGCTTAGCTAGAGAAGAAGGGATCTAAAGAACTCTAGAGAGAAGAACTAATGATATTCTATGAAGGCAAGTTCTTCGCTGGATGATCTTTAAGTTTGCTAGAGTGTTCTTGAGCTTGAGCGTTTTTCCTTTATTTATACCGTTCGTGAAGCTCGGATTTCTTCTCTATTTATAGCTGTGAGCTATGGCATATGTCCGTTGGAGACGACGATGCCACGTGTCACAAGCTTCCAAAGAAAACGGCCATAAATTCGAACTTGTTGCATCAGGGCAGTTAATTACTGTACATGAGAGCAGCTTTACTGCAGGGAGCAGGTAAGGCGTTGTCGGCTTCTCATTGGTCGAGGTTTGTGGTTGGTGAGAATGTCAGAGTTGACCGTTCAAAAAACCTCGTATGATCTTCTGCTGAACTTTCGAAAAGACTTAAGTAGCTGGGTCGCTTTTACGTCCGGATACGATGACCGCAAAGTCTCTGTCTTCTTCGACTGAGTCGGCTGACAAGGAATGTAGCTTCTGAGTAGGTCAGCTGGCGACTGCGAAGGTACTGGGCTTGCATGTGTTCTTCTACTGATGACTTATCAGCTGCTGGGTTGGCCTCTACTGAGGTCTAGTCAGCTGCTGACTGAAGAACGCAAGCGATTACACTGATGATGTGGGGTTCCGAAAAGTTTCTTCGACAGAAGATCAGTTTGACAATTACCCCGTACAGGACTTAGACAAAAATATTAAAAACGATTAGATCAAGTCCAACCTATACATCAGCTAATCCTAACGACACACTACTGATATCAGCTCAGTTTTGGGATCTTCAATTCCATAGTACTACTATGATTTCCCCCAATTTTCTTTTAACCACGAACAGCTGAGTATCATCTACTGACTCATATCCAACAGGTTGTGATTGCTGAGCCTCCTCTGCAGCTGAGGGATGAGCCCGAGTCCTCAGAGAAAACACAGTCAGTGGAGAAGGCCGTCTCCACTGAGCATGGTGAAACCGTGGACCAAGGGTTCCAAGCAGAAGAAGTCCAAGCTGAAGAGGTTCAGACTCTAGAGAGCCCCTTGGATGTTCCACCTCTCAGCATTATACCGTCTGCTGAGAAACAGGCGTCTCCTATTGAAGTAGAGGATTTGGAGACCGCCTCAAAATCAGATTCGATCGGGATGGAGGCATTAACTCTCAAATCCAGAGCCTCCCGAGAGATATCTAAAGTTATTCCGGAGATCGCCAGCCACAACGACCTTGTATTACTTGCAAGGCAGGCGAGGCTCCACATGCTGATAAGATTCCTGGAGTGGCATAACCTGAAGAGACTCATCATCCACCACTCCTACGAATAGCTTCACGAAGAAGAGCTGTTAATCAGAGGGAAGATTGGCTATTCAGAGCCATCTGACCTCGGAACGCTCGAAGAACTGAGGGCAGCAATGCTCGCAATTCTGAATGACAGACAACCTGTCTCAGCATCTGCGCCCTCAGATGGGACTGACCTCGATGGTCAGGACCCACCCCATGATTCAGGCCCTCAGAAGCCTGATGAGGGATCTCAACTGGCCAAGGATGCTCCTACATCAACTGTTGAACCGCCGCTCAGCATCCTTGGACCCGGGCAGTCGGCGGCTGGTACTTCAAAGGCAGCTGAACCCTCTCAGCTCCTTCTTGAGTCTGCTTTCGAAGTAGCGCCCAGCTCTAAAAGCCGACGTTCAAAGTCAGTGGCAAGGGCACTGAGGAGTCAAGGGAATCAGAATAGACTCCTTGCTCGCGCCGTCCACAAAACATGGAGGCAGACCACCCAGGCCCATAGCGCAAAAATTCAGGGGCTGAGGACTACCATCCAGAACTCGCCCGCCCCTGACTTCTCCACCATCTTATCTGACGCGTTAGCCACCCAGCGGGCTGACTTTGAAGACCAGCTGAAGACGATTCAGGCAGGCCAAGCTAAACTGCTCGAAGACTACAAGGCCACACAGACTGCTCATACTGAATCCGTCACCGCCATCTCTCAAGCCGCTAATCTCAGACTCCAAAATATTCAGAAGGCGCTTGAAGAGAAAGTGGAGAAACAGCTGAAGGAATTTCATGCAGCAGCCGATCTCGCTCACAAGAAGTACAGCACTCAGCTCACCGATGAGAGAAACGAGCTACATGAAAAGCTGACAAAGCTGCACAACACTTTGGATGATCTATCTGAAGCTTACGAGAGCCTGAACAACAAAGTGTCAGTTCCGCCCCCTACCCGATTTACTGATGCCAAAAAGGGGGAAGGTATAGTAGAGAAAGGAACTAAGGAACTGATGCTGAAAGCTCCGAAGAGAGCAAGGTCAGTGGCAGGGGTTACTCGGACTCAATCTGGACCTATTCAGACTGGCGAGGCCTAGGGTGTCTCAGCAGCAGGAGTTGTAGTGCCTGCTGAGACTGGCCCAAGTGGCTCAGGAGCCAAGGAAGTCGCAACTCAAACAACCCAAACACCCTTAGACATTATTAAAGAGGTTGTTGAGTACGCCGACGAGGAGTCAGAAGAGGAAGAAACTCCTCTCCCTCCTCCAGTTGCCAGAAAAGGCAAGAAGGTACTGAAGCTTCCAACCCCTCCCTCCTAGAAGAAAGGACCCAGGAGGTACATTACTCCAGAGGAGGAGGTTCAGATAGCTGCCGATGAAAAATTGGCAAGGGAAATAGCCGAAGCTGAAGCTGGGAACAAGCCGAAGAAGAAGCCTGCTAAAGGCAAAACAAAGGCTCCAGCTGGAGGCAAAAAGGCTGGATCTAGGCTGCCTCCTAGAACACTTAAGCTCAGCGATGAAGCTGACAAAGAGAAGGAGAAGGAGCAGCAGCAGCAACAATCTACTGGGCAGCAGGGCACATCTAAGGAGAAATCCTCCACAGCTGCTGACTCAGAAGAAGAGCAGCCTCACAAGCCCTCCTATATTGCCTCGAAGGCACAAGACCAAGAAATGGATGAGATATGGGCTCAGATGGAGAGGTACTTGTACAGAGGAGAAGAGGCCAGACAGATAGAAGCAGCCAGAGAGAGGATAAGGCTTGCTGACCTTGAAGCTCTTAGGCTGAAAGCTGAACAAGAAGCGAGTCATAGGATCCTTGAAAAGGCTGACATTCCCTACAGATACAGGAAGTTCAGGAAGCCTACTGATCTCAAGACTCACAGATGGCCATGAGTGGATGAGTGGATGCCGTGGGAAGTCACTCAGAGATGGGAAGCGCTGAAAGCTGAATTCATCAAAAGAAACTATTTCTGGAGGTTCTGGGCTGAAAAGCACAAGACAAAGGGCCTTTCCCGAATGGATCATGAGAGCCGACTTAGAGATGTATGCCGGACTTCGAAGGTCATTAAGGACAATGTTGAAGTCAGAGTACCAGCTCCCAGAATCCTGCCACCCCCACTGAGACTAGACGGATCTGTCCATTATGGAGTGATAGAGAAAGAAGTGAAGGATGCTGTTGAAGCCAAATTCTTAGATGAAGAAGATCCAGCTGACTTTGCTGAGATACTGAAGCTGAGGAAGATCACTTATCGGATGTATGGACTGTCGCTTCCTGAAACTCAATCAAAGGACTTCAAAGACAGGATTAAGCAGTTCAGATGATTATTGCTTCTTTATCTCCTTGTATCTTTCTTTTGATCTTTTTAGCATAGCAGAGGATGTATTTATAATGAATTGCTTATATATATAACATCTCTGTTTTAGCTTTGACAATTCCTTATTGTCTAAATAGCCTTGTTTGTTTATGCTTAACACTCAAAATCACTGAAGTGATTACTGACTCACACACTCACTGTTGTTATTTATTGTCAGTTTTTGCTTAGCTAGATTCTGATAGATTGCTTAGTGTTCGTGGGAAAAATGTTGTTAGAAAGGGAGAAAATGGTGATTAGATTCTGTTTAGGGTCTGACATTTCTGTCCTGATCCCCTCAGTAGTCTAGGACTTGGAGAACAACTCCACTGTTCCTACTTGTAATAATCTGGGTTGGAATGAAGCTCGGTCCAACTGGCCCAGTCTTCTGGCAGTCCATCTGGGGTGGTGGAAGTGGATCCAACAACAAGTAGAATAATTCCCACTTTCTTCTTTCTCTTTCTTCTTTAACTTTGCTATGAGGTTTTGTTTTTTTCAGTCTTGATTATGTGTGTTCCAATTGATAGAATGAGAACAGAAAATCTTGTCGCGACGATTTGTTTGTATTTGATGCATACTAAGGTTGCGAGGAGCAAGGTTGTCAAAATCGGGATCTTAGGTAGGATCGTAAAGGCCTGGTAAGATCGTGAATCGCAGAATCGTAGTAGAATCCTAAGATCCTACCGAAAAATTAAATTAATATTCAAATAAATCTATTTAAAGACTAACGTTAACAAACAATGACTCATAACAAAATATTCATCAATAACACGGCCATAAAGTCAAAAAATGTCCTAAAATCAAAATACCAAAGGAGTAGAGTCGCTACCATGATCCTCATTGCCACAAATACGATCGGTTACACAAGTTGAATCAGCCACACTCGTTATTTGGTATAATCTATTAATAAATTCAATCCAAAATAATTATTAATGAAATACAGTTTAAAAGTTCTGAACAAATAGGATTGCCTCATAAAATCAAAGAAAGGTGACTGAGGACAGTCAAGGCGCCGGCGCCGCGGCGATGGTGGGCTGGTGGCGCGGCGAGGTAATGAAAGGAATTGCTCAAGAGTCTCTCAAGTGACCAAGTCGCCTCGCCTCTGAAGTTTGAATTCTGAAATTCTGGTTTTGTTATTCTATTTCTAGGGCACAAGGGTATAATACGTATAATTAATTAATTGGAATTTTAAAAAAAAACTTTTTTAATTTTTTTATTAGTTAAAAATAAAAAAATATTGATTAATTAATTTTTTGATAGACTCCCATCGCGATTCCACAATTTTACGTATTGGATCGCGATCCCACACGATTCTACCAGGGGTGCGATTCTACAGGCGATCCGACTCGGAATCAACTCATGGATCGTAGAATCGAGTGATTCTACGAGTCAGATCGCAATTTTAACAACATTGGCGAGGAGAACTCAATGCTAGACCACTCTAGGAGTACGATTTATGGTGATTTAGTGCTAATTAGCTCTTACAATGAAATTTAAACTGTTGGGTGATGATTCAGTCCCCAACAACAGCACAAACCATTGGGAGATGATTCAGTCTTCTCAGTTGACAATTAACTCAGTAGCCATGTGCTCTGAAAACTTACTGAAGATTTGAAGATCCCAAAACCCTATATTGATTGGTGAACCTTTCTGTTGTAATCTGTTTTTGTCTCTAAGGTTTCAGACTAAGCAGACACTCTGCTCTGGTTCAGGCACTCAGTAGATTATCTGCCTCAGCACCAGAAGTAGAAGACTCAGTGATACTGGACTCAGCAGGAGCAGTATACTGAAAGGAGTTAGTGGAACTGAACTCAGCACGTGTAGTTCACTGAACTCAGAGCTGATCATCAGTAGAGCAGACTCAGCAGGAGCATGCTACTGAATCAGAGATCAGACTCAACAACGGCTAGACAGTCTTCTGACTGTCAGGATCTTTAAAGTCAAATCAGCAGAGTCAATACGAGGAAGAGAGAAGTCAGCTTCAGATCTCCTTGAAGTCTGTTCTGTCTCAACCACTTTCTGAACCTCGACCAATGACAAGCAGCCACCTGTCCTATATCTGTTAAAGCTGCAAGTCAACAACTTTCCAGAAATGGAGGGAAAGGACACTGCTACCATACTTCGAAAGAGTCGTTAGCTACCTAAAATAGAGAGACAAAGGATCGTCGTCTCCAACGGATCTATCCTAATCTCTGCTCTATAAATAGAGGGATAAATCAAATTGAAGCTCACCTTCGCATACACAAGAACACGCAGAGCATTCAACGAGCAATTCGAAAAAGCATAAGTCTTCCGCAAGAAGTTAGAAGAAACAATCTCCGGCGAAAGACTACATTTCTGCTCATAGGGAACCAAGCTGAATTAGAATCATACAGCCTCTAGTATCCAAGCGACGATACACGAACCCAAAGCTTATACTCAGCTGATCGTCGTTCTAGAAGCTACTTCCTTGTTCCCTATCCCTCTAACCTAAGCTTAACCGATTAAATCCATAGCTTAGACGAAGGAGTTCACTTCTGAACTAATCCTTATTATAAAGGACTCCTTCACTGTTGGAGAGTTTTTCAAACACTTAGTTTGATAACCTTGTAAACTGAGACTTGCTCAGTATAAATCTCAAGACCAGTGTTTGTCCAGCGTACAAACCGACTGAGACTATCTCAGTATAATACATAGCCTCCTGATCTTTCGGGACAGTGGACGAGATTGTTGGATCCGAACCAATTTAAAAATATATGTGTTCTGTGTTCTTTATTTTACTGTTGCATTGATTTACTGTTCATACTGAAAATATCTTTTAAATCATTCAACTGAGTTTCAGCAAACTTAATCGACCGCAATAATCTACTTAAACTGTTTTGATAAAAATGTTTTCCTAACTCAACTGAATTTGGGCCTACACATTTCCGCACTACTGAATTCTATCTGAACGATACTGAATTCTGACTCTAAGTCAGCTAGCAGGTCTCAGTAGAGTCAGTCACTCTGCCACACGATTCAGAACAACTTATCTGGTCTGCTGAACTTGTTCAGTACGACACCCTCCTAAAAAGGACTGTTCGTGTTTTAAGTTGAGAAATCGGCTTTCAGGTGTATTCACCCCCCCCGTCTACACCTGAACGTGCTCTCGGGACCAACATAAACTTTTAGGTTTTAGCTAATAGTGGTACTGACTCTTAGGTTGCATTTGTCATTTTTCTCTCAATTCTCTTCATAAGTTGTAACGACCTTGTTAACTGACAAAGAGAATTGACGAGATAGAAATATAGGGCCTTGTGACATAACAATCATTAACATTTTTTTTTTATGATGAAGAACCCAAAGTCGCTACCTTTAGTGCGCACAGGGTAAACCTCGCTCTTGTGCAATAGCCTACAAACCACACAAGATAGTTAAACCACCCTTAAGGTGACAGAGTGACAGGCTCACACATAGTCTGTCGGTCTCAGGCCACCAACCTTCACCATTATGCCATCCTAACCTTTCATTTGGCGTGGATAAAAATTTGCATTTACTACTTTCAATTAGAGGCGAAATTAGAAATTCAGTTCAGGGGACCAATTTACTAAAATGAAAAAAAAGAAAAATAATATAATACTCCTTGTATTTTATATGACTACTTCATTTTTCGTCTGTCCCATATTTATTGACAATTTTTTTATGTCTAATTAAGATAGTGTTTGGAAGAGCTTTTATAAACAGTTTTTAGTTGTTTATGCTTCAAGTTGCTTAAAGTTGTTTTTAAGCAAAAGTTGTTAGTGTTTTGAATATTAGAAAGAAAAAAAATTTAATTTTAGAGAAAATAGTTTTGCACTGTTATAAACTCATTTTCATTTTCTTTTGGCTTCTGCTTTTAAAAAGCACCCACAAAAAAAGCAAAAGCATATATTTCAAACATTTAAAAATGTGCTTTTGCAGTAAAAAAAAAAAAAAGAGGTCTAGAATCGGCTTATTTAAGTTGTTCCAGACACTACCTAAATGTTTCACTAACTTTAGTAAGTCTAATAAATATGATAATATAGAAAAAGACTATTTTATCCAACTTTTATTATAGCAAACACAATTATGTCATTAACTTTTTAGTAATTTACTTTAATTTACTCAAATATCAATACCAACATTTATCTAACTTTCATATTATTAAATTATTTTTAATCTGTGTGAAAACACAAACAGACATATATAATAGGAAACGAGAAAGTATAAAAAAGTGGGAGAAGATGAGATTCGATTCCTAAACCTCTCACTTCCAAAAGCTTTAAAAACACATATCTCACCACTAGACCAACAACTAACTTTATACACCTTCTGTTCCATAGAAAGTACATATCATATACTCCACATGTCCCATAGAAAGTGTCATATTTAAAAAAAAAAAAAAGTGTGTAAACCAAAATTTACAAGGCAAAAGTCAAACAATACACTACAAAATACAAACTTCTTAATCTTTATGCCCTATAAAACAAAGACATTTTCTATGGGACAGAGAGAGTATATGATATGTACTTAATATACAGTTAAACATCGATGAAGTAATGTTCGATGAAGTAATAATCTCGCTTAGATAATAATTTCTTCCGATCTCGACTAGGGACAGTGTACAAAAGTAATAATTTCGCTAAATGCAATAAGTAATAAAAAAAATATATCCTTAAGACCCCAATGAAAATAAGTAATTACTAATTTTAGAAAATATATATACACAATTATAATACTACAGTAGTATAATAATATTTTCTTATGAGTCTATGCTTCTATAGTTATAGTTTTTTCTTCCAAAAAAACCAAAATTATCATCCTTAACTTTCTGCGAAGTATAGACAATACTTGAATATTTTGCTCGTGTTGTAGCAAGTAATTGTTTAAGATGGTTATTGCTTGCGATAAAAAAATTTAATGACACAATTGGAATAAATGTACTATCATCTCGTTTAAGATCATCCTTTTCATCATCATTATCGTTCATAATTATTTCAATAATTTATTCATTCATCGGTAATTTCATAGTTGCACTGTTCTCGATAGCTAAAAGATCTTGAACATTCATAGCATTTTTGTACTGTAAATTAGAGATAACAATACCTAATGTTTGATATCTTTATCTAATTCAAGGACTTACGTTTTCGTTAAATCAGTTTCTGTTGAATGAATCTTGTAATGCCTAAAACATACTTATAGGATAATTTTAATATAAGCAAAAAAAACTTTTCATTTTTTATGTAAATGAGATTTGTTCTTTTATAAAACTATTGAGTTTTTCTAAAATTGATTAATTGGACTCATTTTATAATTAGTACATATTCAATGTACATTTTCAACATGATTTTCCTTAAGCAAATACTAATTTTTTTTTTATTTTTTAATGTTTACATAAATTAAGTTATTAAAAAAATTAAGTTAGAATACACACATTAAACTTATTTTATATCGTAAATTATCTTTAAAGTAATAAAATATTCATCTATTGATAATTGAATAACTTCGCTAAATAAATATTTTTTTCGAATCTCAAGTATATTATTTTAAAGAAATTTAACTGTATTTTCAAAACTCAGAGGGCCCACTATACGTTGCCCTCTCCCTCCATCCGCCCCTGCTTACAATGGGTGTTTTATAAGCTTTGCTCTTGTGTATAATATAATATCAAATATAAATCATAAGAAGAAAACAAATCGATGTGAGGGCCGGCTCTCCCATATAGGAAATGAAACATGTGCCTTAGGCCCCATCCAAAAAACCCCCAAAAAATTATATATAAAAAAATATATATGAATTATATCAAAATAAGCGCTCTTTTTTGGAAAAAAAAAAAAAAAAAAAAAAAAAAAAAAAAAAAAAGATGAGGGCGGATATAGGAAAGAGGTGGTCCAAAAAAGCCCCCAAAAAATTATATATGAATAAATATATATGATATTATATTTTTAAGATTTTTATTAATTATTAAGTCATTTATATACATTTCTAATTGTTGTAGTGGGCTTTTAAGTATTATTAGTCCAATATTCCCTCATCCCTTTAGTAACAGGTCTTACTTAATTCATGGACCCGCTATTGTATCATTGGATTGGACTATTGATATTAATTGTATCAAAGAAATGGTTTAGATATTAGTACAATGAAGAATCGTTACTTTATTTTTCTTATTCAATAACGTGTGATTGTTAGTTTTGTCGTTCTAATCTTTAAATTCTTTGTTGATAGTAATTTGTTTGTTTCTTTGTTGTTTTGTTAGAATATATATATATATATATATATATATATATATATATAGGTGCGGAGATGAAAAATCTTAAGTGAAGGCTATCTTGTTTTAGACTCCCCAAATGTTTTAGCCGCCCCCGCTTGACATACATGTGTTAATAAGATTTGACCATGTGACATTTGATTAAATTAAATATTCTAACACTTAAATCATTGTTGAAGGGGGACAATTTCATTAAAGGATCACAAAAAATTGGATGAGGTCAACCTCATTTAAGGTCGGGTGTTTTGAGAATATAGATTAAATATGAGTTGGATTAATAGGTTAATGGAGTCGGATTAATAAATCTGACCAAAAGTATTAAAATAGAATTCTATATGATCTTATGTGACTAAGTCTAATTTTTCTTACCGAGTAATCTAATCCTTCAAACTACTTTGTAACGCTAACCTTTTGATTTTAACTGAATTTTAGAGTACATTGCTAAGCGTGAAAACAATGTGCGAGTATCTAATTGCGCAAACTCAACAAATGTATATAAATATCATCATCCTGGAATTCCTCCAATCACATAAGGACACCTATTCTGTTCGAGTTAGTCATTTCATCAATAGGGTTCCTTGCAATAATTCTTTGAATCCTAGAAATAACTAGACATTTTGTTATGTTCTAAGGATCCAACGGTAAATATGCCATCCTCGTGCATTGATATTGCTAATTACACCAAACACAGTAGTACATGATTAGCCTACTTCATTTTAATTTAGATTTTACTTTATGGAAAATGCAAATCAAGCCTGCGGATCGAGCAGTACATTTTAAGCACTTATTGGTGGTGTAAATTCTCTCTCCCTCGTATTAACTCATATCTTCTTTTAACAATCCTCAGCCGTATCTTAGTCTGAAAAGGAGAGCATAAAAAGAAAAAACATTGGGAAGGGGTAAAGAGTAGGAGTGACATTGAGATCTACAAGGTAACTTTAGATTTATTACCCATCACAAAAATGACTGTAAATTCATATACCATACTTCCCATTATTTAGATCTCATTGAAATTGGATAGAAAGATAGTATGAGAGATGAATAAAACAATGATCCGAAAAGGCTAATAAAACATTAATAATGAGATGAAAGTAATATTTTTTATATGAGTGATTATGAAAGTCACACTTATCTTAATTGACTAGTTTTACTTTATGTTTGTGGTTTTCATTCATCTCTTTTTGCCATTAATTCTTAGCTGGGTTGATGATATTCTGGGACTCCCTGATTTATTTGGCATTCCCTTGTCATCAAAATTTAAAGTCGAAATTCACGTAACACTAGCGATCAAGAAAACCAGACCACATTGTACAGATTAGAGATATACTTGACCTAAGCTATGGTAGAACTTATGATACTTCAATCACTAATTTAATAAAAAGATCCGTGCGAAATTCAAAGTTGTCCTTCAAGAGAGAGAGAGAGAGAGAGAGAGAGTAGTTTAATTTACCTTGAAAACATTTCCATTTGGGCCCATAAAGCCAAAAACCAAATCTTGGATGGAGAAATATGGGTGTGTATGTTTGTAAATCAAGAAAGAGCGTGGAGAAGAGAAGTGCTGACAACTGACAATAGCAGGTAGCACCTGAGGGTGAAAAAAAGAAGGAAGTGTTATCAGTGAAGTGTCGATGCCGGTAGCCAGCAGCTGCCAGTACAACGTATTACTTGTTTCCTCCTGCTGCTCTAACTGTTGATGATTCTCTCTCATGCCAACTTGCCATAGCTAATTAGTGCTGAGGTAAGACAAAACACACGTACGAATCGAGGCCCTCTCTCTCTCTCACCGATCACTGCCGTTCTACTTCGAATCTTTGTTCAAGATTTTGCTTTGCTTCCAATTACGATATTTAATGTCTACTTTTGATTCTCATCTTATGTTGGTTGTAGATGTAGAGATCAAAACTAGCTTCTACATGTCTATACTTATTCTACTTGCATTCCCCTAAAATTGTACCGAGTATTTCTATATACATTGTGTTGTTCTATAAAATGGTTTTCTCATTTCTTAAATGAATACCTAATTAATGAACCAAAAATAATTTAAACAAGTGATCCTATCATTCAAACGTATTCACCAACTTTTTTAATTTAGTTCTAAAGCAACAAGATAATAATAGCAGAATAGAGTGTTATACCCACTCCTCATTACGAGTGACTTATTTTAAAAAAATAAAAAAATATTGTATAAACCGTGTGGTTACAAAAGCTCGCTATTACAAACAAGACAATAAGTCGGAAAAATAAAACAAATACAAGAACCGTCGAGTCGAGAAAGGCCTCTCTCCGCAAGACGAAAAACGCCCCGGTAGTGCTCTCAGTTCTGGCGTTTCGCCCCCAAAGATGAAACGACGACGTCTCGAGGATTGCGAGACCGCAAGATCTTCGAGCTCCGGTGAACTCGGATTTTTCCGGCGAGGAAAGGAGCTGGACAACTAGAGCTAAGATGAGCTAAGAATGCAGAGCTAAGAATGCTTGGTGTTGGTGTGTCTTGAAATGGAATGATATCTCGGTCTATTTATAGGTTGTTCCCCCGTGTGAAAGGTTGCGGGAATTACTCCCGCCAATTACAAAGCGGCCGACGTGTTCGGGGGAGTGGAGATGGTAAGTGGAGAGGTGGACTCCTCGAACGGTTTCATTCCGTATACTTCCAAAAGTAGTGATTGGGTGTGGCGGGGCAGCCTGCACCACGAACCGGACCAAAGCCACCAATGTTGAACCGGGTCGTCCCGCACAAGTCCAATAAAAAACCCGATCGCCAAGCCCAACGGACAAGCCCACGGACCACCCAAAGGACCAATTGCCAAGATCCAAGTCCAAGTCCAAGTCCAAGGACACGGACACGCGGTCGGGCCGGCACCGGCGCCAGCGGTCTGGGCGGCGGCGCACCGCGCCGCGTGTGAGGCTGGTCGGGCGAAAAGGCTCGCGCGCATGAGCATGTGTGGCCCAAGCCCACCACATGTCACTTAGTTATCTCCTACAATGTGTTAGAGACTTAAATACCACATTAAAGTTTGTACATTGATCAATGTGGGACATTGATTAATGTAATAACTCTCCAAAACCCGAATAAGGTAAGTATCTCCATTTTAGGTAACATCTCAACTTTGTCCCCCAAACTTCGAGCCACTATTTCTCACTCACCGAAAAACGGAATTGAAAAATTAAGCACACCATAATTATCTAATTGAAACGTAGATCGACGATATATATTTTAATTTGCAAATCGGATATGTATCGAGCCTCGAAAATGCGATCGAACGGGCTAAAATTTGCCCATGTCAAAGTAGCATTAAATGCTCACTTAATCTCCATAATATAAATATATATATTATAATATATATATTTAACATTTTTCCAACAATCCCCCACATGAGTGAAAATAGCCAAATGCATGCATCCAGACACACATCTCTGTCCTCAAGAGACAATAAAGCATCAGGGTAGGTGGCTTGTGACCTTGAACCTTCCTTAGTCAGTGCTATCGAGCATACCGGCGGATTAGTGGACAAGTGGCCTTGAACTATTCCTCCATGGTGTATACTAAGACAATAGCACTAACGCTATAGAGTCTCAACCTCGTCCGTTCTCACGTTTGTGTCCTTTACAGGCCATGGACAACCTCTTTGGATCCATAAGTGTTACATAGAAGCAGCCCTCACTTCTCACTTACATAGGTGATTCTTACTTGAGTATCCAATCATACTCCACCTTCTCAAGGCATCCAAGAATCATTCAAAGTCAAAGACTTAACCTCACCACTTGACATGTCACCAACACTCTCGAGCTCTTTTAGGGAATAGACTATTTGAGTGTGGTATCAACAGACTCATATAGCTTAGTTTTCCCATTGAACCAAGTTCATGGGATCTCCAATCTACAAGGTTGGGTATCCACTATAATCGTCTTTAACTTGTGGATTTAACTCACATTCCCTCTACGAGCTTATACATTTGATCTCGATTCAAACGCTTAGTAAACGGATCCGCTAGGTTATCTATAGACTTTACATAGTCTACAGAGATAACCCTACTCGTGATCAAATGTCTTACGGTATTATGTCGACGACGAATATATCTCGACTTACCATTATACAACCCACTCTTGGCCCTATCAATAGCCTATTGGCTAGTGAATCATCACAGGTGGCACGGGTTTCGTCCAACATGGAATATCTTCAAGAAAATTACGTAGCCATTCGGCCTCGTCACCGGCCTTATCTAAAGCAATAAATTCAGATTCCATGGTGGATTGGGCTATGCACGTCTGTTTCGTGGATCTCCACGACACAACTCCTCCCCCTATAGTGAACACATAACCACTAGTAGACAACGAGTCTTTAGTGTCGGATATCCAATTCGCATCACAGTACCCTTCAAGTACTGGGGGATGTCTCGAGTAGTGCGGCCCCAAAGTTAAGAGTGTATTTCAAATACCTCAGAACTCTTACAAGAGATTTCCAATGCTCTCTACTAGGATTACTAGTATAGTGACTCAGTTTGTTCACCGGACAAGCTAGGTAGGGTCTCGTACAATTCGTGATGTACATAAGACAACCGATAACCCTAGCATAATCCTCTTGAGCAACAGGATCACCTCTATTCTTGCTCAAGTGAACATTAACTTTTAGAGGAGTCTTTGCCGGCGCACTATCAAATGCATTAAACCTCTTAAGTACCTTCTCAATATAATGAGATTGAGACAAAACAATCCCTTTGGGAGTTCTTTGAATCTTCACTCCAAGAATAACATCAGCAACTCCCATATCTTTCATATCGAAAGTTCTCTTAAGCATACGTTTGGTGTCATTTATGACTTGAAGGTTTTGTCCCATAATTAACATGTCGTTTACATAAAGACAAACAATTACAAAACCATTCTTTGTATTCTTTATGTAAACACAATTGTCACATTCATTAATCTTAAAGCCGTTCGACAACATAGCCTCGTCGAATTTCAAGTGTCATTGTAATGGTGCTTGTTTCAACCCATATAGAGATTTCACCAACTTACATACCTTTCGCTCTTGGCAGGTACTACAAACCCTTCAGGTTATTCCATATAAATTTCTTCTTCTAAATCTCCATTTAGAAATGCAGTTTTCACGTCCATTTGGTGAATCTCAAGATTGTGCAAAGCAGCAATCGCGAGAAGCACACGGATAGACGTAATCCTCGTTACAGGCGAATAAGTATCGAAGAAATCATATCCTTCAATTTGCTTAAAACCTTTAACCACTAAACGAGCTTTATATTTGTCAATTGACCCATCTGTCTTATACTTTCTTTTTAGGATCCATTTACATCCTAAGGGCTTGCAACCTTCGGGTAAGTCTGCTAAGACCCAAGTGTGATTTTGCATGATGGAATCAATTTCACTTTGGACTGCTTCTTGCCAAAGTGGGCCATCGGGTCTAGAAAGAGCCTCTTTAATAGACCGCGGTTCTTCATCCAAAAGAAAAACAACATAATCAGGACCAAAGTCCTTAGCAACCCTTGCTCTAGTGCTACGTCTTGGTTCTAAAGTTTCAAGATCGGGAGCTTGCCTTTTACGCGTAGCGGGTTCTACCCCCACATTTCTAGAACTACTAGCAACTTCTCTTGCTTCACCACTAGAGCTTGACTCAACTTTATCGTCCTTTTTACAAGGATAGATATGTTCAAAGAATATAGCATTACTAGTAGTTCCAACATTCATATCGGGCACAGTCGACTTATGAATGACAAATCGATATGCACTACTATTCAGTGCATATCCTATAAAGATACAATCGACGGTCTTAGGTCCGATTGTAACTTGCTTAGGCAAAGACACTTCTACCTTAGCCAAACACCCCCACACTTTGAGGTATTTATAGGAAGGTTTCCTTCCTTTCCACAACTCGTAAGGAGTAACATCTCTACCTTTTAGAGGTATTTTGTTTAATAAGTAGTTAGCCGTCAAAACGGCTTCACCCCACATGTTCTGGGGCAGTCCAGAACTTATTAACAAGGCGTTCATCATCTCCTTTAGAGTTCAGTTCTTCCTTTCAGCCACACCATTTGATTGAGGCGAATAGGGGGCAGTGGTTTGATGAATAATACCACTTGTTTTACACAACTCTTCAAAAAGAGCTACATACTCTCTACCTCTATCAATTCGTACCATTTTGATATTACAATCAAGTTGGTTTTCAGCTTCAGCTTTAAAGTTAATAAAAGCTTCAATTGCCTCATCTTTACTCCTTAAAAGATAAAGAGTACAATATCTTGTGCAATCATCAATAAAGGTTATAAAATACTTTTTTACCTCCTCTAGTTTGCACAAACTTTAAGTCACACACGTCAGTGTGAATAAGTTCTAGAGGCTTGGTATTCCTTTCTACAGAATGAAAAGGAGATTTAGTCAACTTTGCTTCAACGCAAACTTCACACTTATTCTTGTTAAACTCGTTTACTTTAAGTAGATCGAGATTAACTAATCTTTTTATCGCATTTAGATTAACATGTCCTAATCTACAATGCCATAAATCAGAACACTCAATCAAGTAGGAGGAAGCAGCTTCATTTTCATTATTTTTGCCCTCATTGGGCTCTTGGCGTAAAGCCATTACACTTAGCTTGAAAAGGCCCTAAGAGAGGTAACATTTTCCTAAAAACATCCCAAATTTTGACAGAATAAACTTGTCAGACTCAAACACTAGTCTAAACCCTCTCTTAACTAGTACAGAGCCGGACACCAAATTCTTCCGGATATCGGGGACATGCAACACCTCTCCAAGAGTAAGGTTCTTCCCGGAGCTCAACCTTAGCACCACAGTACCATAGCCAACTACCTCGGATGAGGCTTGATTTCCCATATTGAGCTTCCTCCCTTGGTAACTCTTGTACTTGGTGAAGCGGCTTCGATTACCACAAACATGTGCCGTGGCGGCGGTATCAATATACCACTTCCCTTCATTCTCCATAACGTTTGCTTCTTCGGTGACAACGGCCGCAAGGTTGACTTCAGTGAGGTCAATCTCCAACATATTGGCTTGACGAGCCCTCTTCTTCTTCGGCTTTCGGCAGTCCTTGGACATGTGGCCGGATTTGCCACGCTTGTAGCGATCCCCTTCATACTTGTGGGCTTGCACCTTGCCCCTTCCCTTTGGGGTTGCTATTCGGACGCCCTCTCTTCGAGTTGTTGGAGTTTCCACCTTTCTCTACGAGGTTAACTCTCGGTTCCACGGGTGCTTTGCCCTTCCCATCTCGAGTCCTCATATCGGTCTCGATGCGGAGCTTGACAACAAGGTCTTCAAGCGTCATTTCCTTTCGCTTGTGCTTCAAGTAGCTTTTGAAGTCCTTCCAGCTCGGGGGAAGTTTCTCTATCACGATTGCCACAATGAAAGCATCGGGCAAAAGCATACCTTCGGCGTGGACGTCATGGACAATGAGTTGGAACTCTTGCAGTTGCTCCATGACCGGTCGAGAGTCCACCATTTTGTAGTCCAAAAACTTGGCTACTACAAACTTCTTGGTTCTTGCATCGTCAGTGCAATATTTTCTTTCAAGTGCCTCCCATTTAGCCTTGGAGGTCTTTACATTTGCATACACACTATAAAGACTATCATCTAGTCCACTAAGCAAGAAATTTTTACAAAAGTAATCTGAAGTCAGTCAATTTTCATAAGCTATCTGGACTTCCATGTTTTCTTCGGTTTCACTTGGAAGGGCGGGTGCATTCTCCATCAGCACGGTTGTAAACCCCAATGTTGTCAAGTAGAACAACATCTTTTGCTGCCACCTTTTGAAGTTGGCTCCTCCAAACTTCGCCGGCTTCTCGGCAGCGGGCAGCACTCTAGACGAGTGCAAAGGTGCCGTCAGGGTCGAGTTCGAGCCCCCCACCACACCAAGGTGGTTCACACTCCCAAAAGGGACGTTCGTCTGCAAGGCAGAAGACATTGCATTGAAGTTAAATGCGGAGTTAGTGGCATTTGCACGTTTAAGTGTGATTCTAGCGTCGGTGGCGGCAGACATGGCAGCAAGAGTTGGATTAGCAAACACCGGAGTTGGAGTTGGGATAGACGTCGGTGGAACACATTGCCGGAGGAGGCAATGATATCAGAAACGGCGGGGTTGGTGGCGGCGAGCGGCGGCGGCAAAGGGGAGATGGCAAAGAAATGATGAAGACATGTTTTGAAGCAGCTTAAGTAGGTTTTTTCGTCTTGCGATTGTTGGTTACAAAATCTGCTATTACAAACAAGACAATAAGTCGGAAAAATAAAACAATTAGAAGAACCATCAAGTTGAGGAAGACCTCTCTCCGCAAGACGAAAAACGCCCCGGTAGTGCTCTCGGTTCTGGCATTTCGCCCCCAAAGATGAAACGACGACGTCTCGAGGATTGCAGCACTGCAAGATCTTTGAGCTCCGGCGAACTGGACTTTTCCGGCGAGGACAGGAGCTGGACAACTAGAGCTAAGATGAGCTAGGAATGCAGAGCTAAGAATGCTTGGTGTTGGTGTGTCTTGAAATGGAATGATATCTGGCCTATTTATAGGATGTTCCCCCAGGTGAAAGGTTGCAGGAATTACTCCTGCCAATTAAGGCAGGCTGACGTGTTCAGGGGAGTGGAGATGGTAAGTGGAGAGGTGGACTCCTGAACAGTCTCATTCCAGAGACTTCCAAAAGTAGTGCTTGGGTGTGGCAGGTGCACTGCACCACGAACTGGATCAGGCCACCAATGTTGAACTGGGTCAGTCCGTACAAGTCCAATGCCAAGCCCACGGACAAGCCCACGGACCACCCAAAGGACCAATTGCCAAGTTCCAAGTCCAAGTTCAAGGACACGGAGCCGGTGCCGGGCCGGGCACGGGCGCGGTGCGGCGCGCCGCGCCCGCGTGTGAGGCGGTCGGCGAAAAGGCTCGCGCAAGATGAGCATGTGTGGCCCAAGCCCACCACATGTCACTTAGTTATCTCCTACAATATGGGACATTGATTAATGTAATAACTCTCCAAAACCCGAATAAGGTAAGTATCTCCATTTTAGGTAACATCTCAACTTTGTCCCCCAAACTTCGGGCCACTATTTATCACTCACCGAAAAACAGAATTGAGAAATTAAGCACACCATAATTATCTACTCGAAACGTAGATCGACGCTATATATCTTAATTTGCAAATCGGATATGTATCGAGGCTCGAAAATGCGATCGAACGGACTGAAATTTGCTCATGTCAAAGTAGCATTAAATGCTCACTTAATCTCCATAATATAAATATATATGTATAATATATATATTTAACGTTTTTCCAACATAAACCATTTTAACTACACAAAATACCATTTTCTTGATTTTTGTAAGGAAAATTTTCAAATCGCTTATAACGGGATAGAGAGTATAAGATAGCCTCTAGTGTTATTCAAACATTAGAACGTTGACTATGTAAAAGTTTGATGTTGTGAAGACGGACTTATTACCCCTTATGTAAGTCATATTGACCGAATTATGTGATTATGTGTTTCGATTCTCTTAATATTTTTTTATTCTTGTGATTGCTCATATAAACCGACTAACTGGATGAGATCCCGATCCAATATTCTTAGTCTCAATATTATCCTACTGCAAAATTGATATAAAAACCTAGGTATTTTATGGAATAGATCATAATGGCCGTGGAATATGAAATTTGGAATAGGGGACCTTTTCCCCACATAATAATCTTGATTTTCCAACTGTAACTATTGAATTTTCAGATTCTTTTATGAAAAAAATAATGCTAGCGGTTGAATGTAGAGTGTATATATTTTTCGAACTCACAATCTTTCATAAAAATAAAACTCTTGTTCATAGACTAAAATATTATATATATATATATATATATATATATATATATATAAAGCATTGAACAATTGCCCCACACAACTATCAGTAAGTACTCTCTCCGCTATATTAATAGTCTCATTTTTTTAAAATAGTGTTTGCAAAATTTATACTGTAATAGTTTATTTTGTGATTTATAAATAAAATGTTAAATCATAACTTATTCAAAATTACAAATACGTCATTAAGTTGGAGAAGTTGGTAAAAACCAACTTAACCAACCTCAACTTATTCAACTTAAATGTAGAGAATTTTTGCAAATTTAAGCTGTTGAAAACAAAAAAAAAAAAAAAACCTTAAATTAACCCACTTAATAGGACAATAGTAAAAAAGAGAAATGAAACACTACACCAAAATTTGTTCCGGCAATTAATCCGTATTAAGACTGTGAAAGTAGAGTGTTGATTTGATTGACGATGATCTTTCAAAATCAATTTGGTAACTGCATTCAATCGCGTGTGCAAAGTTGCTTATGTAGACAGGTGGGGCCCGTTTGTCTACCTCAATCACTACCGATTTTGCAATAAAAATTGACCCCTAACTGCGAATGTCCGTTTAATAACGTGGTGCCTGCATCCGACGTACAAGTCCCCGCTGCAGTGCGTGGATTTTCCGTTATATAAGGACGGGAGAGATAACGGCGTCACATGTCCCAAGTCCCATCCCATAATTATAAGGTCGGAGATTGTTGTCTTATTTGTCTCCATCCATTCCTCATTTTTGTTTCTATTTATGCACACGCACAAACAATATATATGTAAGGAAATGAATTTGCGGCTGAGGAGGATTCAGTTTCAGTTTTGGAGACAAGGACGGAAAAGTGGTGGTGTAGGCGGAGAATATTATCCTATCCGCCTCTGCATGCATAAGAGAATGAATGCATGAGAGATTCCGATTGTTTGTTTGATTAGTTTTGAAGTTTGAGTTTTCAGCATTTTACAACCAATTCTCTTCTCTTCTCGACATCAAACCAAAATCTTGATGCCTCCAGGCTCCAACTAATTAATAGGTTCTCATTCATCTGCGCATTTTCTATAATATTCATGTATGGTATCATGGGTTATTGGGTTATCAAGAAAATAAAAACGAATCATTATGCTTAGTAAAGGGGGATTATTTCTGGGTTGGGTTGGGTTGTGTTTATATTCATTTAGATTGAAGAAGGCGCAGAGCCGGCCACCTTGTTGGGATTTTATATTAAGCTTACCACCCTACTGTTCTCTCTCTCTCTCTCTCTCTCTCTCTCTCTCTCTCCATTTGCCTCTTTTTTTTCCTCTCAGTTCTTACATACTCAGTAAGACCATTTTCGTTTTCATAATTCTTGCATTCCTGGGTTCAAAAATCAAGAATCTTGAAACGCATTGATTGCAATTAATGGGCGTACTATCTCATCTTCTTCAGTTTTCTAGAATTCAAATTAAACCGAAACATCTGAATTACCGTTGCAGGTAAAGAAAAAGGTAATACTCCAAAATAGAAGGGATGTTGACGTGTATTACGTGCTCAAAGCAAAGAAGTGAGGACGGCTATGGTGATGCCTCGCGTACCAAAGACGCCGTCAAAAGCCTGACCATGCAGGTAAAATTAAACAAAGATTTTACGCACCCATCAAACATATGAATCTTGATTCTTTTGTTACAAAATTAGGTAGGATAGGCCATGGGTTTGGGCAAAACTGTCGTATTTATTAGTAATCACTTTTCGTTTTTGAGGTAATTTCAGTACTAACATGAATATAAACCACAAAGACTAACTTAGTCTTGTTGATCTACCAACTAAAAATTGAGGGTTTTGAAGTGTGTCAAGTTGGATTGAAGGGGACATTTCACTACACACCTTGGATCATGTGTCTGAATCTTGGTCCCAACATGTTTTGGTCCTTTGCTTAATTTTACCTTTTTCAACTTCCCATACGATTTAAGTTGATTAAAGTTGTGACCACTCTTTGACCTGCAATTTAAGTATGCTTCCCCTTCCCTTCCATTAAATATTCTGCATACATGAATGAAGGTCCCCACTGCAACATGCTGTCACTCTTTATACACTATTTCCCTTCTTTATGTAAACCTACATCAGTCACATCATAATCATACCCTTAAAACTTACCAAGTATCATCTCTTTTGTTAGTGGGAGCTTGAGGGCTTCTGTTTAAGGTAGCATAATCCCTAGTTGCAAGAATCTTCAACTTACAAGATGCAAGGACAGTTATATTAATTGTTAGCTGCAGAGTGCTGGTGGTATTAGCAGTTTCAGATAGCCTGGGACAGAAAAGTAATTAGCTGACTATGAATTACTTTAAAGCTTGAAGGTGACATGATTGTACATTAATTATCAAGAACATAAACATAACAACCTATTAAGGACTAAGACTATGTTCAAGGAAGTTGTCTGTAGATCAACAGTATGTAATTGTCATGCGCTACTTGTCATGAGCAGATTAAGGACATGGTGATGAAGGTCTCAGGAAAAGGAAAGCCCGATCGGAGAGGAGAAGGTTATATGAATGGTCAAAGATCATATCCTGATTTTGATACAATCTCAGAAGGGGCTCCCTATCCAGGAGGCTCTCTTTCTACCCCAGCTTGGGATTTTACAAGCACAGGACATCGTCCTCGACCCAACTCCAGATTACCTGGATTCGGAGGTGGTGGAGTATCAATATCAGCCCAGTCTGTGCTAGAAGATGAAGATGATCTTAAAGAATGGATGGCTCAAGTGGAGCCTGGCGTTCAAATTACCTTTGTGCCTCTCCCTCGGGGAGGGAATGACCTTAAACGAATTCGTTTCAGGTACCTATCAGTGCTGTCCATATCTGAACTGTCTATCTATTACATTTATCATATGCATACCCGCAACGAGTTCCAAAAAATTGGATTGGACTAATGTCTTGTTCTTGTACCTAGGCATTAAAACCTACAACTGGTTGTTAACCTTTACTTTGATGGTATCAATTATAGAAGTTCAGTGATCTGATACAGGATTCGCTGTACTGTTTGATATGTATGAATTTGGTCTAATTTGGGAACTTATTTGATGCATGAGAATTTCATAGTTATTGTTCAGTGTAGTTCTAGCAATGTCAGTTGATAATAACCCAAGATAATGCAAACTTAACATGTACCTGAAGCCGGGAGATGTTCAACAAATGGCAAGCTCAGAGATGGTGGGGCGAAAACTACGACAGGATCATGGAGCTATACAATGTCCAGAGATTCAATCAGCAAGCTATGAACACCCCTGGGAGATCCGAGGATGGAGTATGTCTTATTTCCTACATCATTACGATTCACTAAGTCATTTAGTCATCAACTTACGGAAACTGTTCACTTGCCACCAACGTAGAGAGACTCTACTTACTCCAGGTACGGATCAGCAATGGAGAGCCCACGGATGACTCCATCACTCAACAAAGAGTGGACTCCGATGCATAAATCAGAACACCATCACGGTACTGGTGGCTCCATGGAGGCATCATGGACAACCACCTCCTCGGCTTCATTCTCTGTAAGCAATGCAAGTGACATTGAATCAGAATGGATAGAGGAAGATGAGCCTGGTGTCTACATTACCATCAGACAGCTTATTGATGGCACTCGAGAGCTTCGACGTGTCAGATTCAGGTATTTTATCCATGAAGCTCTCTCAATCTCACCGAGCATAGCCTCTTTTGCTAAACTCTTCTTCGTTTGTTCTTCAGCCGTGAGAAGTTTGAGGAGATGCACGCGAAGCTCTGGTGGGAAACTAATAGGAACAGGATACAAGCTCAATATCTGTGCTAGTAAACTATTGGCATTTAGAGAGGGAAGATAATCCAATGTCTTTTATCACTGGTTGTAATGCTCAAAACTGTTACTGGATGAATTGCCAGTTTGCCACAGATGGAACAAAAAAGTGGCCAGGTAAAACAAACCCAAGTATATTTTATTTATATAACAAACGCAAAATATAATAAACAAAACAATCTCAATGCAACCTAAAAGAACACGGACCGGGGCAACCGGCATTATTGAGACAAACTCCTACAACAGGTATACGATTATGTGGGCACACATAAAACACGTAAGCTTCATCCAGCCACCTTCCTGATATACGCTCTTCCATGTGCTTCTTGAGATCGTCCGAGGAGCTCAGAATGGCCGTGCCATCCTCCAGCCTTCATAGGAGGTGGTGCAGATGCCTTAGCTGAATGTGTAGGCGCAGATGCCTTTGCTAAGGGCGGAGGCACAGACGCCTTTGGCACAGACAGCTTTGCTAGTGACCTACCAGAGCTTACTGTCATATTCGCCAACTTCTCAGTCGCATCAGACACCCCACGTGTTTTCCCAAGGTTTCCTGCTGCTGTGGTACAGATGATATTCAACAATCAATTTCGTCTCAACAAAACAGGCGCAATATCACAGTGCCACACTGGAAGTAGCATGGTTTTTACTGAGGCACAAAAGGATAGCAGCTGAGTGATTGTAATAATACATCCAGGGGTACCAAGCTTAAGCTATTTGCAAAGGGAAGATGAGAAATGAAACAAGGCACATAAATACGTATATATTTCCTTTTGGGAATTGATGAATCTAGTCAATTCCCAAAATAAACAAATACTTAAGTCAAGTAAAGATGGATATAGACTTACTTGGGCCATTCATTCCAGGTGGCCGATACTTTGGCTGCTGCTTAACATAGTTCTTCAGGTACTTATCATGTTTAGGCAAATCCTGCACAATTAATAGCAGAAAATAAAGAGGATCAGGAATGTGCAAAAGAAAAAATAGATTGCATGATTTACCAAGGTGCAATTTCTGTTGCAACCTACCTGATTATTCATATCCAACTTCCTTTGTGCACCTGGATAGAGAATACAACTAGGATAATTTTTTGTTGTCAAAGACTATCGAAATGAGACAAGCAAACAAAAGAAAAACCTAAACCTATCTTCAGTAAAGAGAAACAGGTGCCCAAAATAAGGAAGACAAGATCTGATTTATCACATGACAAATTGTCTAAATCTTAAAAGGACAAAACAAATATGAATATTAGTATCAGGACAAAGAACTTACAGACTCAAGATCAAAATACAGAACAATAGTAGGTACCTGTTCTGAACTTCATACCTGCACCAACAGATGCCTGTGGTTTGGCAGAAGAATTACTATTTATGGCCTTCGGGTTCGATAAACTTCCTGGATATCTCCTACCACAGTTTTGTTCCAATGTTCCCCGTGTTCCAGCTGCAAGAACTCATAATATGGGAATTCTATCTCCATAATTGAAGGCTACAATTTGAAGAGTTTACTAACCGGAAGGAGGTGTTCTTGTGGCAGCTGCTTTAGGATGCAGAGCTGATGGAACATTAGAGCAACTCTGTGACATTGAAAAAACACGCTTGTCATCTAGAACTCTTAAGCACACTAACTACCACTTATCCTTACTTTAGTTCACAAATTTATTCAACTATTTATATCTCAAAATAAAGAGCAACCCACCTGGAAGAAAGAGTGCTGAAGGACCTCCAGGGCTGTTGGTCTTTTGGATGGATCCCACGAACAAAGGGACTAAATTTTACATAAAAATGATAACATAGATAAGTTTTGGATGTCAAATAGCAGTTTATCTCAATTAGAATTATACATAGGCATGAGAAATGCTTCAAGAGTAATTAGATGGGGGACAGAATCGAAGTCTTTTTGCTACTCACTTTGATAAGATGAATTACATCTGCACTAACACCTGGTACCAATGAAGAGAGATGGACTCCAGTAACCTGTTATTAAGTCAGTAGTCATCCATACATTAAATTACGTGAAGATTGATCATCGTCAAGGAAAATATTGATCCAAAATTTAAGTTTGTCTACAGTTTGCTGCAACAATCTGTAAACATCATCCAACACATGCACCACAAGTAGTAAGAAAATCCATAAACTCAGTTAGCTACAATGCAAGTTCTGAAATTCCGGGCATCCGGAAGCATTATAGTCAATACTTTTAAACCCTCGATTAACAAAAAAGTAATAATGATCTGACACTAAATTAACAAAACTCAAGGAAAATGTAAATTGCCACCTGGGGGAATTCGTAATTGATGGCACTAGCAAGTTCAAGACCCTCGGACCATTGAGTCTTGGTTGGACTGCCTATTACGCAGCATATCTTGTAAATCTCATCCGCCTCACTACAGCAAAGTACAACTAGCAAATTAAGCACCATAAGAAATGTCTAAAGGAACCATAAGAAAGTATATCCGAATATGTTTCACAGTATGAGAAATATTTATCCTATCTAACAATTCCATATTCCTGGCAACCTAATACCAAAATGATGACACCATTTAAATACAGCTTCCTACCACAGTATAGAGCAAGCAAGTTAAATCTGATGAACTTGTCAACTTCCAAATCAAGAAAGCATGAGTAAAGGAACCTCCACAAAGGACAATTATACCTTGAACCCGGAAAAAGAGGTCGGAGAGTTAAACATTCAGCCATTATCGCACCCATTGCCCACATGTCTGGGGAGGAAAAGAAAAGAGAAAGTTCTAAATTATCCCAGAAACACATCCAACTGCAGTTAAAATAGTATTTTATCATATACTGACCAACTGGAGGACCATAAGTTGGAGACTGAAGTAGAACTTCAGGGGCACGATACCTGCAGCATGACATGGATACAAACATAATTATTGTACAACGCCTGGATAAGAGAACATTATAAGTAAACAGACAGCTTAGGAGACCAACACCAACCAGCGAGTAGAGACGTATTCAGTGAACGGAGGCTGTGAATTGATCTCACGAGATAAACCAAAATCAGCTATTTTTATTACATCCTTAGACACTAACAAGTTCTCTGTCGCAAAGCAAAATATAAAAGAGCAAATTAGCAGCTATTTATCAAAAACAGTTCGGGAAAAAAAATCACAGTTCAGTTAACAACCAACACTAAAACCTGTAGGTGCATTAATCGCAAATAAATATGCATGCAATATTACGTATACAGTTTAGCAAGCTAATACTTTAAAAACATTTCTAAAGAGAAAATGAAATCAGAACCAGGGTTGGATAGCAAATGGACAACCAACATCACAGGGCACAAGAACCAGGTGGAAGATCCTTAAATGATGCTAGTAACTATATAAATAATTAACAGAGTCAGAAGTGATAGCTAGCCATGTAGTCATAGCTAGGGTTTCTCATTCAAATTACAGAAAATCGTAGCAGCAGTAACCTGGTTTCAGGTCACGATGAAAGTATCCACGTTGGTGTATGTATGCAAGGCCTTGAAATACTTGGAAGCACCAATTTCTCACTTCAACTTCAGTAAAAAGTTTCCTTCTGTCCTTCATAAGCTAGTATAGATTGCAATCCTAAAATGATCAAAATAAAATGACCATTACACTGAAGAACAAACTACCAAGAGAACAAAGATGGGTAGGAAGGCCATCATACCATGTATTCAAACACAAAGTACAACACATCATTTTCCCTAATAACTTCCTTGAGCTTCACTATAGTTGGATGGTTCATTTTCTTCAATGACTGCCAAGAAGAAAGACAATCAGTTATCTCTGGTCAAAGGTGATTAATATAATCACACAAGAAAGAAAATGTCACCTTCACTTCTCTGAGGTTTATGCATTCTTCCCAGGAGTAATATTTCTTCTTCATTTTCTTAATTGCGACCTGTACAAGAGTTTGAAAGATAATTTCAAACTCATAATTCCCTCTTCAAGAGATTTAAAAAGTAATTTATTGGACTCAAACAGAAAGGAGGATCAAAAGGGTTGGTTACACCAAAATTTATCAGCTTTGGGCTAATTCCATATTTGCAGCATGGACTTTCCAACTTTTAACAATGCTGTAAAGTTAAGAATTCAATTGCAGTGGCAATGACATTAATGCGCCAAAATTGATGTTGCTAAGGCCGCATCTTGTACATTGTTTCTAAATTTATTGGTATATTTTATAGCACAAAAAAGCGAAGATAATCTAATGGAGAAGAAAATAGAAAAAGATACAAATAGGAAAATGAGGAAGTCATAAGTTTGTGATATATAGATGGTTTAAAAATATAGATCCATGGTATGTAGACAACAGAAATGACAACAGATCAACAAATTGTATAAACAATTTGCTGATGTTGCAGCTTAGAGTTTTTTGATGTTCATGATGAAATTATTATAAGAGAGTAAAGTGCACATCACAATTGAAGTTAGCCCAAGTTCAAATTTTTTTTTGTGATTAACCCTACGGAAAGATAATGTTGCACATACCACTTCACCAGATTGCTTGCTAAGAGCTCTCCAGACACTTCCAAATGTACCAGTACCAACTTCCTTAATGACCTTATACCTGAATTAATTAAAATTAAATCGAATCCACATGAACAGATTGTAAGAAACTAAAAGCATTGGTTAAATCATGAACTTACAAACTATCATACCTTTCCATTATCGAAATCCCGATTCCCAACAGCTAGTTATGGGTTCTTATTAGGAAACAGACGAGAGGAAAATAGATGCAGATATATGTAAATATTCTTTAAATGGCTGTAAACAATGACTATTGAGGGCCTGACTCAATCAGCGAAATCCAACATCAATGCTCCACTCCGCTTCAACATTAGCCAAACAAACAGAAGATTGATGGATGGGCTTCACGGCCTTATTCATAAAGTATACCAAATCAAAGACTTACAAGCACTGATAAGGTGGTTGAATTATGGTATTATATAACATCTTGATGCTGATCAAGATTTATATATATTGTTTTTTTTCATTAACAGTACCACTACTGGATCAGGACATGGTAAATCAAAGCTTCCATACATTGTTCCCAAGGGCACAGATACTGAATCCAATCCAAAGCTTAAGCCAGTCCCATTACGGAGAATGCAAAAAGATGAAGGGTTCTATACGCTAATAACACTGAACAAAAACTCAAAAACAGCTACTAATACTTAATAACAGAGTAAACTTCCTTTGAATACTTCAGTCCTGCCACAAGAAGAAAAAAAACATCAGCATTCACAAACTTATGCAAGTAAAGTATAATAATCTATCCCAGTCCAGGGAGCAACAAAGAGAAATGATACCTCACAGCTAGATTAAGGATCTGAAAAGGGATACTGCATCCACAGTGCACTATAAAACAGAATTGCCGATGGAGATTATCAATTAACCTGAACTAACAAAACCAAAATCTAGAATACATTTATATATGTAACTCACTCTGAGAAGTGGACTAAAGATTCAAGATCTATTTTATTGGAAATAGGCATTCAGCCTCATGTACTTATCACTAAAGGAAAGCTCCCCACTAAGTGCAATTGACAAAGGAAACAAGAAGAAAATCTCCAAGGATGAGAAACCGCCAATCAAGGACTTTTTGGAATAAAAACGCCCAGTGCTCGTAGCAATCTGACCAGAGACATACTTGCTCCATGTCCTAGATAATATTAATTGTTCCAAACTGAAATCTAGTAAAACCTGATAGAGAAAAAAGAAAAATTGCAGTCAGAAAATTTTATTGGGAAGTGTACATAGAGAAAAATGAATTAAAAAAAAGTATTTCAATCATGCAGGGTTTGAAATGAGCCATTAAACCACATCACAGGTAAAAAAAAATGGAAAACAAACATTTGAAAAAGAAAAATGGACTCTAATAAATACTTATTGCCCTTCTCTAAAATATCTATGTGTATATATATATATATATATATATATATATATATATATATATAGAGAGAGAGAGAGAGAGAGAGAACTAATTGAGTTTCTTCCATAGTTCCATTAAATATGAAGACCGTCTAATACTATTCACTATTGCCAAATACAAAGTCACTACTGCAGAGTAACCAGTCTCTGATACTAACAGAAACAAATCAACTCCCACTTAAGATATTTCCTTATCCCAATTACAAACACTATATTTTAGATTGCGGCAAAAAGAAATTCAATAAATAAAGCCAATCCCCACCCACCCTTAATAAAGGCATTTATAGAATTGCTTGATTTCTAAACAACGAAAAGTAGGAGACATAAATACCATTTTTATTGATTCTTAGAGCTAAGCTATCAACAAACTGGCACAATTAGCTAACACGTATATATACTCCACTAACCTCCCCAATTCAATTCTCTACTTAAGCATTACTCAATAAGCTCATCGTATCAAGAGTTTCTCAATTTTGTTCTGAACATTCCACATTATTACCTGGAATATGAACGAATACCCTAAACTGGAACCAAAACGAGACAAGGCGCATTGTTTTAACAGTTAAAAGAGGACAATATAAACCCTTGATGAATGATAATTACCAGGAAAATAAATCAATTCCAACAATTAAAAACACGAATCAGTAACAGTGTTACCCTAAATTCAACAAAAAAAATCAATCTCAGATCCCGAACATTTATCAGAAAACAGATCTAGTCACGTCAGAACACAGCACTCATAAAGAGAAAAAATGGAAAAATAACAACAACAACAATCAATCAATCAATCAACACTACTTAATACCATGATTTATGTACATATAGAGAGATTGAGATGGAGGAAGAGAAGGAGAGAAATGGGATTACCGGTAGAGGAAACGGCATAACCTAAGGCGAAGAAACCCAGAAATGCCGCACTTTCTCTCTCCAACTCCCTCCCCAATTTTGATTAATGCAAACTGACAGAGGATCTTGGTGGGAATTGAACAGGATCAATCGGTCCGGACCCCACCTCAACCGCTAGACCATCCCACGAGACTCTTCTTTTTTATATAGTAATGGGGAGGGTCCGGTCCTTCACAACTCATGCACATGATGGACGGATGGATTTTTTTAACCTCAAATTATTATTCTTCTTACAATGACCAAATTTTGTAATTAAATCAACTTTAATAATCTACCAAAAAAAAATCAAGACTTCATTTGGAAGTATTTATCAACATTTTATTTGAATATGCTAAAAAAAATATGCGATTATACCATTTTAATAGAACTTATGAAAATAGTTTATAAGTTCATTTGACTTTACAATAACACTTATGTAAGAAGGTTTATTTAAATTGTCTTCTCAAATATAAGAAATAAAATTTGGTTTAACATGGTGTTACTATAATGTTAAATATAATGTTGTGTGCATACAAATTGCTTAAAATGTGATTAATCCTTATTGGGGTGAAATTGGATGAGTTTTGCTAATATAATACATGTCACAATGTCAAACATCATTAATAGCACGATACATTGTTATAAAAAATAAGTTTTGTTTAATACATATTCTCTTTTATGATAATATTCTGTAGGAGTAGATAAAATAAAGAAGTTCGACTTTATATAAAAATTAAGAAAGAATTTGCAATCTATTATTATTATAATTATATGATCGAATATGTAATATAATGATTATCTATAAATTTGTAATTTTTGTATAAATTTGAATGTCAATTAGATCCACGCTGAAAATCGATATTTTTATATGTGAGTGTATATATGTAAGGAAGTTCGGTGATGAGACGGGAGTAGAGAGGCTGCTATCGTACCGCGAATAAAATGTTGTAATGATTGATGTTTGGGCATCTGAAAAAGAAAAAGATAAATAGAAATTGCGATATTCGAAAGATAAATTTGTTGGGAGATGATTCAGTAGTTGATTTAACTGATCCCAAAATTCTATTCTGATTGATGAACCATTACGTTGTAAAAGTTAACACCTTTGTCTTTTGAGTGTTTCAGACTCAGTAGACTTGCCTTCAACATGGTTTTGGCTTAGAAGTTTCGTCTACTGTCTCTTAGTAGACCATCCAGGGGTTGGAAAGCAGAGGGGGGGGGGGGTTGCCGGATAGAAATGAAAAAAAATAGGGGGGGAAAAAAAGGGGGGGGGGGGGGGGAGCCCCCCAATTTTCGTGCATTACTACGAATTTTCTTTATTTCGAGTAATTTATATTTTTTGTTTAAAGCTAATTAGAATTGAATTCGGCCCCCCCAAAATTTTTAAATTTATTATCCTAAACTAAAGTAACAATGAAGAATTAGTGTTAATGTGACTACGAACTTCTAAAAATATTGAAAAAAAAGTATATTAAGTGTAACTTATTTTAGTGGCAATGTTTAATTTAGAGTTCTATACATCTATTTTAATAGAGTTACATATATAACTTTATGCAATTAATATATTATGTTTCATTTTTTATTTTTAATTACTTGACTGGTTTAAAAAAAAAAAAAAAAAAAAAAAAAAAATTATTAAAAAAATAAATTATTTTCAAAAAAAAATATTTTTAATTTTCATAATTTTCTCCAACTAAATTTAGATCTGACAAAATATAAGATTGTGTACGATATTTTTCGAATAAATATGAAGAATATAGAGGATAGTTATATAAGAGGGAAAAAATTAGATAAAAAAAAGGGAAAAAAAAAAGGAAAATTTGGTGAAAGTAGGAAAAAAAGTCCTAAAAGGTTTTATTTTCGGGGGAGGCGCAGGGGGCAAAACACCCACCAAAGTAAAATACAACGATAAATTTCCCGCTAGCCCCCACTAACAAAAAAATGGATGCGCCCCCGATTCGGAAGGGGGGGAAGGAAAAAGAGCAACATGGGGAGGGGAAGTTGAGGGGGAGGGCAGAAAAGACGGGAGAGGGTTTACCGAACTTAAAGTTTGGCCCTCGATAGTGTTGGACTCAGTAGGAGTAGCCTACTGAACCTTTCGGTCAGACTCAACAACAACCTGTCAGTTGCTTTAACTGTTAGTGTACTTCAAAGTCAATCTCAGTAGAGTTGTCCGAGGTCGTACATCTGAAAAAAGTCGGCTTCGGATCAACCTTGAAGTCTCGAAAAAGTCTCAACCACTATCTCTACCTCGACCAATGACAAGCGACCACCGACAAAGTATCCGACAAAAGCTGCAAATCAACCACTTTCCTGCAAAGAAAGTGGACTCTACAGGATTAAAAAAAGAGCCGTTAGTTACCCATAGAATGACACGTGGACAATTCGTCTCCAACGGATCTATTCACAACTCACGTCTATAAATAGAGGGAAGATCGAATTCAAACACATACAAGAAGTTGCACAAAACAAACATACAAGCGATCTATCAAGGGAACCCAAGCTTTCAAAGAACTCAAGCTCTAGCATTCTTAAACGAATATTCAAGTGAAGAATACGAACTCAGAGAGATTATTCCTTATTGTTCTTCGCTCTAGAAGCTTTTTTTGTTCGCACCCTCTAACCTAAGCTCATTGTAAAATCCATAGCTTAGATCGAAGGAGTTCATTTATTGAACTGTTCTTAGTGTTAAGAACTCCTTCATAGTTGTAGCTACATTCAAACACTCATTTGACCCTGTAAACTAAGATTTGCTCAGTATAATCACAAGTTAAAGTTTATCCAGTGCACAAACTAACTGAGACTAACTCAGTATAATAAAATAGTTTTCTGCCTTGTTCAGGACAGTGGACGTAGGATCTTGCGTATCCGAAATACTTTAAAAACTGTTGTGTCATTAACTGTTGCATTGATTAACTGTTCATACTGAAAATATATTTACAAATCATTCAACAATATTTTCAGTACAAAGCTTAAAACATCGCACTAATCTACTAAAACTGTTTTGTTAAACAAATGTTTTCAATAAACAAACTGATCGGCCCTATACTTTCCGCATGCTACTGAACCCTATTGAACGCTACTGAATTCTGACAGTAAGTCAGCTAGCAGAACTTAGCATCTTCAGTCACTCTGTTCAAGCGATCAAGAACAGCTTGCTTGGTCTGCTGAAGTCATTTAGTAGGCATCCTCCGTATATCGGACTGTTCGCGTTTGAGTTTGAAAAATATTTTCAGGTGTATATACCCCTCTCTACACCTGAACGTTTGACTCGGGACCAACAAAACTCAGTAAATCTGATGTTATTTTTTGAGAAAGAATAAACGAATGAAACTTCCACTTGATAATTTTGAGCACATAAATATTCATACACTTTACATTTTTTATATAGAAATTTATGAATGATTTTGTATTTACGTGCACGTGAAATTTAGTCTTCAATTATTGGGGCTGTCAGAGTAATAGAATTGCCATTTTGTTTGGGAATTGGGAATTTTGTGCCCAATGGTTGGATATTAGCTTAAAGACGAGGTAAGTCTATAGGTTGTTTTCTCTAAATGATGAGTGAATCCGCACCTATTATCATTAAGTCTGTGAGAGAAATTTCATTATAATTTAGAGCTTGTTTGACTTGCACAGATTGGAAGATATTACTTACAAATTATTAAATTTTTTATGTTTGACAGAATCAGGAAAGGTAATCTATTTCATAAATTCAAAATCTAATGTTTGCCAAAATTTTATTAAAATTAAGGAAAGCAATAAGATTCTTAAATTTTAGTAAATAGTAGCATAATATTTGCCGGTTTTTTTTTTCGTTTTCCTTGCCCTAGGTAACTTTTTTCCATGATAAGGAATTTTAACATTGGATTCTTCCCAAGAATATTAATTAACTAATTTTTTAGGTAAATTGACAAATATAATCCCCAATCTTTGTAATTTTGCGATATTTGTTCTTAATCTATTATTTTTATTTTTTCGTCCTAAAAAATATTTGTTTTTGCTATTTTAGTCTCATGGTTAATTTTTCTGTTAACTTGACCGTTAATCAAATTTTAATTAAGAATAAATAAAAATAGAAAGGGTAAAATTGAAATTTTAAAATAGCTAATTGACAAATCTCGTCCTCCAACTTTCCGATTTTTGTAATTAGTCTCTAATCTTTTTTTGTTTGATTTTTGTCTCCAAACTCTTACTTTTTGCAATTTTTGTCCCGCCATTTAATTTTCTGTCAAATCGAGCCCCAAACTTTTATTCTTTTGTAATTTTTGTCCCGCTATTTAATTTTCAGTCTGTAGGGATATGAGTCAGTGGTCTCATAGATCAGTGATAGGGGGTACTTAGAGCTTGACTCAGTAGTTGCGTTGAAACTGACGTCAGTAGTTCGTGTACTTAAGACAATATTGTAATATTCATTAGTGGAGGAAATTGTAGTGATGCTGAATTACATCGCTATAGAATTGAAGATCCCAAAACCTATTCTGACCCCGATGTGTGTTTGAACCTTAATAATGTAACATGCTAGCCTCGTTCTTATCATTATTGATTATTTTTGTCTAAGTCATGTAAGGAGTGTTGTTGGACTGAACTTCAGTAGAAAAGTTAAATTCCAGAACCCCAAGTCGTAGGCTCGTAGAGCTCGTGTCTTCATAATCATCCGCTGACGGTTTTCAGTAGAAGATTTCCTTCAGCAGACCTCAGAAGAAGACTCAGTATGATCCTTGATCTACTGAACATGTGAAGAGCTCAGTGTCTTCAGAGTCACCAGCTGACTACCCTTCAGTAGAAGATCCTTATCAGCCGACTCGGATGAAGAATCAGTATGATCGGTCCAGATCTACTGAGCGCTTGGAACTCAGTTTCAAGTCCGACAAGGAAACAACTGTCCGACTCTTATCATTCGAATGTCAGCAGAGATCATTTAGTATACGAGGTTCAGAGAGTCAACTCAGATGGAAGACTGATGTCTGGCAAGTCTCACCTACCGCAAACCTCGACCAATGAGAAGCAACCTAAGCTTACCTGCTCTGACATTAAAGTTGCTCTCATGTACAGAAAGTCAACCACTCTGCGGCACGTTTTCGAAAATATATGGTTGTTTTCCTTGGAAGTTTGTGACACGTGGCATCGTCCTCTCCAACGGATACATGCCTAGGTCACGACTATAAATAGAGAAGAGTCTCCAACCTCAACGCACGGGACAACAAGGGAACACAAGCTCACTGCATACAACTCTTAGCGCACTAAAAGCCAATCCAGCGAAGAACTTGCGTAGTTGAAAATCCTTACTTCTTCTCTCTAGAGATTCTTTAGTTCCCCCTTCTCTATCTAAGCTCCATTGTTGTATCTTTAGCTTAGAACCTTCGAAGGAGTTCACTTTTTGTGAATTGTACTTATTGTAAGAAATCCTTCATTGTTGGAGATCATCCCCTCCCCTTCAAACTTCAGTTTGATTTGTAAAAGTCGCTAAGGACTATAACTTAGAAGGGTCTGTCCAGCGTACAGATTCCTTGCTGAGGCTTACTCAGATTAATCAAAAAAAACTCATGTTCTGCAGGACAGTGGACGTAGGATCTTGCGTATCCGAACCACGTTAAAACTGCTTGTGTTATTTACTGTTTTATTGCATTCTGCTCAAACCCATTTACAAACTCATCATTTGCATAAAATGTACTTAAAAAGTGCACCAGCCAAAATGATTTTGGTTTGCAAAAACACATTTTCAAAAGAGACGAAGTCTTACGGGCCCCACATTTATACGCACTATATTCAACAACTGAAATCTTTATACTAACACAAGTCAGTAGAACAGACTCAGTTGCTGAATCACTCTGACCCGTGATCAGAAGGTTTATATTTGGCACTGTTCATTCAGTAGCAAAACTCAGCTAAGCTGACCTTCGCGTTTGAGAAAAAAACTGGCAATCAGGTGTATTCCCCCCCCCCCCTCTACACCTGATACTCGTATTCGGACCAACAATTGGTATCAAAGCGGTGTTCTCTTGATCATCGTTTTTGAAAAACCTACTAGTCTACTCGAACAGATCCTGAAAACGTTTTCACTGCACAAGCATCTCTTCTTACATCCTTATACTCTTACCCAAAATGTCTGATATGTCAGGTATTCGAATGGTGCCTATGTTCTCTGTGGAGAACTATACGGTATGGCGTGTGAGAATGGAGGCACACTTTACATCGCTGCACGACAGCATGACATGCGTCCTTGAGACAGGACCTATCATTCCCATGATTGATAGTGTTCAATATGCCGCTGTGGGAGGTTTAGGAGCACAAACTGGTGCAAAGGTTGCCAAAGATATATCAACCTTCACGCCAGAAGAGAAGAAACTACACAATCTTGACCGGGTGGCGCGGAACGCAATCCTGACAACGCTCAGTGATTCTCACCTCGGGAGAGTGCAAGAATGTAAGACATCAAAGGAACTTTGGGACTCCCTGGTTGTACTGAGCCAAGGAACCCCGCAGATCAAGGAAAACAAGCTCGAACTAGAGCTTCAAAAGTTCGACAACTTTGCCATGGAGCCCAGTGAAACCATTGATGAGCTTAGCGTCAGATTTACCAACCAGATCAATGGGCTGGGGAGAATGTTCACCAACAAGGAGATGCACACCAAGATCTTAAGAGCGCTACCTCGACTGAAGTGGCTTCCTTTTGCTACTTATTTACGTCGTTCTGATCTTAATGCTTTAACTCCTGATGTTATATTTTCAGAGCTGAAGACAGAGGAGTTCGAGCATAGTCTACCCCAATGGTGCATTAGCGCTCCAGCTGACACTCAAATTGACCATGCTTTTAAAGCAACTGTCAGCACATCAGGAGCTAACCCCGGTTCTGCTAGCAAGACAGTAGTTGTATCAGAAGCAAAATCCTTTGAGACTCATGGATCTTCGAACGTCTTGCCCTTATGGCTCTTAAATATCAAAGGGAGAAGGAAAGAGTAAGAAAGCTAAAGAAATACCATAGAGATTCTCCATCAGGTACGAAAGATAATCACAAAAGGGAAGAATCTAAACCTTCTCCTAATTGCAGGAACACGGAGCCTGCTGCCACTGCATCCAACAACTCAAATGGAAAAGGTGACAGAGTTACTATGTGTTACAACTACAAAAAGGAAGGACATTTTCAGTACGAATGTCCGGAGCTCTCAAGCGCCCAACGAGTCGAACGGGCGAGCCGGAAGAGAAAATTTTTGCCCGAAGGAGGCAGGCTACATTGCTGGGAGAGCTATCCGACGACTCAATAGAGGAAGATACTTTCATGTATTCTTCTGAGGATGAAGCTGCATTTGTAGCTGTTGAGGTTGGAGAATCAGATCCTGAAACATCAACTGAACACTGCCTGATGACTGGAGAAGAGGCTGAGGTAAATTCTAAACTAATTATAACCTCCTTTTCACAGAGCACACACGATACTTGCTCAGCTACAGATGAACCTCTAGATGTGATTCAAGTATATGACGACTTACTAGAGGAGCATATTCAGTTGAGTAGAGAGTTCAGTAGAACAGTTCAGGAACTGGAACAGGTAAAAGCTGAAAATCAGAAACTTTCTTCGATTGTCCAGTCTCCACCGATTCAGAGAATCTTGTTGCGAGACTGAAGGAAGAGATTGAATCTCTTATGACTAAGTCTCAGCTTCAAGAAACTCAGATATCAGTTCTAACTAAGGACAATTCTGAGAAAGATACTGAGATAGCTAGGCTCAGTCAGAAGCTCGCAGAAGTTGAAAAAGATTATGAATCACTCAGAAAAAGTGATGAAGTTTGGCGAGGATTAATGACTAAACAATACCTGGGAGCCAAGGAGAAGTTGGAGAGCATGCTTAGAACACAAAGGCCAGTTGTCATGAAGGAAGGACTCAGCTATACCCATGAAGCTTCAACCTCTACCTCAAAAGGCTCAGAAATGCTGACTGATAGGTTCGTCAGAGGAAAAGTTCAAACTATTGAACCCGTAACTCAGGCAAAAAATAAATAGAAGATTATTATACCTCAGCCGAGCAATAAGCAACTGACCAAGAGTTCTAGCCCCAGAACACCATGATCAAATTCAGGGGGAACTAAGAAGGTTAGATGGGCAGAGCAGTATGGCGAGCCACTGCATGAGCACCCAGCATAATACGACTCGTATTATTATGAGGCCAGGGTCAGGAAGAGCACTAAACATCAGAAGAAGAAAGCTCCTGAACCCAAAGCTGCCAAAAAGTCAGTATCTCCAAGTTCAGTGGAGAAGAAGACTGACAATAAGGTTCAGAAGAAGAAAGTGTCTGAGACCCCCAAGGTCGCCAGTTAGATTTGGGTCGCGAACCATCGACTAACACTTAAAGACCCAAACTGAACCAAAGGGTACCTAAAAATATTTTTGTTTTGCAGGTGCATAAGGACCCTTGGATCATGGACAACGGCTGCTCGAGATATATGACCTATCAAAAGAGCTTGCTGGCCAATTACATACAAGAAGAAGGTCCCAAAATTGAGTTTGGTGACAACTCAAAAGGCTATACAAGGGGATATGAAACATTGAACATTGGGAGAGTAACATATGTTGAAGGACTTCAACATAATCTCCTTTCTGTCAGTCAATTCTGGGATGTTATTGATAAATCTACAGGGAAAACAATGTTATCAGACTCGCGGAAGAAGAACATCTATGTTGCAAACTGAAACACCGCCGAACCTGAGGCTTGCTTGCTTGCCCAGACGAAATCAAGTGAAAAAACGGGATGGTTGTGGCATAAGAGGCTCAGTCACCTGAACTTCAAGGCAATGAACAAGCTGGTTGGGGACTCAAGAGTCAAAGGACTACCCAATGAAGCTTTCATCAAAGACAAAAACTGTAAAGCATGCTTGAAGGGAAAGCAGACTAAGAAAAGCAATCCACCAATTCCTTCACCTTCCACTGATGGAATCCTCCAACTGCTCCACATGGACTTGTTTGGGCCAGTCTCTCCAGTGACTATAAGAGGCAAGAAGTATGCCATCATCGTTATTGACAATTATTCAAGATATACGTGGGTCATCTTCATAGCCAACAAATTTGATGTCAAGACTGAGTTGCCAATACTGCTGAAGAAACTCAGTGTGGAAAAAGACATCAAGATTCATAGAATTCGCTCAGACAGAGGGACTGAAATTCTCAACTCAATCATAAAGGAGTACTGCGACACCGAGGGGATTCAGCACGAGACTTCAGCAGCTCGCATACCCCAACAGAACGGTCTTGCTGAACGAAAGAACATAACATTAAAAGAAGCAACAAGAACGCTCCTAGCAGACTACGGACTACCCTCAAAGTTTTGGGCTGATGCTACTGATACCGCCTGTTATACTCAGAACCGCTCACTACTTACAAAGCAACACATGAAGACACCATACGAACTATGGAAAGGGATAATTCCTTCTATTTCTCATTTTCATATATTTTAGTTGTCCTTGCTTTATCCACAATAACGGAAAGGATCACTTAAAGGTCTTTGATAGCAAATCTGATCAAGAAGTGTTCTTAGAATACTCTCGAGTCAGTAAACATAATAAGACAAATACTGAAGATGTCAGCAGCAAGCTACAGGATCTCAGGCTGAATGATAAAACTGAAAAGATCCAGCATTGTTGGGATGATGAGTCAGATGAAGAAGAAACTCAGACCCATCCCGCGGGCAATGTAGCTGGCCTGGTTGATTCTAGTGAACAGAATCAACATCAGGTAACAATGGTCGATGAGGAAGCCCTAGTGGTAACTCAGACCTCTACTAAGAATATCAACTCAGGGGGAACGAATAATGTTCCTGAGCGAAATACCCCTAAAACTGGGAACTCAGTAGATCCTAACCTTCTTACTGAATTGCTTCAGTCACAAAAAAGCACCACTGAAATGCCTAACACTCCTGTTGACTGCACATAAGTAATCTCAGAAGAAGAAGCCAAACTCAGACGATCATGGCTGGACGCTCACTCTTTTGATATCATCATTGGAGATCCATCAGCAACAGTTAGGACAAGATCCAGATTATGTCAAGGAGAAAGCACATTATACTCCTGCTTCTTGTCTACTAAAGAACCTCAATCGATAGAGGACGTACTCAACGATGCAGATTGGATTATTGCCCTGCAAGAGGAGCTGAATCAGTTTGTCAGAAAGGAAGTTTGGGAGCTTGTTGAAAGACCTAGACACCAACACGTAATAGGTACCAAGTGGGTCTTCAAGAACAAGCGAGATGAAAACAAGGTCAAAGTAAGAAACAAAGCTCAACTTATTGCCAAGGGATATTGTCAAGCTGAGGGAATAGATTTTGATGAAACGTTCGCTCCAGTCGCTAGATTGGAAGCTATTCGTCTATTCCTGGCCTATGCAACGCATCAAAGATTCAAAGTGTATCAGATGGATGTAAAGTCAGCATTTCTGAATGGCGTACTGAAGGAAGAAGTCTATGTGGAACAACCTCCCGACTTTTAGCAGGGACATCAGGTTTATAGACTCAGAAAAGCTCTGTATGGGTTAAAACAAGCACCCAGGGCTTCGTATGATACCCTATCAGACTTTCTTCTTCATAAAGGTTTTGAGAAGGGGACAGTAGATCGCACTCTGTTCAGCATTAAGTCAGCCGAGACATTCTACTAGTGCAGATTTACGTGGACGATATCATTTTCGGTTGTAGGAATTTGACTATATGTCAACAATTCGAGAAAATGATGAAGGATAAGTTCGAGATGTCTATGATGGGAGATGAACTACTTCCTCGGTTTTCAAGTAAAATAATCACCTGAAGGAATATTCATCAGCCAAGCCAAGTACACTTGAGACCTCCTGAAGAGATTTGGCTGCGACTCAAGCAAATTTTAAAATCCCCATGAATACAAATTTTAAAATCGATCTAGACAAAGAGGGAGCTTCTGTTAACTCTACTGATTATAGAGCTATTATTGGTTCTTTATTATATTTAACAACAAGTAGACCTAACATACCTTATGCTGTAGGTGTATGTGCAAGATTTCAGGCGAATCCGAAGCGAAGTCATCTAGACTCTGCAAAGAAGATTATGTGATACCTGAAGGGAACACCTGATGCTGGGTTATGGTATCCTGCTGATGATAATCTTGTTTTAACTGGATATTCTGATGTTGATTATACAGGATGCAGGATAGATTGAAAGTCAACTTCAGGAACGTGTCAGTTCCTAGGCAGTAAGTTGATATCATGGTTTTTTAAAGAAACAACATTCAGTAGCAACGTCCACTATTGAAGTTGAGTATATGGCTGCCGGAAGTTGCTGTGCCCAAATCCTTTGGCTTCGATAACAACTGTGTGATTATGGTATCACTCAAGATGAAGTGCCCATCTACTGTGACTCCACCAGTGCAATTGCAATAACTCAAAACCCAGTTCTTCATACGAGGTGCAAGCACGTGGACATCCGACACCACTTCATCCGAGACCATGTCGAAAAGAAGGATATCAAGATGGAGAAAATCTATACTGATAGCAAAGGGCAGACATAATGACCAAGCTGCTAGCTGAGAACAGATTCAGAGAACTCTCAGTCGAGCTAGGTTTACTAGATCATACTGACTCGAATCAGTAAGAATATTCAGTACGACAAATCAGTAAGTCAAAATTTAGTACTTGATTCAGTAGGGTGAATCATACAGTACATAGTAAGGGGGAAAGTGATCACTTCAGTATCACGAAGATTCTCCTGATTTGCATATGGTAAACAGTTGACCACTAGATTTAGATGAAGAGGTTTGCGTATTATGTTCTATATTGCACTCAGTGGCATGCTTGTATTTATTAGTTCAGTAGCTTGCACTCAGTGGCATGAAACGCATTTATTTCCCGCCATAAATTCTTAAGGATATACTCAGCAGAAACCGTTTTTATTTAATGTGCATTATCCTAAGAACTGACTGCACGCATTTAATGCATGTCATCTCACCTTACTCTATCTCTGCAAATCTTACGTAGGTCTAGATTAGAGGTGGCTTAGTAATCATTCCGTTTATAATATTAAATCCTAACCATTCAAAAAAAAAAAAAGAGATTTAATCCTGATCGCCAGATCTAAAAACCTTTGATTTTCAAATCTTATAAAATCTCTCTCTTTCCCGTCTAAACTCACTTTCCGCCATTATCGACTAAGAAAGCTTCATTTTATACTTCTCAACTGCACTTATCTCCTTGTTGGGTTATGAGTCAGTAGATGGTATTCAGCTGTTAGTGGTTAAAATAATATTGGGGGAAATCATAGTAGTACTATTGAATTGAAGATCTCAAAACCCAGCTGATATCAGTAGTGTAGTGTCTTGATAGGACTAGATGATGTATAGGCTAGACTGTTTTTATTGTTTATCTTTTTGTCTAAGTCCTGTATGGGGTAAAATGTTGGATTGATCTTCTGTCGAAGTTACCTTCCAAAACCCCACGTCATCAGTGTAATTGCTTGCGTTCTTAAGTCATCAGTTGATCTTTGCCTCAGTAGAAGACATCTCATCAGCTGACCGACATCCAGAGAAGAACTCTATGCAAGCTCAGTACCTTCGCAGTCATCAGCGACCATACTCAAGAGAATATCTCTTGTCGGCCCGACTCGACGAAGAAGACGAGACTCGCTTAAAGTCTACGTATCCGACAGAAAATGACTCAGCCGCTAAAGTCATTTCGAAAGTCAGCAGAAGACATACGAGGATTAGAGAGAGTCAACTCCGATGTCTGACACAATCTCACCTACCACAAACCTCGACCAATGAGAAGCCGACAACGCTTTATCTGCTCTGACCAACTAAAGCTGCTCTCATGTATAGCGTCTAACAACTCTGCTGCAACAATTCGAAAATATGGTCGTTTTCTTTAGAAGCTTGTGACACGTGGCATCGTCTTCTCCAACGGACATATACCTGCTCACAACTATAAATAGAGAAGAAATCCGAGCTTCACGCACGGGATATCAAGGGAAAAACGCTCAAGCTTTCGAACAACTCTAGCGCATTCAAGATCAATCCAGCGAAGAACTTGCCAAATAGAATGTCATTAGTTCTTCTCTCTAGAGTTCTTTAGATCCCTCTTCTCTAGCTAAGCTCATTGCCAAATTTATAGCTTAGAAATTCGAAGGAGTTCACTTTTAGTGATTGTTCTTACTGTAAGAACTCTTCCTAGTTGGAGATTATCCCCTCCCTTTCAAACCTAGGTTTGAATTGTAAAGTCGCTAAGGACTATAACTTAGAAGGGTCTGCATCCGGTCACGAGATTCCCTTGCTTGAGACTTGCTCGAGATAAATCAACAAGAACTCTTGTTCGGCAGGACCGTGGACGTAGGATCTTGCGTATCCGAACCACGTTAAAAATTGCTTGTGTTATTTATTGTTTTATTGCATTGCATACAAACTGATTAAAAATCATATCTTTGCATAAAACGTATTCTCAAAGCGCACTAGCCAAAAATTACTTGATTTGTGAAAATCACGTTTTCAAACTGAGACGAATCTCTGGGCCCCACACTCTTATCCGCACAACATCTCCGACTGAGTTTCAAGTACTAACAAAAGTCAGTAGGAGAGCTCAATAGTTGGCACACTTCTGACCCGCGATCGAAGGTTACTATTTGGCACTGTTCATCAGTTGCAACCTACAGCTCAGTGTCCTTCGCGTTCTGAGAAGAAGAAACTGTGATCATGTGTATTCACCCCCCCCTCTACACCTGACTATCGTCTCCGGACTAACAATTGGTATCAGAGCAACGGTGTTCTTCTGATCATCGGCTCTGTAACTACTAGTCTTCTCGAACAGATCCTGAAAACATTTTTCACTGCACAAACATCTCTTCATACATCCTTATACTCTTACCCATAATGTCTGATATGTCAGGTATTCGGATGGTATCGATGTTCTCAGTAGAGAACTACACGGTATGGCGTGTGAGAATGGAGGCACACCTCACATCGCTGCATGACAGCATGACGGACGTCCTTGAGACAGGACCCATCATTCCCATGATCGACACCGTACAATTTGCCGTTGTAGGAGGTGTAGGAGCACAAACTGGTGCTAAGGTCGCCAAAGAAAAATCTGCCTTCACACCAGAAGAGAAAAAGTTGCACAACCTCGACCGAGTTGCGTGTAATGCAATCCTGACTACGCTCAGTGATTCTCACCTCGGGAGGGTGCAAGACTGCAAGACGGCGAAAGAACTTTGGGATGCCACAGGCATGCTTGAGCCAAGGAACCCCGCAGATCAAAGAGAATAAGCTTGAATTAGAGCTTCAGAAGTTCGATGCATTTGCCATGGAGTCCAATGAAACCATTGACGAGCTAAGCGTCAGATTCACAAACCAAGTTAATGTGATCAACGGGCTGGGGAGGATGTTCACCAACAAAGAGATGAACACCAAGATCTTAAGAGCTCTACCTCGACAGAAGTGGCTTCCATTTGCTACTTGTTTACGTCGCTCTGATCTTAATGCTCTAACTCCTGATGTTATCTTTTCAGAATTAAAAACAGAGGAATTTGAGCACAGCCTACCCCAACATGTTCCGGTGCTCCATTGACACTCGAATTGACCATGCTTTCAAAGCAACGATCAGCAAAAGCGGAATCAAACCAATTTCTTCCGGCAAAGCGTAGAGCTGCCGGCGAGAAACAAAGTCCTCCGAGACATGCACTCTTCGACCCACTTGCGCTTATGGCTCTCAAATATCAAAGAGAAAAGGAGAGAGTCAGAAAGCTGAAGAAATACAACAGAGATTCTCCCTCAGGTAAGAAAGATTTTCGAAAAAGGGAAGAATCTATACCTTCTACTGACTGCAGGAACACAGAACCTGCTGCGAGTCCATCCAAAGATTCAGCTGGAAAAAGCAGCGGATCATCCGTCTGCATTACAACTACAAGAAGGAGGGACACTATCAGTACGAATGTCCCGAACTCTCAGCTGCTCAAAGAGCAGAACGACAGGCCAGACGCGAGAAATTTACCCGTAGGAGGCAGGCCTACATAGCCGGAGAGATATCCGATGACTTAATCGAGGAAGATACATTCATGTAATCTTCTGAAGACGAAGCTGCATTTGTTGCCGTTGAGATCGGAGAAACAAATCCTGAAGAAAATGCAGAATATTGTCTGATGGCCGGAGAAGAGGCCGAGGTAAATTCTAAACTTAATTTAACCTCTTCTTCTCACAGCACACACGACACGTGCTCGGTCACAGATGAGCCTCTAGATGTGGTACAAGCCTACGATGATCTACTAGAGGAGCAGATTCAGCTGAGCAGAGAGTTCAGCAGAACCATTCAAGAACTGGAACAGGTAAAGGCTAAGAATCAGAGACTTTCTTCTGATTGTCAGGTCTCTACTGATTCAGAGAATCTGGTTGCAAGACTCAAGGAAGAGATTGAATCTCTTATGACTAAGTCTCAGCTTCAAGAGACTCAGATTTCAGTTCTGACTAAGGACAATTATGAGAAAGAGACTGAAATAGCCCAACTCAGTCAGAAGCTCGCAGAAGTTGAAAAGTATTATGAGTCACTTCGAAGAAGTGATGAAGTTTGGCGAGGACTGATGACTGAACAGTTCCTAGGAGCTAAGGAGAAGTTGGAAAGTATGCTTAGAGCTCAAAGGCCAATAACCATGAAAGAAGGACTTGGCTATACTCATGAAGCTTCCACTTTGAAGAGCTCAGAACTGCTGGCTGATAGGTTCGTCAGAGGTAAAGTTCAGACTACTGACTCAACACCTCAGACGGAGAATAAACAGAAGATAGTTGCACCTCAGCTGAGCAACAAGAAACTGCGGCCGGAGGTTCCAGGCCCCGGGACACCACGATCAAACTCAGGGGGAACCAAGAAGGTCAGGTGGGCAGAGCAGTACAGGGAACCACTGTATGAACATCCAGCTCAATATGGTTTGTACTACTATGAGCCCAGGGTCAGGAGGAATACAAAGCCTCAGAAGAAGAAAGCTCCTGAACCCAAAATCATCAGAAAGTCAGTATCTCCAAGTCCTGTGGAGAAGAAAGCTGACAAGGTTCAAAAGAAGAAGTCTCAGACTTCTATGGTCCCTAGACAGATCTGGGTTCCAAAATCACCCACTAACATGTAAGGACCCAACTGAACCAAAGGGTACCTAAAAATGTTTCTGTTTTGCAGGTGCATAAGGACCCTTGGATTGTGGACAACGGCTGCTCGAGACACATGACTTGTCAAAAGAGCCTGCTGACCAACTACATACAGGAAGATGGTCCCAGAATTGAGTTTGGTGACAACTATAAAGGCTATACAAGGGGATACGGAACCCTGAATATTGGGACAGCCTCAGTTCCAAGAGTAACATATGTTGAAGGACTTCAACATAATCTCCTTTCTGTCAGTCAATTCTGTGACAATCTGAATAGAGTTATCTTTGACGCTGGTTTCTGTGATATTGTTGATAAATCTACAGGGAAAACAGTGTTATCACGTTCGCGGAGGAAGAATATATACGTTGCAAACTAGAAAACCGCAGAACCTGAGGCTTGCTTACTCGCACAGACTAAATCTAGTGACAAGGCAGGATGGTTGTGGCACAAGAGACGCAGCCACCTGAACTTCAAGACTATGAACAAGCTAGCCAAGAACTTTAAAGTCAGAGGACTGCCCAACGAATCGTTTATCAAAGACAGGAATTGTGAAGCATGTTTGAAGGGAAAGCAGACAAAGAGTAGCAATCCACCTATTCCGTCACCTTCCACTGATGGAATCCTTCAGCTGCTACACATGGACTTATTCGGGCCAGTTTCTCCAGTGACTATAAGAGGCAAGAAGTATGCCCTCATCGTTATTGACGACTACTCGAGATATACATGGGTCATCTTCATACCCAACAAATCTGATGTCAGGTCCGAGTTGCCCAAACTGCTGAAAAAGCTCAGTGTGGAAAAGGACATCAAGATACAAAGAATTCGCTCAGACAGAGGAACAGAATTTCTCAACTCAGTAGTTAAAGAGTACTGCGATAAAGAGGGAATTCAGCACGAGACATCAGCATCTCGCACCCCTCAGCAGAACGGACTTGCTGAACGAAAAAACAGAACACTTAAAGAAGCAGCAAGAACGCTCCTAGCAGACTCTGGACTACCCTCAAAGTTACGGGCGGATGCTTGCCGACACGGCTGCTACACTCAGAACCGCTCACTACTTATATAGCAACACATGAAGACACCATACGAATTATGGAAAGGGAAAATTCCTTCTATTTCTCATTTTCATATTTTTGGCTGTCCTTGCTTTATCCATAATAACGGGAAAGATCGGTTGAAGGTCTTTGATAGCAAATCTGATCAAGGAGTATTCTTAGGATACTCTCGGGTCAGTAAAGCCTTCAGAGTCTTTAACTATCGGACCCTTTGCGTGGAGGAAAGCCCTCATGTGGTATTTGATGAGTTTGTTACTGAGAATAGGAAATCTTCAAAGATAAATACTGAGGACTTCAGCAGCAAGCTACAGGATCTCGCACTAAACGACAAAGCTGAAAAGATCCAGCATTGTTGGGATGATGAGTCGGACGATGAAGAAATTTAGACTCGGCCAGACAAGCGATGTAGGCGACTCGGTTGATTCTGCTTGAACGAAATCAACAACAGGTAACAACGGTCGATGAGGAAGCCCCAGTGGTAACTGAGACCTCTATTGAGAATATAAACTCAGGGGGAACAAATACTGTTCCTGAGCTAAATGCCCCTGAACCTGGAAACTTAGTAGATCCTACCCTTCTTACTGAACTAATGCAATCACGAACAGTACAAGCTGAAAATGCCTAACACACCCTTCGGCCGTGCAAAAGTAGTGTCAGAAGAAGAAGCCGGACTCCGACGTTCATGGCTTGACGCTCATTCTTCAGATCTTATTATAGGAGATCCGTCAGCAACTATAAGGACAAGATCTAGATTAAGTCAAGGATAAAGCTCATTCTATTCTTGTTTCTTGTCCACAGAAGAACCTCAGTCAATAGAGGATGCACTCAATGATGCTGACTGGATCGTTGCCATGCAAGAAGAGCTGAACCAGTTCGTTAGAAACAAAGTTTGGGAGCTTGTTGACAGACCTAGACATCAGCACGTGATTGGTACTAAGTGGGTCTTCAAAAACAAGCGTGATGAAAACAACGTCATTGTCAGAAACAAAGCTAGACTCGAGCAATCACCTGAAGGAATTTTCATCAACGTTTTCAAACTGAGACGAATCTCCGGGCCCCACACTCTTATCCGCACAACGTCTCGGACTGAGTTTCAAGTACTGACAAAAGTCACTAGGAGAGCTCAGTAGTTGGCACACTTCTGACCCGCGATCGAAGGTTACTATTTGACAATGTTCATCAGTTGCAACCTACATCTCAGCTGTCCTTCGCGTTCTGAGAAAAAGAAACTGTGATCAGGTGTATTCACCTCCCCCCCCCTCTACACCTGACTATCGTCTCTGGACCAACACTCCTCAAGCACTCTTAAACTCGGTAATTGATTTTCTTCATAAATCTGTAACTAACTTACTCTATTTTCAAGTGCTAACATCTTTTTTGCAGATTTCTGTTGAAAAATGGTGTCTCACTCTACCATCGTTCAGACTCCTGCCAACATAGACGACATCATTCAGAGCAGGGTTCTATTTGAACCCACCACGGAGTTCCATCTTGCGGAACTGCAATTTCTGGAGGCGGTTTTCTCCGCCCTTGAAGCTTCGGGACTGAAGACACTTTTGACGAAGCATCCCCGCGCTTGCCTTCCATGACAGGTAGTGGAATTCTTTTTCAATATGCGTCCGGTGGAGGATACTGACGCTGAAGTCACAATTGTGAGATATATTAGGGAGGTTTCCCCTCAGACATGGGAGGAAAGTCATGCCAATATCAGCATTCTTGAAGGGGTGAAAGCAGTATTTGATCTTCCTGACAACGACATCTCCCATATTGGCTACAAAGACGCAGAGCTCCACTCCTATATCAGGCATTTCTGCGGAAGGGACGATGTTTCCTTCAAGGCTGCGTTTTCGAAGAGCCAACTTCTGCCGGAGTACAGAGGCCTGACGTACGTCGTGCTTCACATACTCACGAGCGCTACTGGATCGTTCGACTAGCTTTCTAAACCAAGACTCCAAATTGTGATGGCGATTATGGATGGAGTCAAGGTTAACTGGGCTCAGTTCTTCCTATCCGAATTGAAAGCTCAGTCGCAGAAGTTTGTTGCCACAGAAGCTGGAGAGAGGAGACTAATTAGTATGGGCAAGCTTCTGTACGGGACAAAGGTTTCAGCGCTTATCGAAGCCTCAGTGACATCTAATGCGTCGTTTGGCGACATGAAGTATTTTGATAAGAAACTGATTAAGTTCAGGTCAAAATTAACTGCTGAAAAGTCCATCGGTCGTGGAGCCGAACTTAAAAGGTCTTCTACTGATCTGCCTCCACGCACCGAACAACCCAAGAAAAAGAAGTTGACTAAGTCAGGGGCTTCTAAGGCTGTCTCTCCACCTCCCCCTCAGGAGGAAGACTTACTCGACGCGGACACAGGCATTAAAGGTGCCACTTTGAAAGATAAAGTACAGCGAGTAAGTACAGAGGAAACTCAGCTGGAAGACGAAGATGAACCAGCTGTTGAAGTTTCTTCAGAACTACCATCTACAGTTCAACAGACCAGACTCAGGGCTGAAGCGGAGGTCACTGAACAGATCCCTGAGATTGCTCAGCATCAGGATCTGGTAGATGTAGCCATCAGGGCAATGACTCAGATGTTGCTGAGGTTCCTTAACTGGGACATTCTCGCTGACCTCGTTCAGTAGCATTCTCTTGATTCCCTTCTGGCAGAGGAGCAACACATTCAGTCTGTGATTGGGTTTGGGGAATCCGCAGACATCGCTTCCTTTGAGGACTTAAGGTCTGTCATGCTCTACCTTCAAGAGCTTAAGTCCTCCTCCTCTCCCACCAGAGGACCTTCACCATCATATCACCAGAATGAAGGTGATGATTCGATTCCCAAGGATGCAGATAAGGGAGACTCTGCTGAGGGCAAGACTCTCAGCGAGAAGGGCGACTCACCACCACCTCCTCCACAATATGGTGCTGCCCCTGTTGTGTCTGCTTCAAGACAACAACAACTCGCCGCCTCTGAGCAGAGGATCGGTACCTCTTCTTATCAGATAAAGCCCATAGGTACCGTCTCCTCGAGGTTTGTCAACCGAGCGATAAGGAAGCAAGGAGATAAGAATCGTCTCCTAGCTAAGGATGTGCACCTGAAATGGTCACAGTACACCAAAGCTCAGACAGAGCGAGTTGACAACCTCACCGGCGAAGTCAAGAAGATCTCAGAAGCTACTCCTCCGAATTTCAATGAGATCATCGAGATTGCGTTAGCCGCTTAGAAGATGGACTTGGCCACTCAGTGCCAGCAGTTGCTAGAAGCTCAACAGAAACTATTCTCAAAGCAACTGACTGCAACAGTGGCCAATGTTCAGACTGTTATAGATGAAAGGAACAAATTTGCCAGCTCTAGTGTTTCAAATGCACTCGAAACTCAGGCGGCAGGTCTGAAGATCATCCAGCAAGAGATGAAGGACTCTCTCCACACGTCACTCTCGTAGCGGAGAAATCAAACGAGATGCCCCGGATCAAACAAATTAAGAAAGATCGGGGAGGATGAATGGGTACATTGCGTGATGCGGTCGGAGACTTCAACACTACTTCCGAGCAAATAAAGACGTTTGTCTACACCCTCCAGCAGGACGTAGCAGCGATCAAATCCTTACTGACCTCGGCAGATGATGCCAAAAGGGGGGAAGGTAAAGGGAAGGAAGTGTTGAAGGAGTCAGCAGAGAAGAAAGGGGAACAGTCCAAGGGGGAAGGTTCATCACATGCTGAAACCAGTTCTCTCCCCCTCCCCTCTCGTACAAGAAGAGGCTCGAAGCTAAAGCCTCGGTGAAGGGCCAACAGAGCCGCAGCCGACACTTGTAGGGCGTGGAGGATCGGGGAGAAGGATCCTCAACCCAGGCACACATTGAGGATATAGCCAAGTTCGTCGAGGGTTCAGAAGAGGACGAAGAACCTCAGCTGCCGAAAAGGCCAGACAAGGAGATTGCTACTGAGAGCACTCTCACTCCCCCTTCGTCGCCAAAATTTAAAAGTAGAGAAGAATAAGAGGCGGACGACGAACTTGTGGCTCAACAGCTGCAAGCTCAACTGGACCATGAAGCCCGAATGGAGGAAGAGGCTCTACTGAAGAGAAAGCGTAAGGTTCCAAAGGCAAGGGCGTCAAGGAGACAAGCTCAACTGATCATGGCTCGGCAGAAGCAATCAGCGAAGAAACCAGCTTCTGAGCCTACAGAAGACTCCGATACTGACAACCTCCCTCTTGCTCAAAGGCTGAAGAAACTTCCTAAACTAACAGCAGAGCAAGAAGTTGAGGATAAAGCCACTTGGGATGCAGTGGAGAAAGGCCTCAACCTCAGGTCAAGGGACAGGCGTGCAGCTGAACTCAGGGAGAAGAAGAGACAGGCTGATCTGGCTAAGATCCTCGAGCTTACTGAGAAAACAGCCAGAGAGCCAGTGTCAGACTTCAGCAGACAGATCCCCATGACTTATAAATTCTATAGGCGCGGTGGTCAGAAGCCACATCTGAAGAAAACTCCACACCGCCGCGTGAATGGCAGTGCTACCCGAGTGAAGTTCCGGCGGTCGATCTGTTTGATCAGTTCTTATACAATCATGACCCCAACTTCAGAGCTCGATTAAACTACTGCTCTTCAAAGAAAAACTGTCATTCACTGCTCCTGCATATCGCCAATTGAATCCTCCCAAGACTCTTCAAGGTGCCATCTGCACGAAGGAGATTGAAGAAGAAGTGGAGACAGTCGTGCGACGCAACAATCTTGAACTTCAGTCGATAGACGACCTTGCACCCATCAAAATGCTGAGGGAAGCAATTTACAGGTCGTATGTGCTCGATCCTCCTGTTGCCAGATCTGCTGACTTCAAGGCCAAGATTCAGAAATTCAGACAGCGGAAGTAGCAGTCTCAGCTTTTCTTCTTTTTCTTTTCTCACCCCTTTTGTAATAGCTTACTGATTGTACCACTCCCCTCATTTATAAAATCAGTATTGTTATTGGCCAGACAACCACTCATTGTCTTTTAGCTGTGTTTTTTTTTTCTTAAAACTTTCTGATCATTGAAGTGATCTAACACACATACTCACATGTCCTGATTTCTTCTGATATGCCTATCTTTCGGAAGCTGTTAACCTATGTTCTCATGGTTTAGTTGATATTGAGTCGTTTTGGGGTTAGTAGTTTAGTACTTAGTGGTTTTAGCATCATCAATTAGGGGGAAATTGTAGGGATATAAGTCAGTGGTCTCATAGATCAGTGATATGAGGTACTTAGATCTTGACTCAGTAGTTGCGTTGAAACTAACGTCAGTAGTTCGTGTACTTAGGACAATATGTAATATTCATTAGTGGGGGAAATTGTAGTGATGCTGAATTACATCGCTATAGAATAGAAGATCCCAAAACCTGTCATGAACCTAATGTGTGTTTGAACCTTGATAATGTAATAGGCTAGACTCGTTCTTATCATTATTGATTATTTTTGTCTAAAGTCTGTAAGGGGTGTTGTTGGACTAAACTTCAGTTGAGAAGTTAAATTCCAGAACCCCAAGTCGTAGGTTCGTAGAGCTCGTGTCTTTAGAATCATCCGCTGACAGTTCTTAGTAGAAGATTTCCTTTAGCAGACCTAAGAAGAAGACTCAGTATGATCCTTGATCTACTGAACATGTGAAGAGCTCAGTGTCTTCAGAGTCACCAGCTGACTACCCTTCACTAGAAGATCCTTATCAGCCGACTCAGATGAAGAATTAGTATGATCGGTCCAGATCTACTGAGCTCATGCAACTCAGTTACAAGTCCGACAAGAAAACAACCGCCCGACTCTTATCATTCGAATGTCAGCAGAGATCATTTAGTATACGAAGTTCAGAGAGTCAACTCAGATGAAAGACTGATGTCTGACAAGTTTCACCTACCGCAAACCACGACCAATGAGAAGCAACCTAAGCTTACCTGCTCTGACATTAAAGCTGCTCTAATGTACAGAAAGCCAACCACTCTGCGGCGCGTTTTCGAAAATATATGGTCATTTTCCTTGGAAGTTTGTGACACGTGGCATCGTCCTCTCCAATGGATACATGCCTAGATCACGACTATAAATAGAGAAGAGTCTCCAAGCTCAACGCACGGGACAACAAGGGAACGAAAGCTCACTGCATACAACTCTCTAGCGCATTAAAAGCCAATCCAGCGAAGAACTTGCGTAGTTGAAAATCCTTATTTCTTCTCTCTAGAGATTCTTTAGTTTCCCCTTCTCTATCTAAGCTCCATTGTAGTATCTTTAGCTTAGAACCTTCGAAGGAGTTCACTTTCTGTGAATTGTTCTTATTGTAAGAACTCCTTCATTGATGGAGATCATCCCCTCCCCTTCAAACTTCGGTTTGATTTGTAAAAGTCGCTAAGGACTATAACTTAGAAGGTTCTGTCCAGTGTACAGATTCCTTGCTGAGATTAATCAACAAGAACTCCTGTTCTGCAAGACCGTGGACGTAGGATCTTGCGTATCCGAACCACGTTAAAAACTGCTTGTGTTATTTACTGTTTTATTGCATTGTGCTCAAACCCATTTACAAACTCATCATTTGCATAAAACGTACTTAAAAAGTGCATCAACCAAAACGATTTTGTTTTGCGAAAATACTTTTTTAAAAGAGACGAAGTCTTACGGGCCCCACACTTATCCGCACTATATTCAACAACTGAAATCTTTATACTGACACAAGTTAGTAGAACAGACTCAACTGCTAAATCACTCTGACCCGCGATCAGAAGGTTTATATCTGGCACTGTTCATTCAGTAGCAAAACTCAGCTCAGCTGACCTTCGCGTTTGAGAAAAAAACTTGCAATCAGGTGTATCCCCCCCCCCCCCTCCACCTGATACTCGTCTCTGGACCAGCACAGTCAAATCGAACGTTAATGAAGCTCTTATTAAATAAAAAATAAAAATACATATTAATCAAACTTCCATGTTCTCAGCGGTTGCTTTTCCTTATCTCTTCTGCCGCCGTCCGAACACCAAAACCTATGACTTATCTCAATAACTCTGCTCGAAAATCAGGGCCGGTTTTGAGAAAAAAGGGACCCGAAGTGAAAAATAAAAATGGATCCTTTATCTAGCTAAGGGATCGTACATTTCCCTTTGAGTGTAGCTTCAGAAATCTTAAAATAATTCATTTTCGATTAAATTTTGTCGGAATAAACTTATTTTGCTCCTCTCTAAATTATTAAAATTAATTATTCTAAATTATTTATTTATAAGAATCATTTATAGTACTATTTTTTAATAATTGTATAGATACATTTTTACTAATCGAACGCAAGACCTTTTCAGATTAAACACAAGACTTTTGTACTTCATCCACTCAATTCCGCAAGATTTCATCTGGGGTGGGATTTTCGTGTGGAGTAGTTAATATCAGCAGTAAGATTCTATTTTGAGGGGGGGGATGAGATATGGAAAAACAACCGCCAAGAAGATAAAAGTTCGATTAATTCTCAATTTTACCTTTTTTTTTAAATTAATAAAAGTTTGATTAACGCTCGATTTGACAAAAAATTTAATGGCGGGAAGAAAATCGCAAAAAATAAAAATTTGGGGACAAAAATATAAGAAGAAAAGATTGAGGACTAATTATACAAAATTGAAAAGTTTGAGGACGATATTTGCCAATTAGCTATTTCAAAATTTCAATTTTACCATTTCAATTTTTTTATTTTTAATTAAAATCTGATTAACGGTTGAATTAATGGTGGAACAAAATCGCAAAAAAAAGTAGTTTGGGGATGAAAAAACAACAAATAATTGGTTGAGGACAAATATCACAAAATCGCGAAGATTGAGGACTATATTTGCCAATTTGCCATTTTTTTAAAACCTCATTCAAGTTTCAATTGTCTCTTCTCCAAAGCATTCGAACATGGATTTTTAGTCATCTCCTTCTTAACTGTTCCCGTTTACATGATTATATATTGATTTCGTTTTAATTAATTTTCTCTAATAATTAAAGAAAGAAAAAAAAATCAATTTTCCGTATTAATTTTTTGAATCAGATTTCTCCAAGATCCTACCTAAACATAACGTACATGAGAAAGAAAAAAAAAGAAAAAATTAAAAAAAGGAGATGGACAGCGGCGGCGCGACGACGATAGACAACGAATTCTCCAAAAATTGAAGAGAGGAAGGCGTGATGGCGAGAAACGATGGGAACGTCTTGTAGAATATGACGATGGGGATTTCGGGAAAATTAAATTGTTAGTGATAGGTGGAGGAGGAAAGTTGCTAAATTGAATATACAGATCTAGGAGATATTATTAGTATGAAATCATCTCTAACGAAAATTTAATACTAGATCAGTTCAACCACTTGGACTACCTCTAGCAGCAACTGCCCCAACCATTCAACATATCAACCTTTTTAATATATATTTTATTATTTTCTCCCTCCTTCACATTATTAATATTCATCTCATATTCATCTCAACCCAACCGCAATAACTTTTGATGGTTTATCAGCAACCAATTCAACCACCCAACCATAATATAATTTATAGTTATTTTTAATTAATATAATTACTTATAATTATTTTAATTATAATATAAATACCTAGAGTTATTTTTAGTTATGGATTATATATTTTAGGATTGAAAAAAAAAAACAACTAAATAAATAAATAAATGATTTAACAACAATTTAGATATATAATATTCAGTTGAATTAAATTACATAACACTTATTAATACATTTCTCTCTTTAAGAATTAAAGAAAGAAGAGCAATAGAGCATGGAATTTAAAATAAAATGTTTTCCAGCTTTGGTTGGAGTCGGTTAATACCCAGCCGTGGGCGGTTGAAACAAAATGAAAGAGGGCAATTTCAGATTTTATTTATTTATATATATATATATAGGGGCCCTTATATCAAGAACACCCCCTTAGTGAGAGAATAGAGAGCATCTTATAACAATTGATCAAGTTAAATGGATGGGTAGGATTGAAGGAAATTTCAATAATTTTAACATTCTTTTTAATAACAAAATAGGAAGAAAGGGTAGATTGGGAATGTGGTAAAAATTAATAAAAAGCTTCTTTTCTTTTCATTCCAAATTTTTGAAATTGCATTTCATTTCTCATGTTCCCTCCAACCTTCTTCTGCTGTGAAAAAACTGTGGTCTCATCCTTCGAGTCTGTCAAGAATCGACGCAATTGTTCGACCCTTCAGTCTGAATTCGAGCCATTCATAATCGACGCGATACTTCGATTTGTAGGTACTCTCTCAACAACTTCTTCGACGAAGCGTCGTATACTAACGGGTTTGGAATTGGAAATGTGCGTATAAATTTGGGCGAAACGCGATTGGGTGAAGACATGTTGCCGGAATTGAGATATGTTGGAGGACTTCAGAGTAATTGTTGTGTGGAGAATATGAATTTGCCGAATGTATTTTGCTATTTTTGGTGTTACAATCTTTAATCGAAAATTATAGGGTTTATATAGTATGTTCAATTTTTAGTTTCGAGCGATGGATTGGAATAAGTTAGGGTTGGTAAAAATTTGTAAGCAATTGAATGTATGTGAGAAAAATTATGGTTCATACGAAATTAGGGTTTGGAATTGGGGGTTGATTCGAAATGATAACAGTTTCTATGAACATTGAATATAAAAAATATGCACAATTCTTCTGTACATATCGTGTGCACATTAACGACTAAATTTTTTCCATGGCTATTTCATATGTAGAATCATGTTTTTTTTATATGCACATTATCTATATTTGATATGCACAATAACGGGTATTTGTAACATTCTATTCGGGTACAATTGGTATTTCATATGCACATAATATGTATTTCTTCTGCACATTATATATATTTCATATGCACAATAAGGGGTATTTGGACAACATGTTAATTTCGTATATAACAGTCTATTTGCACACCATGTGTATTTCATATGCACATTCATTAATCATTATATGTAGGGGTGTAAGTGGTTCCGCTCCGAACCGTGAAACCGATCGGACCGAACCGAACCAAACCGAAAAATGCGGTTCGGTTCGGTTTATTTTTTTAGAAACCGTTTACATTCAGTTCGGTTCGCGGTTTCAAGAATTTTTGAACGATTCGAACCGAACCAAACCAATATAATTTTTTTTTATTTTTTTATTTAATATTTGTCTTTTTTATATGACAATATTATTGGATTTAGATATTAGATTTAAGTTAAGATCAATTCTAATCTATACAAATGAAGATAAATGAGTAACAACTCTATACTTATGAGTTCGGAATGAGTGGCATCCTACAAATTATTATTCTTGCATTGTTTAGGATTTAAAAAATAAATAAATAAACAAAAAGGTGAACCGAGGAACCGAACCGAACCAAACCATTTATAAGCGGTTCGGTTTGATTCGGTTCCAATATTGAAAAACACATCGAACCGAACCGAACCATTTCTATGTGTTTGGTTCGGTTCCTAAAATACACAAAAAACTGAACCGAACCGAACCGTTACACCCCTAATTATATGCACATCTTTGAACAGATAACTGGGAAGAGAAAGGCAGCGGGTTCAGTCGGTGGTTCTAAAGGTCAAATCAGGTCATGGAAATGTGGATTGACTACAAAATCAAAGAAGCAACTCAGTGTACTAAGGGTGAGATACATGACAGCGCTTATAACATGGAGTGTGAACCAAATGAATGATGAAACAGTCCAAAAGGCCGAGGAATACTATGGAAAAACTGTCCGTGGGAAAAATTTCGATGTGGAAAACACTTTGTTAGATTGAGTTGATTAGCTGAATTTGGATTTCTGTTTTTTGTAGAATGATGAATGTTCAATGGGTTGTTTTGGATTGTACCATAAAACCATACATTCAGTGTTTTGATGAAAGTAGCACATCATGGTTTATTGTTTATGTATGCACATTGGTTACTCTGTATATGCAAATTTTACCAAAAATGTCTGCACACATTTTACAAGACAGGCTGGTCTCAACAATTAATATCATATGCACAGATCATTCAAAACGTATGCACATAATGCATAAATCTTCTGCACATATGCAGATGGTAATCCAAAATCATCTGTAAAATATATAATCTTCCTATTAGTTAATGTGCATATAATGATCACTTAATGTGCATATAAATTCAATGTTTTGATGAAAGTAGAACATGAAGCTTTATTGTATGCACATTTGGTAATATGTATATGCACATTTGACTAAAAATGTCTGCACATTTGATTAAAAATGTTTGCACATTTGTTTAGAATCGATGGTCTCAACAATTACTATGATGCGCACATCTCACTGAAAACGTATGCACATAATGCATAAATCTTCTGCACATATGCACAATGTAATCCAAATTATAACAATACCATAACATAAATCCATACAGTGAATCCTTTAAATCCATACAATGAATCCATAGTTCAACTGAAGATTAAGGATAAAAGAGATGCGTTCATTCATCTTCAAGGTCTGGTTGGTCGCAATTACGAGCGTCATGGTTGGTCAATTGCTTGCATTTGCTGCATCTCCTTTTAGGTTTATTAGCTTTACGCACGGCAGCTTCCTTTCTACTCTGTATTCGACTTCCACTACCTTTTGTCTTAACTGGGCTGGGTGATAAGACGGACACTGAATCCGGAACAGAACATCGATAGAAGTCTTCAGCCAGTTTTTTCTTGCTGCTACCATCGCTGAATAAAATAGAGGGATGCATCAACATCATATCTATAAGTTTAAGCGAGTGTAGAAAACATAATTTCATAATAGACACTTACTTATTTATCTTCGAACCTAAGGTAAGATTCGAATATTTTTCTGTCAAAAGCTTCAAATCAACTAACAAGTCAGCTCGCAAATCATCACTAGAATAAACCAATCCAATACATCTATAGCTCTCGTATAGTAGTTCCCTATTATCCTTTCGAGATGATCCATCACCAAAGCTCGCATAATGGTCCTCAATACAAACACTCTTGGACCAACGAGATAGAAGATACTTATCCGGAATACGTTCTACTCTCTTATTCTTAAGAACAAAGAATATATGCCTACACAAAATACCCTTTCTGGAAAATAAGTTGCATCCGCATGCAATGCTATTGTCCTTGCTATCAAAAACAAGAGTGAAGGCACCATCTCCGAAATCATCTACCTCGTATACGATAGTGTTAGCAATTGCGGTCATCTTCAACATACAACATGAATGTATTGCTGCAACAATTTCTTCTTGGACTTGTTTGAATTTGGCAAATGTATAGAATGATGCAGCGTGCTTCTCAATTGCGAGGTTTGACAATAAATTTGGAGAACTTTTGATGTCATTGCAGCTCTCCAATTTATGTGTTTGTCTTTGAGCATCAATTGCACTCCCAAAGTGCATAAAAAACTCAATCAGATTAGCATGACGGTTCAGAAATCTTTGGTAAAAATTATTCTCGGATTCTGACATGGATGTAGTCTTGAATAAACCACTCATCGGCACATTTCTGAAATAAGCCGGAATCCACCTTTCCCTGATATCAAACATGGTATCAAACCATTTGTGCCCTACCAAGTCCTATTCATTCATCAATACATTCCACCTACGATCAAATTCAGGCGGTTCGATTAATTCTGACCACACCAATGCATTGAATTTGTGCCTAAAACCCTCATCAGATCTTAAAGAAACTGATATCTTATCAGGAACTTTACACATGATGTGCCACATACAATATCTGTGGTGTGTGTCCGGTAATATAGCTTGAACCGCCTTTATCAAACCTGGATCTTGGTCGGTTATCAACATCTTGGGGTGAACATTATCTATGACATTCACAAAGCTTTGGAGAAGCCAACTATAAGAATACTCATCCTTTCCGGACAACAAACCGGCACCGAAAGTAACACACTTACCATGGCTATCCTTACCCATGAAAGGAGCAAAAATGAGGTTATACCTGGTTATGCACATTTAACGTACAGATTATGCACATCGTTATAATATACTCCCTCCGTCCCGCTAATTCTGTCCCAGTTGACTTCGGCACGGAGATTAAGAAATTTTAGTTTAGTGTGTATTTTATGAGTTTTAATTGTATAAAGAAATTGACACAGTTTTCGAAGAGTGGTTGGTGGAAAGAAATGAGAATTATCCAAATTTTTGCAAGGCTAGTAAAAGGCAATCGATTTTTATTTTTTATATTTTTTTTATATTGTATTTGAAGAAATAATCTAAAGTTTTCAAAAAGATAAAAATCATAATTTTCTGAGTTCGGAGCGGAACATAATCGAGTGGGAGATAGATTTTTGAAGAGAGAGAGTATAAGAATGTGGGGGTTGAGTAGTGAGTAAGGCCCGATTAGGCAAGTAGGACAGTAATAGCGGGACGGAGGGAGTAGTATGCACATTTTACTATAATATAACTACAGAGTCAATAAAAGCAAGATGAGTATGCAGATTCAGTATGCTGAGTATGCACATACACTATACATAGTATGCACATACACTATACATTAGTAATAGAACAGTATATGAAGGGATCTTACTTGTTGGTCGAATGTGTGACATCGAACGAAGCAGCCTCACCAAACCGCTTGTAGTTGTTGATTAATATAATATCAACCCAAAATAGCCGCGACAATTGTTTTTGATCATTCACCTCGTAAGAAAAGGTGAATCCTGGGCTGAGTTCCTTTCGACTTTTCAAATTATCCAGCACAACTTGGGTGTCCAACCCAACGACAGAAGCACACACTTTTTGGGAGAAATTCTTAAAATCCACACTACTACAACCAATCTATCAAAACTACCTACTAACTCCTTAAATAATTTAAAAGATCTAACCGGACCAATGTTTGCTCTCTTACAATTCATAACAAAACTTTGGTGGGTATAATCCATTTTCCTATTAAGCTTCATAAACTGTTTCTGACCATCTTGCAAAAGAGGATGTGAATGTGCTTCAATGAAATTAGTTATTTCGTAACCTTCCAACCCACACAATTTAAAAATGACTCGTGCTTTACATCCAGCTTTCGATGACCTAGTCTTTCTCTTTTTCTTACTACTAGAAGCCTCACTTGGTTCAACAACATTAGAGAAATGACCAATTCTCTGACCCTCACGATTGCATAGAACGTACCTATGCTTGATAATGAGATCGGTAACACGAACGGTACTCAAACGGACATCAAAACCACAAATTCCAGCGTATATTTTGTAAAATCGAACCCCATCCTCCAAATTCAAAAACTTTTGGCTAACAAACGGTGTAGACTCTACCGGACACACGGGGCTATACAACATTGACGTTTTTTTGATAAAAGATTCATTAATACATCTTTCAAGCTCATTATCGCCATCTTCCAAAGAAAGGAAAACCGAATCAAATTATGTTTGAAATAATACAAATTAAGTTTAGATATCAATAAATTTCATTTCATAAACCCTAAATCGCATCAATACACAAATAGAACAACAAATATCAAATTGGTACTGAAAAACCCTAAAAAATTCAGAAACAAATAGAACAAAAAAAGCGATTCATCCAATAGAACAAAAACGCGAATCATACAATAATGAATTCAGCAAACAGAAGATTATTTACGCCATAAGAAATCACGAATTCACAGAATAAGGAGGGGAAATCTATTAATTAACTTACCCATTTCTTGTGGCCTAAGATTTGAAGAAATTATAGATACGAAACTACTGGAATTCGGATGATTGGAACTTCAAACCGATTATTTTTCGAATTCGCGATTCTCGATTCTCGATTCCCGGCATTTTATCATTCTCGATTATCTGCAGTTTAGCAATCTTGTTTCTCTGCTGAAGAAATTAGATATGGTTTGGGGAAAAAACATAAGAACACAAATTACATTCATACCCTTAATGAAATATTTTTAAGTCAAAAAATCTTTTTTTCCCTCCTTAAATCCGAGCCACACATCACGAAAATAGATGGATTGATCTTGTTCTCCTTTCTCTCAATAAGAGGGTGTTCTCAAATTATCCCTCTTCTATATATATATATATATATATATATATATATATATATATATATATATATATATATATAGGGTATGGTTCTAGGGAGATCCTCCCTTCAAAAGAGATACGAGAACCGATCCTAAGCGTCGATCCATGATAATCTAATGGCCAAGATTAAACCCTTGTATCTTTAAAAAAAAATAGTAGAAAGGGTGTTTTGGGCAAAGCAAAATTGTTTCATTTGAAAGGATTGGGATTTCGGCGGGCCAAAACTTTCACTTTTTCATTCCTCCATGTTTTCGAAAAGAAGCAGTTCTCTCCGAAACGGCGCACGAAGTGAAGAGCAGCGGTTTCTCACAAACGTCCGTCCATAATCAACGAAGTAGGAGTTACATTTCATTCCTCCATTCTTTATTTTCGTTTCCATTCGCTGAAATTCCAGATTTACAGACACAACCTTTCTGAAAAATCGTTGTTTTTGGTAGCGATTTTGTTGAAAATCGACTTCAAATCCCCTTAATCGACGAATTTTGAGGTATGTTTCATGTTTTCGTTTGTTAATTAAGTTTACCCATGGATGATTTTGTGTTTTAGAAGAGAAATTGTGGGTGTAACCAAAACCCTTTTTGAAACCGAAAATTGTAGAAGCTGGTGAAAACTATCAGGCTAAGGACTGTAGATATTAGATAATTATTTTGATTTGTCAAATTGATGCTCATGGGAATGTTTTAGCCTTTTGTTACCTTGTTTTCATTGTCAAATTGATGCTCGTGGGAATGTTATTGGCTTGTTGATTTAGCTTTTGGGAAAAGACTTTCGATTAAGTGAACTAAGACTGAATCTATGCTGGGAAATAGTTTGTTTGTGGATTTCAGGCCTCGAATATTGATAGTCGCATTTCGGTTGCTACGGTTAAACCATGGACGCGGGTTAGTAATTTTTTGATTTCTTAGTTGAAGTTATTTCATATTATAATTGTTTGCGAATTTACATTACCGGTTTCGTTTATGTGCATGAATCTTGTGTCTTATGTGGTTGAAATTGAGTCTCCGTTTGCATGAAAAATAAAATATTATTCTGTATAAAGTTGTAATTAGGACTATTTGATTATGGCGCGTCAGCATAAAACTTTGTATATATTAGCATAAAAATAGGAAATAGTAAGCATAAATTATAATTCCTTTGGTACATATAATTTATGTAGTTTCTGCATAAAAATTAAGGGTGGTGTGCATAAACAGACGTAAAGGTTAGCATAAAATACGATATTCATATGCATAAAATGTTAATATTCTGAAAAGTTTTATGTGTTACTGGTATGCATAAATTATGATACTGATATGCAAGAAATATGATAGTTATATGCATAAATACAGTGAAAAGACTGCATGCGTAGTAAGTGAATTTTCTAAAAAAGCAGGAACATCGCGAGGTACAGGAAAGAGGAAGAGAACAACACTGCCGGGCGAGAATCTTCCTTTAATCAACTTGGTGAATAAATGGAAGGAGAAAGTGAAAAACAACAAAGGGAAGGAAATGACGAAGAAGAAGAAAGTGGATGAGAAAGGGAAGGTGTCGGCCAAAGCTAAAACAATACTTAATCGTTACATATATCTCATAAATCCACTACAGAAACCCGGAGACGGTTGAACTAGAGGCGGTTGGTCATGCCGATGAGAATGAACTTGATTATAAAGAATGTGTGAAAAAAATGCTTGATAGTTAGAATGTTGGGTTGTGCGACTCTTTGGTTTGGAGAATTTGGGATGAAAAACTTAGAACTTATGATGGTACTTATGTTTTTTAATGATACAGTGGTTGAAGAAATGTAGTCGAACACTTCTTTTGGTATATTAAAGTATTACTCCCTCCATCCCATTCCACTTGTCTTGTTTCTTTTGGGCACGGAGATTAAGAAGAGTGGGTGGTTGTGTGTAGATGAGTGTGTGATTGTGTGTAAAGAGGTAGGCCCCACAAAGAAAAAGTGGTAGGTTGTGTAATGATTAGGCTTCCTTTTTTGGAAACTAGACAAGTCGAGCGGGACAGCCCAAAAAGGAAAACTAGACAAGTCGAATGGGACGGAGGGAGTATAAGTTATGCATATATAACTTGTTTTTTATGCAAATCAAAAATGGGGACTATGCAGATATATAAACACACTTGTAGATTAAAAATGGATATGCAAAAAAAAATACATATCATAAGCATGAAAATACAATACGGTATGCATGAAATATAAAACCTTTAACATAATCAGTACCATAAAGGTTGAACTTGAGAACTAAAATAGATATGCAAGAAAGTCATAAAACACATGCATGAAAATACATTACGGTATGCATGAAATATAAAACATTTAACATAATCAGTACCATAAAGGTTGAACTTGAGAACTAAAATAGATATGCATGAAAGTCATAAAACACATGCATAAAAATAAACGGTCGTATGCATGAAAATAAGATAACAAAAAGTTAAAGGGATTCAGTTAATACAAATTAGTGCCAATAATTAAATGGTTCAGTGCATATGTCTCTACTAAGGTCTGCATAAAAACTTAAGACGAATCTTCTACATCCTTAACGTTAGGGCAGTTTCTTGAATCGTGATGTCCCATCTGGTTGCATTTCCGACACATCCTCTGAGGCTTCAACTTAGCACGCAATGCCGCCTCCTTCCTAGACTGTATTCTACTGCCCAAGCCCTTGGTTTTTACTTCGGCCGCGCAATCAAGAATCTAAATGGATTCATCGGATTCAAGAGACACATTTGACTGTAACGATTATGTCATTCAACAAACTGCATGCATGAATGTTACACAGTATCAGTATAAACAAACAAATACATATGCATGAAAATTGTATTTACGTAGACAAATGAAATGGGAATAGTGAATCTAGAACAAAACAACAATACTTAATCGATACATATATCTCATAAATCCAGTACAGAAATCCTAATCAGAAAAGGCCTTCTACCATGTAAATCCAGAAATCTCTACAAAAATCCCCTAAAATGAAAACGACCTTAAAGAATTTGAACCCAACAAATCATTCCACAAATATCGAACTACAATTTTTCCAAAACCAGAACAAATTCTTACCTTTGCAACAAATTCTGGAAAAAAACCGAAAAATATGCAAAAATCAATCTTCAAATACCACAATAATCGGGATAAATCGACCGGGAAAACGAGTTTAAATCACGCAAGAAACATAGAAGAACGCAACCCGCGAAAAATAATCGACTTCAGTTGGGAAGATTTGAAATCGAGAGAGAAGGTTTTCGTTGAGAGAGACAAAAAATGCTGGGTTGTTTTGCAGATTTGAAACCGAGAAAAATAAGCTAGGGAAAAGAAATGAGAAGAGATTACATATTTGCACTTAATGAGATGAATTATTCCTTTTTTGATTTACTTTTAAATGCCTTTTGGGGGAAAAAGGATAGCCTTAGATTTACGAAATTGAGGGATGAGATCGGTTCTCGTATCTCTTTTGAGATTAGGATCTCATATGATCCATTTCCTATATATATATATATATATATATATGTATATATATATTTTCCAATAAAGCAGTTGACGCGGAAGTGGGTATACCATACATGTTGCGGTAGAAGAATTGGTGCCCCATCTGCAAGGCCTCAGCAGAACCATCACAATCATCTTCGTCGTTCCGGAGACAAACCGGGGGTTGCAGGCTTGCAGCTGCAGGGTTTTCTCAGCAGCTCTGCACATTCATATCCATACTTGTGAAAAAGTGTCCAGTATATGAAGTATCTTCTTCTTGTGGTTGTCTTGATGTAAATATCTCAGTTTGATCTAGGAGAGAGAGAGAGAGAGACAATGCTTATTGCTTGCATATGTTTAGCTATATTTTAATATTAATTTATCAGTATATGTTTTCCATTTAATAGTTTATTTATTCTAAGTAAGACAATAATGTAAGAAGTTAGAATCTGAGTAATTATCTAATACTCTAAATAAAGAGGAAGTAATATGTTTTTCTCAAAATTATATTCCACATAATTATATTTCTTAATTATTTTACTTTCAAAATCATTTTCATCATAATTATTTGTAATAGAATTAGATTTTCCCTAACAACTTTACTTTCATGGTAACAAGTGCATGAGATTTTATTGCATGAAAGTGAATTGAGCACAGCTAGTTTATTTCATGATGGTTCGTGTTATTATTTGTTTTAAGAATAAGGTTTGTGTTAATTTATTCATTGATTTTTGTATAAATCCCAAGATATCTACAAATTTTTGTAGCACGTGAATAATTAAAACATCATTTCTACAAATGAATTAACTCAATCTTTAAAATATTTTTTTGCATAATTTATATAATTGGGATATATATAGGGGTGAAAACGGATCGGATATTATCCGCCCGATCCGGAGCCGGATCCGATCGGGATCAAATTCGGGGAGCAAATTTAGTATCCGGTCGGATACGGATTCGAATCCGGATAGCCTAAATCGGATACGGATTCGAATTCGGATTTCACATTATTCGTCCGTATCCGATATTTCCCGTATTTAATCGGATATTTCCCGGATTATGAATTCGGATATTTCCCGGATTATGAATTCGGATATTTTTCGAATTATTTAATAATTAATTTTTTAATATAATAATAAATTAAAATTAAGAAAATATATTAAAAAAATATTAAGTGCATCTATGGTTATTGTTAGGTATTTTATGTTGAATTTTGGAATTTCTTCGTACTTTCTTGATCCTAAAAATCATGTTATTCATAATGGCTAGTATTTTAACTATAGTTTGCATTAAAACTTCTATTAAATATTGTATACGTGATTTTTTCATGTGTTGCAATCACAAATAGATGATTATTTATGAATCATATTATCCGATTATTGTTATTCGAATTCGATCCGAATTCGTCATATATCCGTCCTGTATTCGTATCCCGAATATTCCGAATCCGTATTCGTATCCGACCTTCCCGTATTCGACTCTGAATTCGAGAAAAAAATATGGGACAAAATATGGGAAGAACACTATCCGTCCATATTCGACCCATTTTCACCTCTAGATATATAAAACACCGCAAACACCAAAGTCTGAATGCAGAAAAGATATTAAAAAGAAAGCATTGGTTAATAGAAATTAACTCCAAACTAATGAGTTTTTAAAAAATAAATATATAAAAAGCTTGGCAACCAAATCTCTCACCTTCAACACCCTCAGCACATTTCACAGCTTTCAAGAGGGTGAAGAAATGGATTGGAAGAATAAAAATACAATCACCTTCAAAAGAATATATATATGTGTATATATATATATATATATATATATAGATATATATCATAAAAAGAGGGACTAAAATATTAAACATTGTTATTGAATCTGCTACTTCTCTTCCTCCTTGAGCAGAAGTATGTGAACAAAATGGCTCCTGTGAGTTGTTGTAAGAACTTGTCTTGTATGGCTGAAGATGTGAATATAAATATAATGCATCTGAATCTCTACATGTTATGATCCAATCCAATCCCTCATCTTGATGTCTGCTTGGAGGAATACCAGAGTTTCTTCTGGCAGATCAGGATCTTCTCTTGTTCCACTCCGTATTCAGTTTCTTCCTTTCTGCAACCCCATTTCATCCCTTTAGCTAGCGTCGCCACAGCATCCACGAAGTAGCTCGATTCCCGGATGATGGCGTACCCGTTGGGACGAAGAATACGGTCCATCTCAAGAAGAATATACTTCATTTCACACCTGCATTGCAAGTTTAAGACCAATGTATTTCAAAACATGTTGCTAATGCTAAGCTTGAAGAAGATATCATAGAGTCTATGAGGCTTACCTATGACTTTCAGCAGTGAAAAGGCCATCTAGATGAAGAAGATCATATGTACGAGGATATGTCGAAAACGCCTCACACCTAAAAAACAATAGGCAAGGTAACAAGATGGACTCACGGAAAGGATTTAATGGAATATTGATGAATATTTACCAGTCGTGAAGGGATCCGATGAGGCCTCGGTCGTACACCACACCGAGGGTGTTGGAAGAGTAGGATGAAACAACATTCATGACCCACAGAGGATAATCAATCATAGCAGCAGCAAAGCCTCCATAGAGAGTGTTCATGTCCATGGCATTCCTTATCTTGTCAGTTCCTATTGAAGGGACCAGCTTCTTGTAATGCTTGGCCCTCGACTTCCATTTGCTGTCGTCATGCTTGAAAGCACCATCACTTCCACCACGAACATCAGAGACACGCTCGGGAGCAGTGTGCAACCGCTCGGGCCATTTGGCAAGGGACTTCAAGGCTATCTTTTTGTACTTGTGGTCCGGAACAACAACACAGGGGCGGATAGGCGTGTACCACGCTGAATCCGCTTCAGTACCATCATCACACTTGGGGGGGTACGTGTCGGGGGCCTCGAGCTTCTTGTAGCAGCTGCTGTCGGATAGTTTCTGCCACACAGCAATGTCATCCTTCTTGTTATACAGCTTGAAACACATTGATGTCAGAAGCTCTTGCAGCTTCTCGTAATCGGATTTCTGGTCTTCAATGGTGGTGTTCCATCCCCTCCAATGGTTCTCATAGTTTACTGGAGGGCCGGAGAGCACCCAGAAACCACCGGGCCGGAGAATACGGTGCACCTCTAAGAGGTAAATCCCACCTAAGAATGACAGTAGGTGCACTTAGCAAAATGGGGAATAGGAGAAACTAGCAACCCCTTGAGCTAATAGTCTGACTAAGAATGAAATTAAGAATTTACCAAATTCAGTCCATGGAATAAGGCATCTGGAGCAATGTGCCATGTCGAAAGAGTTGGAGGGAAAAGGAAGCCTCTGTGTTGATATGATGCCAAGAACTGCCGGAATCCCGCGTTCCAGAGCAAATTGAACTTGAGCTTCGTGATTATCTCTAGGAGCAAGAGAGACGGTAAGAATGCCACGGTCTAGTAGATCACCACCCCAACTAGCCACCTAAACAGACCAAGAAAGTCAAGTAAGAAGGATTCTCAAAAACCCGCATGGCAAAAACGGCCATGCTTTCTGATTTTATGATTGCTGCTATAGGATCCAATCTGATTCTCTGAGGCAGAACCGAGAGATATTCTTGCATAAATACTAAGTTGTTGAAGGATATAAAGCTGACTCACCCCACATCCGGTATCAATGGCTGTCCGAATGGATCCATCTTTCATTCCCGGGATCAAGTCCTGCATCAAGTCAACGTATTTACTCACACCGTTGGGGAACATAGTGCCACCACCGGGAAACAAGAACTTCTCCCCTTCCTTCTTCAACCAATGCTGATTTGATTTCTGTTTGTTGATCCAGTCATATGGAACATTCCTAACGACATCCAAACTGTAAGATTTCCAACATATTGAACATCATAAACAGATCCACAAGAACTACATACCTGTACCAACATTCATCCTTGCTCTTAGGCCATCTAATTGGGTTCTTGTAACCATCCGGAGGTGGGACTAAGCATTCCTTCTTCTCAAACACAGGAGGGCAATGGCGCTCCATGAAAGAGAGACGGTAAAGGCTGAACTTCCTCCACCTCTGCAGAGGGTATGATTAAGATTTCATTCTTTAAAACACTTCTCAGAACATCAGTAATAAGAGTTTAGAGTAAATTGAATTTACCCTGGGATCCGTGCAGGGCGTGTAGTCCTGAAAATCAGCAGGGCATTCAGGAAAGGTCACAGCTTTCATTTGCAATGCCCCTGCAGCTGGTACAGCAGCTTTCTCCTTCGGACTCACTTCCTTAGCTGGATATCTGTCCTTCTCCGAGCAGAATATTCCACCGAGGTAGAATGAAAACCCACACAGCACAACAAACATTAGTGCCATAGGAACCTTCCTTGAGTTCTTGTCCTGCTGGATTGGTTTTCCATCTTTATGCTTCATCGTGTCAAGATTTCTCGACAGGCTGCTCAAAGAGAGAAATGATCAAGAATTAGAAATCAGGAGATCATCATAAAATCATCGGATCCTCTATATAGGCAACGCCTCAAGTAACAATTACCAAATCAAGTAGTAAGATAAAAGGTAGAAATATGGAGGTTTTTACTGATCTAATTGTCAAGACAAGCCATTATCAATTGACTTTAAATCGGCAATAGAAATAACAAGATCTGAAAGCAATGATTTTCTTTCTCCACATGATACTGGGCCCAATAAATTTATGAATTTAGCCGTCTTAATGGGGGTCCCTTCCACCACTAAATTCAGAAAAGGGAAACCAAAATTCAATCAATCTCACCTAACTTTAACCATGCAAAATCAACCATAATAGGTAGGGACAGAGAAATAGCATTGCAAGAGAGAGAAAAGGAGTGATGAAAATCAATACAAACAGTTACACCTCAGTTCGGATCATTCACAGCCAATAAAGAAAATAAACAAAGTGACAAGAAGGCACTCAACTGGTAAGGTTGTACAATCTGCTGATAATGGAAATTGCCTAAAAGATGTAAAAATATTTTCAAGAACAAATCTCTCACTTGAGATTTAGCAAAAGTACATTATCCAACTCAGATCTGGTTGGACAAACTAAGATAGCCCATTCAAAAACATAGTCCAATTTCCCAAAATCATTCAAAAATACAGAATAAATTACTCAATTGATGAATCACCCAATTGGCGATCTGACAAAACCCTTCAACAACGGATATAATGTGAAAGTGAAAGTTCCAACAAAGTATTCAAAGAAAGGAAAGATCCAATTACAAGCGTACCTTGTGCAAAAATTGATCTAAACAAACGCGAAGAACTCAATGTACTTTGTACGTTAAAAGCTCTGAATTAGAATAGAATGCAAAGACTGAATTTTGCTGGCTACTAAGAGAGAGAGAGAGAGAGAGAGAGAGAGAGAGAGAGCTTTTGGACCGTCACACAATTACGCTCATAGATATAGAAAGTGCATGTGACTGTGAATCTCTACTATGCCGTGTGCCGAGCTAGCTGTCATCTTTCTGCTCTCTATTTTTTTATTCCTTCCCCTACAGCGACCTTTCTTCCCACTCTCTCTCTCTCCGTTACTTTTTTTTATCCACTTACCGTCCGAGTCCATTTGAGGTGAATTCCATGCCGTAATATATATTCCATTCAGGTAAAATTCAAGTCCAGTCTTTGCGATTATCTGGAGAGATTTACGGAGGAACAAAAGTTGAACTGTTAGGGATGGTAAACTATCCAATGAGAACGAACTATTGCAAAGGGGTCGGGTTGTCGGTAGGCTTTTCCTCGAGAGGGCCCAATTTTCTATTAACAAATCTCCCATTTTTAGCCTTTCCGTTCTATTCTTACTTCACTACAAATTTATAAACTGTACAAAATAAATACATGAGTTATAAATCCATGTTATTACTATCTTTAAATCGTAATTATTAGAAATTATAAATTCACAGTTTGGAACCGAGTTCGAGAAACTAAGGATTTAGAATATAGATTGAATCAAAAACCAACAAGATACTAGAATCTTGGAAATTTCATTTTTAAATACCTTATTAACGTAATTGCTAGCATTAGTGCTTATATAGTGTTGGTCCTGAGACGTGGTTCAAGTTTAGAGGGGGGTAATGTTGGGTGATGATTCTATCCTCAACACTGTTTCACTCAGTGGGAAATGATTCTATCTTCTATACTGAACCAAGCTCAGTAGCTTATGTACTCTGAACTGTTGAGAAGATTTGAAGATCCCAAAACCCTATCTGATTGGTGAACCATTCCGTTGTATATGTTGTTTGTCTCTTAGGTTTCAGACTCAGTAGACACTCTGCTCTGGTCAAGGCGCTCAGTAGCTTATTTGCCTCAGCACCAGTGTAGAAGACTCAGTGATACTTGGACTCGCAGAGCAAGGATATCGAGAGAGTCGGTCCGAACCGAACTCGCAGGAGTAGTTCATTGAACTCGTAACCGATCTTCGATAGACTTATCTCACTGTCTATCTACGAATACAAGGCCGGACTCGAAGATCGGCGCATAGTCTTCGGGATCGCCGAATCTTTTGAAAGACAATCGGCATTGTCATATACGAGGATGAGAGAAGTCGGCTTCGGCTTGTCTCGAAGTCTGTCTTTGTCTCAACCGCTCTATCCGCCTCGACAAATGACAAACATACACATGTCATCCTACCTACTAAAGCTGCAAGTCAACACTTCCCGAAAAAGGAGGAAAAGGCACTGTTACCTACGCCAAAAGAGCCGTTTGCTACCAAAAAGAGAGAGAGAGAAGAAGATCGTCTCCAACGGATCTTTCTCAATCTCTTCTCTATAAATAGAGGGATCATTCAAGATTTAAAAAGACAAGAGAGAGAGTTCACGAGCTAACGAAGAAACGAACACACACACGAACTTTCAAACGAGCAAATTCCAAAAGCCTAAGTCTTCCGCAAGAATCGAAAGAGTTATCTCCAAATAAAAGACTACCTTTAAGCTCATAAGGGAACCAAGCTGAACCGTCAACAAAGCATCTAGTATCCAAGCGACGTGACACGAACTTATAGCTAAACCTCAGCTGTTCGTCGCTCTAGAAGCTACATTCTTGTTCACCATCCCTCTAACCCTAAGCTCAACCGATATATCCATAGCTTAGACGAAGGAGTTCACCTTTGAACCCAATCCTTATTGTATAAGGACTCCTTCACTGTTGGAGAAGTTTGTCAAACACTTTAAGTTTGATTGAAGTGTAAACTGGGACTTGCTCAGTATAATCCCCAAGCCACGGCTTTGTCCTGTGCACAAGCTGACTGAGACTAACTCAGTATAATAAATAGCCTCCTGATCTATCGGGACAGTGGACGTAGGATTGTTGATATCCGAACCACTTTAAAAATCTCTGTGTCATTTACTTACTGTTACATTGATTTTACTGTGCATACTGAACATCTTATTTAAAATCAATTAATTGTCTCAGTATACTGAACTTCTTATCTACTGAACTGAGACTTAAAACGTTTTCTCATAAAAACTGATTTGGGCCTACACTATTCCGCGCACTGAACTTTTGCTGATCGATACTGAATTCTGACCTAGTCAGTTAGCAGATCTCAGCCGAGTCAGACTTTTAGTCTTTAACTCGATTCAGAACAGTTGTCTGGTCTGCTGAATCATTTCAGTACGGCATCTTCCTGAATAGGACTGTTCGTGTTCGAAGTTGAGAAATTTGGATTCAGGTGTATTCACCCCCCCCCCCTCTACACCTGAACTCACTCTCGGGACTAACAATTGGTATCAGAGCGGGAGTTCCTTGAGACTGGTCTATTCGAACGGATCCGGAGGAAAACATTTTTTTTTTCACTGCATATCACTCTACATTCATATCATTATTCTTCATGGCTGATATGTCAGGTATAAGAATGGCACCCATGTTCTCGGTGGAGAATTATGGAGTATGGCGAGTCGAATGGAAGCACATCCGACATCCCTCCATGACGCATGTAATCGAAGTGCTTGAAGATGGACCTATCGTTCCCATGATCGATAGTGTTGTAACTCAAACTGAAGGAGGAGGAATGGTGACTGGGAAGAAGATACCCAAAGACAGAAGTCTCTTCATTCCTGAAGAGAAGAAGCTTCACAATCTAGACCGAGTCGCCAGGAATGCCATACTAACCACTCTTAGCGATTCTTATCTTGGCGGGGTTCGGGAATGCAAAACCGCTAAAGAACTCCCGGGATGCTCTAGCGCTTACCGAGTCGAGGGACTCGAAGATTAAAGCAAATAAACTAGCCCTGGAACTCCAAAAGCTGGAAAGCTTGTCTCTCATGCCTAGTGACAAAATTGAAGATCTGAACGTCAAATTTACCAATCTGATGAACTCAATCAACGGGCTGGGAAAGACATTCAGCAACCGAGAAATGAATCTAAAGATACTGAGGGCACTGCCGGACGGACACTGGACACCTTTTGCCACTCTATTGCGACATTCTGATTTAGATGTTGTCTCTCCTGACCATATCTTTTCAGAATTACAGGCCGAGGAGTTTGAGTTCGACAGACCTCAAAGAAAGCTGAGAGCTGAAGCTGACACAAAGATCGACCATGCTTTCAAAGCAACAGTCAGCACAGCATCTCCCGTGACGAGCAAGACGACGAGTAAGACTGAGCCTTCACTCAATGATCTACAAGAAGGAAGTCTCGCTCAGAAGTATGCGCTGCTCGCTGTAAAGTATCAGAAGGAGAAAGAGAGGCGTAGAAGGCTGACTAAAGCGTACCGAGACACAAAAGGTAAGTCAGAATATACACCAAAACGCTCTCCTGACTCACAATCTTCTGAATGCAGAAAGAAAGATGACTCAGCACCCTCAAGGGATAGTGCAACCAAAGAAGAAAAAGTCATCACTTGCTACAACTGCAAAAAGCCGGGACATTATCAATATGATTGTCCTGAGCTCAGTAGTGCTGAACGCGCAGCACGTAAGGCTAGGAGAGAGAAATTCGCCCAGAAAAGACAATCCTACATAGCTGGCGAAATCTCAGACGACTCAGTAGAGGTCGACTCCTTTATGGATTCATCTGACGATGAAGCAGCCTTCATGGCCTTAGAGCATGAAGCAGATGAATCGGCCGAAATGCGTGCATGATGGCAAAGCGAAGAGGATAAGGTAAATTCTCATGAACCGATCCAACTCCTCTTTACACCGCACACACGACAATCGTTTCGAGTGCGGATGGGAATTTGGACATCACAACCGCATATGAAGATCTACTAGATGAACAAATTCAAATGAGTCTGCAGCTCAGCAAGACTCTTCAGGAGTTGGATACCCTGAAAGTGGAGAATCAGAGACTTTCTCAGGAGAGTCAGGTTACTACTCGAGGCCGAAGACTTGTGGTGAGACTCGGGGGAGGAGATAAACTCTCGATGGCCAAGTCTCGAGCATCAAGAAGATCGGATTTCGGTTTTGACCAATGACTTGACTCGGAAAGATACTCGACTCGAGTCTGCTCGAAGCAAAACGTCGTGGACTTCGAGACCGAACATGATGCACTGAAGAAAAGTGATGATGTCTGGAGGAACCTGATGACTGAGAGGTACATGGGCGCTGAAAAGAAATTGGAGGCTATGCTAGCAAGCAACAAGCCAAAGCACTGCAAGGAAGGACTTGGATTCAGCCAGGGAGCTTCCTCGTCTGCCCCAGTACACTCAGAAGGACGGCTTGGCGATAGGTTTGTTCGAGGAAAGACCATCAATGCCGATATACTTGAACCCCCTCGCAAAGAACAAACAAAAGATGAAAGCACCTCATCCTACTCTGCGGTATTCGACAAAGAGATCAAAGCCAAAGTACCCCGGTTCGATCGAGGGGGAACCAAGAAATCAAAATTGGCCGATCGAGTATGGACCTCCAAAGCTGACACATCCAGCTCAGTATGGGTCATATTATTATGATCCTATAGTCAGAAGAGGTTCCAAAAGTCAGAAGAAACAGAAAGCCGCACAGAAGGCAAAGGTCAGCAGTCCACCAGCTCAGAAGATTAGGACTCCTGAACCTCAGAAGCCTCGTAAGTCACCTGTGACCAGCCCGATGGTCGAATATGTTGACTCTCAGTGGAAAGAAGATGTCCCGAAACCAACAGGGTTGTTAGACAGATTTGGGTTATTAAAACTAACACCTAAGGACCCAAAATCAAAAATAAAGGGTACCCGAATATAATTCTATTTTGCGGGTGCGCAGAGACCCATGGTATGTGGACGGCGGATGCTCAAGACATATGACATACCAAAGGAGTCTATCAAGAATTATATCACCGAAGAAGGACCCGAATTGAGTTCGGAGACAATGCAAAAGGCTATACTAGAGGATATGGAACACTCAAGCATTGGAACCGCCAAAGTTCCAAGAGTATCATATGTTGAAGGACTTCAAGATAACCTTCTCTCTCGTAAGTCAATTTTGTGATAACTCAAATAGAGTGGTATTTGACGCCGGTTTTACGTGATGTTATTGATAAATCTACAGGGAAAAAAAGGTGTTATCGGGTTCGCGCATAAAGAACATATATGTTGCTGGTCGGAACTTAGCCGAACACCGAAGCTTGTCCGTTGGCAAAGAATGATAATCGAACGGGGTGGCTATGGCATAGAAGACTCAGCCCATCTCAATTTCAAGACGCTCAACAAACTAGCAAGAGACACTCTAGCAAGGGGACTCGCCGAATGAAATATTCAAGCAAAGACACTCAAGTGTGAAGCATGTCCGAAGGGAAAGCAAACAAAGAATCAAAATCCAACAGCTTCCATCTCCTTCCACCGATGGAATCCTTCACCGCTACATATGGATTTGTTCGGTCCGGGCCTCCCCAGTGACGATCGTAGGCGGGAAATATGCATTAGTGGTCATAGATGACTACTCGCGCTACACATGGGTCATATTCATTGCCAACAAGTCTCGACGTCAAAACGAGTTACCAACGCTTCGAAAAGGCTCGGTGTCGAGAAGAACACCAAGATCGAAAAAATACGTTCGGACAGAGGAACCGAGTTCCTTAATTCCATGGTAGAGGAGTTACGCGAGGCGAAGGAATAGAGCATGAGACATCGGCCGCCCGCACACCTCAAAGAAATGGAGTTGCCGAACGAAAGAACAAGAACTCTCAAAGAAGCAGCTAGAACTCTACTCGCAGATTCGGGACTCCCATCCCAATTCAGGCGTAAGCGACGGATACTGCGTGTTACACTCGGAATAGATCTCTACTGACAAAGCAGCATAAGAGGATAGCATATGAACTATGGAACGGCAGGAAGCCTTCTCTATCTTATTTCCATATCTTTGGTTGTTCATGCTTTATCCACAATAATGGGAAAGATCAGCTGAAGACTTTTGATAGCAAGTCGATCGGGGAGTATTCTTAGGATACTCTCGGGTCAAGCAAAGCTTTCGTGAGTATTCAACTATCGAACTCTTTGCGTGGAGGAAAGCCCTCATGTTGTTTTTAACGAGTTTGCTACTGAAGACTGGAGCAATAACTCAAATTCTGAATCTGTGGACATCAGTAGACAGCTACAGGATCTAAGCTTAAAGGACAAACCTGAAAAGATCCAGCTATGTTGGGATGATGATTCGACGAAGAAACCGAAGACAAATCTACTGAATCTCAACTAGCGAGCAAGTAGGCGAGCGCGATTGATTCTCCCGAACGGAATCAATCCCGTGTAACTCAGGTCGATGAAGAAACCCAAGAGGTAACCGAGACCACTACTCGAGAATAACAACTCGGGGGGAACATCTAGTAATGTTCCCGAGCCGAATGCCCCCGAACCTCGGTGACTCAAGAGACCATACTCTTATCACCGAAATTCTTCAATCTCGTAATAGTACAACCGAAATGCCTAACTCACCTACTATCTCGTGTTGAACAAATTTCGGATGAAGAGCCGAAACTTCGTAGATCGTGGCTCGATGCTCACACCGCCGATCTAATCATTGGAGATCCCTCGCCTAATGTCAAGACAAGATCCAGATTCCGTCAAGGAGAAAGCGCATTATTTTCCCCGCTTCTTGTCTACTCGAAGAGCCTCGGACCATTGAGGATGCATTAGAGGATGCTTGTCCGGATCATAGCTATGCAGGAGGAGCCGAATTAGTTTACGAGAAACGAAGTGTGGGAGCTTGTAGACGGACCCCGACATCAACATGTCATTGGAACCAAATGGGTCTTCAAAAACAAGCGAGATGAAAACAACGTTATAGTAAGGAACAAAGCAAGGCTCGTGGCTAAAGGCTACCGTCAAGTTGAAGGAATAGATTTCGATGAAACTTTCGCTCCGGTTGCAAGATTGGAGGCAATTAGACTATTCCTAGCCTACGCAACACATCAAAGATTCGTAGTTTATCAAATGGATGTGAAGTCTCGCGTTCTCGAATGGCGTGCTTTGAAAGAAGAAGTCTATGTGGAACAACCGCTCGACTTTCAAAGGGGACATCAAGTATATAGACTCGTAAAGGCTCCAGTATGGGTTAAAACAAGCACCTAGGGCTTGGTACGATACCAATCTCGAGTTTCTTCTTCGAAAGGTTTTCGAAAAGGCACGATGAGACCGCACTCTATTCAAAGATTCGACCGGAAGAAGACTTATTACTTGTTCGGATCTACGTGGATGACATCATATTCGGATCAAAGAATGTCATCATGTGTCAACAATTTGAAAAGATGATGAAGGATAAGTTCGAGATGTCAATGATGGGAGAAATGAACTACTTCCTTGGTTTTCAAGTCAAGCAATCTGAAAAGGGAACGTTCATCAACCAAGGCAAATACACTCGAGACCTCATCAAAAGATTCGGCTGCACATCCGGCAAATCTATCAAGATCCCGATGAATACGAATATGAAGATAGATCTTGATAAAGAGGGAGTATCAGTAGACCAAACCGAATATCGTGCTATAATTGGTTCATTATTATATTTAACAGCTACTCGTCCTGACATAACTTATGCTTGTAGGTGTTCATGCTCGATTTCAAGGCGAATCCAGGCGAGCCATATGGACTCTGCAAAGAAGATTCTCCGCTATCTCCGAGGAACACCTGACATGGGTTTATGGTATCCAGTTGATGATAATATTGAACTAACTGGCTATTCTGATGCTGACTATGCAGGATGTAGAATTGACCGAAAATCAACTTCAGGGAACATGTCGGTTCCTTGGCGAAGCAAGCCGATCTCATGATTTTCAAAGAAACAACACTCGGTAGCTACGTCGACTACCGAAGCCGAATACATGGCTGCCTAGGAAGTTGTTGCGCCCAAATCCTTTGGGCGAGACAAGAACGAGAGACTATGACGTCATTCGAATGAAGTGCCGATCTTCTCGCGATAGTACCGGTGCCATTGCAATCACTCGAATCTCGTACTACACACGAGATGCAAGTACGTGGACATCGACATCACTTCATTCGTGACCATGTCGAAAAGAAGGATATCGGGATGGAAAAGATCCATCTTGACAAGCAACGGGCCGACATACCGACCAAGCCTCTAGGCGAATCCGTATTCGAGAGAACTTTCGGTAGAGCTAGGTCTGCTGGACCCTACCGACCCCGGTCGATAAAGGTTTCGAGGAGAGGACCATTTCAAGTAAGGGGGAATGTTCACTCTCGATCGAATGTATTCGTACGTAGAGATTCGAAACCATCTACACGAGGTATCAGTGACTACTATGTTCAGTGACAGTTTTGCGTATCTCTACTCGGTAGTAATTTATATAACAAGATTCCTTGCATTTATGACAAAGATTCAGCATGATATTAATATCTCTTGGTTTGTCTTTATTATTAACGAATCTCATTTAATGCACGACATTCCATACATAAGCTTGTTGAACTCTGCGCGCATTTAATGCATGTCTTTTCACGCATTACTACTTAGGCTATTTTTACAACTGGCTTTGACTTAGGCGGCATATGCGATCATTACCTATAATATATCTTCTAATCTTGACCATCCATTCTATAAAGCAGTTTAAAACTCAACCTTTGATCAAATAACTGTTCATCTTCCCGTTTGATATATATATTTGATCATATCTTCTCAAACCGCCATTAGCATACTTCAAATCTTTCAAGTCCGAAAAATCCGAGATTTGCAAAAGCAATCCTTACTTACAACTTCATCTTCATATCTTATCTCGATTTTATTGGTATGCTTATTAGAACTGTTACTATATTCTCTGTTTCTTCAGTATCAATATATATAAACTGTTGTATCTAAAACTGATACTAATAAGATTCTTATGTAACAGGTACCATGGCGAACATAATTGTAGATGGCCCTTATAACATGGAGGACATTCTTGCAAAAGGCCGTGTCTGGTGCGAACCAGTCATGGAATTCGATGCGTGTGACCTAGACTACATGGATGAGATCTTCACATCTCTACGGGAGTCCGGTGCGGAGAAGTTTCTATCGAGGAAGCCAACGTTCTTCCTTCCTCGACAGTGGCTCGAAATATACCTCAATTCGGACTCCATCTCCGGAGATATCATTGGGAGGTTCGTAACTTACTCCATCAACAATGCTTCCCAATCGCCGAAACGTATATCTATCAAGGAAGCACCGAAGAACAGCTTTGACTTGCCATCCGAAGGAATCAGCACCGTAGGCTACAATGACGACTCGGTAGGCGAGTACCTATCCATATTCTGCGGAAAGCCAACAACCTTCGGAGCTGTTTTCCCAAGAACGCCATGCTACCACAATACTGAGCCTTGGCTTACATTGTCACTCAGTGCCGACAAGCCAAGCCGGCTCATTCGATCAGGTCTCCCGACCTAAGATCCAATTAATGATGGCGATATACGATGGCGCTAAGATCAATCGGACAGATTTCTTCATCCGAGAATTCATGATCCAAGCGGCCAAGTTTGACAAGTCAACACGCATCCCGAGCGTGAAGGGGAAATTACGTATGGGCTGAAGCTCTCGGTAATGATTGAAGACCACCGTGGTTCGGATCAAGTCACCTTTGATGATAAAGAGTACATCAATGTGAAAAAGGTGCGCTTCCATAACAAGTCTCTGCGCCCTTCGGCGAGATAGGGTCAGTCCCCAAGCTCAACCGACTAAGCCTCGGAAAGTTTGCACCTTCAAAGAAGAGAACACCTCCAAGCAAAAATATCTAAGGCACTCGGCTAAGAAACCGAAGAAAGCCATCCCGGACGTGCCGCTTGAATCGAGGTATCTCCTCGAAACTCTCGCCGAACAAGCTACTCGGGGAACCTATTCGGCCTTTGCGGCTAATAGATGAGCCGTAGTCTTCGAGAGGACTCAATCGGTGGAGAAGGAGGTCTCCATCGAAGAACCCATAGAGATGGAACAAGGGGAGGCTACCGAAGCTCACGGTGAAGAAATTCAACGCCTGTGACAGGCCCCCTCACGGTTCCTCCACTCGGCGAGTATGCCACTCGTCGAACATCGGACGTCTCCAATCGACTTGGAATCTGAGACGGCGTCTGAAGAAGAAACAATCAGGATGGAAGCGTCAGTGATTCTATCCAGAGCATCCCGAGAAATTCTTCAACTGATTCCGGAGCTTGCTGACTACTCCGATCTGATGTTTATTGCCAAATCAGCAAGACTCCACATGTTGCTGCGACATCAGGAGTGGCCTCGCCTTACAACGCCTAGTTCTCCACTTTTCCCCGTCAGCGGCTTCATGAAGAAGAACTGAGATTGAGGGAACAAATAGGCTATTCGAGCCCGAAGACCTCACCAATGGAAAATTTGAGGGCCGCAATGCCGGCATTGGTACATGATCGACAACTTGCCTCGAGGCCCAAAGACCCTCGGATGGGTCGACCATGACGACCCACCCATGATTCGAGCCCCGGAAAGCCTCGATGAGGGAAATCCCCAGGACAAGGATACACTCACTTCTGAAGAAGCTCAGCGTCCGCTCAGTATCCTTGGACTGCGAAGTCGACGGCAGGTACCTCGGCATCCACGAGCCCGCTCGGCCCCTGTTGGAATCCAGTATTCGAGGTAGCGCCCGGCCCGCATCGTCGACGTTCCAAGTATGTGGCGAGGGCTATTAAACGCCAAGGCACTCGTAACCGTGCCCTCGCCAAGGCGATCCCACAACGTGTGGAAGAAGACTGCCGAAGCCACCGCTACCGAGCTTCGGGGGCCGAAATCCTCTATCTCCCAATCGGCCGCCCCCGATGTCTCTCGCCATTGTCACTCAAGCACCGGCTCGGCCAGACGAAATTTGATGATCAGCTCGGGATCTTCCAGGGAAGGACAAGCTAAGCTTCTTGCGAGTTCAAGGCATCTTTGTCTACTCATTCCGAGTCCTTGGCCGAACAAGCCCAGGCCACGTAAATCAAACTTGAAAACATTCAGTTGGTCGTAGAAGATAAGATCTCTGAAAGGCTGAAAGAGTTCAAGGAAGCGGCTGACCTCTCACACCAGCAGTACAAGGAAGATCTTGTCACCGAGAGGAACGAGCCGCATGAGGCTCGACTAAGATCAATGATCGTCTTGATGATCCGTCAACCTCTTACAAAAAGTCCGGAAAGGTCAATACTCATCCCAACCCCGGCTGCAATTGATGATGCCAAAAAGGGGGAAGGAAAAGAGAAAGAAAGAAAAGAGGAGAGTACCGGGAAGAAGAGTACTGAGAAGCTAACCCCCATCCAAACTGAAAAATCTAAGGGTACAACAACTCAGAAGAAGACTCGGGATCGAAATGGGTGAGGCCCGTGGGTGTCCCAGTGCGAGCACGGCGAGACCGGCCCCAGTGGCTCAGGAACCCAAGTTGCTCATGCGACTCGGACTCCCCCGATATCATTAAGGAAGTCGCAGAGTATGCCGAGGAGGCTGCCGAAGATTCCAGATGAAGAGGAAACACCTCTCCCTCCACCTGTTCGTGGCAAAGGCAAAAAGATACTGAAACTCCCGACCCCTCCAAAGCAAGAAAACGAAACGATACATCTCAGCTGAAGAGGAGGCTCGGATTGCCGCCGATGAAAAGGCGGCAAGGGAGATTCTTGAGCGTAAGCCGCAAACAAGCCTAAGCCTAAGTCTGTGAAAAGAAAATCTAAAGCTCCAAGCAGAGGAGGAAGAAAGCCTGCCAGGCTACCTCCAAGGAAGCTCAGGATCGAAGACGATGAGGACGGGGAAAAGGAGAAGGAGCGAGTAAGCAGAGAATCGAGAAGCGGGGTACATCGAAAGAAAAATCAAGTACCCCTGCCGACCGAGAAGATGCCTCCCGAAACCTAAAGAGCTAGATGATGAGACGAAGCCATATTCGCCCGGATGGACGGTACTTATATAGAGGCGAAGAGGCGAGACAGATCGAGGCTATGAGAAAAAGAATCCACTTAGCTGATCTGGAAGCTCTAAGGAAGCGTACTGAGGAAGAAGCCAGGCACAGAACTCCTGCTAAAGCTGACATTCCCTATCGTTACAGGAAGTTCGGAAAGAAGGCCACCGATCCGAAATCTCACGGATGGTCGAGAACGTGACGAGTGGATGCCGGCTCAATTCACTCGTGAGATGGGAAAATTCGAAGATTGAGTTCATCAAACGCTATTATTTCCGGAGATTCCGGCCGAACAAGTCTGGAGTGAAGCTTATGCTTTGAATGGATGATGCTTACTGAAGCGGATCTCTACATCCACTTGTATAATGCCATTTCAGAAGGGAAAGAGATTCAGATTCCCGGACCCAGAATCATTCCACCTCCAAGAAGAATGGATGACTCAATTCATGTTGCGACTATTGAAGAGGAAGTGAAGGACGCTGCTGATCAAAGATTCTTACAAGATGATAACCCAGCTGACTTCGCGGAATACTTGAAGCTGAGAAAGACCACGTACCGAATGTATGGTGTGCCACTGCCTGAGACACAATCCCAAGGATTCATGGACCGGATTCAGCAGTTTAAGCGCCCATAGTCTTAGTATTCTCTCTTCATAGTCTAGCAAGATTTGTAATGTACTAAACTGAATCACTCTTATATATACAAATCTTCTTTTGGCTCTGACAACAACTTGTTGTCTAAATAGCCGTGTTTGTCTTATGCTTTAACACTCAGAATCACTAAAGTGATTACTGACACACACTCACCTTCTTTATTACTTGTCAGTTTATTGCTTTGTTAGATTCTGCTAGTATTGCTTCTATGTAATGGGGAAATTATTTTTGCCCTGTTTTTCAGTAGTCTAGAACTGATGGAACATCTCCTCTGATCTTACTTGTAAAATTGTAAGGAGATTTGGTTCTGTCTGTCTAGTGTTAGCATAGATGATAGGTTTTGGCATCATCAAATAGGGGAAATTGTTGGGTGATGATTCTATCCTCAGCACTTTGTTTCACTCGATGGGAAATGATTCTATCTTCTATACTGAACCAAGCTCAGTAGCCTATGTACTCTGAACTGTTGAGAAGATTTGAAGATCCCAAAACCCTATCTGATTGGTGAACCATTCCGTTGTATATGTTGTTTGTCTTTGAGGTTTCAGAGTCAGTAGACACTCTGCTCTGGTCAAGGCGCTCAGTAGCTTATTTGCCTCAGCACCAGTGTAGAAGACTCAGTGATACTGGCTCGGCGGAGCGCGATATCGAGAGAGTCGGTCGAACCGAACTCGGCGAGGAGTAGTTCACCGAACTCGGAACGGATCTTCGGTAGACTTATCTCGGTGTCTATCTACTGAATACAAGGTCAGACTCAGCATCGGTAGATAGTCTTCGGGATCGAGAATCTTTTGAAAGACAATCAGCATTGTCATATACGAGGATGAGAGAAGTCGGCTTGACTTGTCTCGAAGTCTGTCTTTGGCTCTCAACCGCTCTATCCGCCTCGACAAATGACAAACATACACGTGTCATCCTACCTACTAAAGCTGCAAGTCAACACTTCCTGAAAAAGGAGGAAAAGGCACTGTTACCTACACCAAAAGAGCCGTTTGCTACCAAAAAGAGAGAGAGAGAAGAAGATCGTCTCCAACGGATCTTTCTCAATCTCTTCTCTATAAATAGAGGGATCATTCAAGATTTAAAAAGACAAGAGAGAGAGTTCACGAGCTAACGAAGAAACGAACACACACACGAACTTTCAAACGAGCAAATTCCAAAAGCCTAAGTCTTCCGCAAGAATCGAAAGAGTTATCTCCGGCGAAAGACTACCTTTAAGCTCATAAGGGAACCAAGCTGAACCGTCAACAAAGCATCTAGTATCCAAGCGACGTGACACGAACTTATAGCTAAACCTCAGCTGTTCGTCGCTCTAGAAGCTACATTCTTGTTCCCCATCCCTCTAACCCTAAGCTCAACCGATATATCCATAGCTTAGACGAAGGAGTTCACCTTTGAACCCAATCCTTTGTATAAGGACTCCTTCACTGTTGGAGAAGTTTGTCAAACACTTTAAGTTTGATTGAAGTGTAAACTGGGACTTGCTCAGTGTAATCCCCAAGCCACGGCTTTGTCCTGTGCACAAGCTGACTGAGACTAACTCAGTATAATAAATAGTCTCCTAATCTATCGGGACAGTGGACGTTGGATTGTTGATATCCGAACCACTTTAAAAATCTCTGTGTCATTTACTTACTGTTACATTGATTTTACTGTGCATACTGAACATCTTATTTAAAATCAATTAACTGTCTCAGTATACTGAACTTCTTATCTACTGAACTGAGACTTAAAACGTTTTCTCATAAAAACCGATTTGGGCCTACACTATTCCGCGCACCGAACTTTTTGCCGATCGATACCGAATTCCGACCTAGTCGGTTAACGAGATCTCGGTCGAGTCGACTTTTAGTCTTTAACTCGATTCGAACGGTTGTCGCGTCTCGCCGAATCATTTCGGACGGCATCTTCCCCGAATAGGACTGCTTCGTGTTCGAAGTTGAGAAATTTGGATTCGGTGTATTCTCCCCCCCCTACACCCGAACTCACTCTCGGGACCAACGGTAAATACACTCGAATACAAATTTATTTCTCAAACGCGAAGTCGGCTCTAGGCGAGTTTGCTGCCGAACTTAGTCGGTAGCCGGATATGCTTCGGATCGCGTAGGCAGAAAATCTTCTACTGAGTTCAGCTCTATTGACTTTAGTCAGTCGAACAGTCGTTCAGTATCAGAGTGTGTGCGGAAGTGTAGGCCCTATTAAACGTCTCGGTTAGAAAACATCGGTTTTATGAAGTACAATTTTGAATGCAGTATGAGCAGTTAATAAATAATATATGACTCAGAAAATATTAATATATATTAGAATTTATTCTTATTAATAAAAATACAATATTTTTTATTTTTTTTCATTTACATGATGGGGAATATGAAAAAAATATAATAAATTTATTCTTTTATTTTCAAAACAATAATATATGACTCAGAAAATATTAATATACATATTAGAATTTATTCTTATTAATAAAAATATAATATTTTATTTTTTTTCAATTACATGATAGGAATATGTGGAGATAAAGGTATCACTTTATATGAAAAATGTATCAATTATTCTGAATATATCATTTGTTCTGAATAAAAATATCATTTCTTATTAACCAAAGTACCACTTGTCATTAATTTTTTATTTTTGACATTAAAAATTGAATTTTTATTTTCAAATTACATTATGATACAAAAAAATATAATAAATTTATTCTTTTATTTTCAAAAAAAATATATGACTCAAAAAATATTAATATATACTAGAATTTATTCTTGTTAATAAAAATACAATATTTTTTTAATTTTTTTTTCAATTACATGATGGGGAATATGAGAAAATATAATAAATTTATTCTTTTATTTTCAAAAAAATAATATACGACTTAGAAAATATTAATATACATATTAGCATTTATTCTTGTTAATAAAAATATTATATTTTTATATTTTTTTTCAATTACATGGTGGGGAATATGTGGAGATAATAAAAGTATAACCTTATATGAGAAATGTATCAATTATTCTGAATATATATCATTTGTTCTGAATAAAAGTATCACTTCTTATTAACCAATGTACCACTTGTCATGAATCAAAGTATCACTTCATATGAATAAAAATATCACTTATTATTAACCAATGTATCACTTTTTATGAATCAAAGTATCACTTTCTATAAATAAAAAGATCACTTATTATGAATAAAAGTATTGTTGGTTTTAGTAAAAGTATCAATTGTTCTTAATAAAAGTATCACTATGCATGAAACAAGTATCAATTATTTTGAATATATCATTTGTTCTGAATAAAAGTATCACTTGCTATTAATCAATTTATTATTTATTATGAATCAAAGTATCACTTATTATGAATAAAAGTAATGTTGGTTTTAGTAAATTCATTGAATAAATCACTTGTTATTAATCAATGTATCACTTGTTATGAATCAACGTATCACTTGCTATGAATAAAAGTATTGGTTATTATGAATAAATATATCATTGTTTTTAGTAAAAGTACCACTTTGTTATTAATTAATGTATCACAAAAATAATGAGACTTGATTAGTGTGACGGAGGGAGTTAAAAAAAAAACATTGTCAAAAGAAAAAGCTTGATATGAAAAAAAATCAATTGGTTGGAATAAAAATATTACTTATTATAAACAAATGTATTACTTTTTTAAAATTAATGTATCAATTAAAATGGGGAAAAAATTCTGAAAAAATATCAATTGGTTGGAATAAAAATATTACTTATTATAAATAAATGTATTACTTTTTTTTAAATTAATGTATCAATTAAAATGGAAAAAAAACTTAAAATTATATTGTTGTTTAAATTAATGTATCAATTAAAATGGGAAAAAAACTTAAAATTACACTGTTGGGACTTGAACCCGGATGTATAAAATATAAGCAAAGCAGCTTAACCAACTGCACTACAACAACATTAATAATATATTGCATACCACACATATATAACTTGAGGCACCCGGTTGCACCTGCAACCAAATGTACATGAGTCCAACTAAAAAAAAATTATATTGATTTCTAATTTCGACCCATCTAACTAATAAAACGAAAGGGAACAGAATGAATTTCTTGAATTTCATGCCTAGTACTTATTCCTTGACACATGAATATTTAATGCAAACCACCAAAATAGTAAGATGTATGGACTTTATATCGCAGATAAATACAATAAATTCTTCCACATTATTTTTTGTATGTGAAACAAGGAAATACACAATCAATCATGTACAGTATATTTAGTTTAGGGGTGAGCATTATTCGATCAGAGAGATTTCATTTTATTGATCACCAACGGTCTATTTAACATTAAAAAAATTAATTATATAATTCTTAAATTCAAAATGAAAAATTTATGATACTCCTACTTGATTAGAAACGTTTCCATCCATCTTATTAAAATGACAAGTTGGTGATTAAATGAGTATAGTCGGTGCCCCCAACTTCATGCTCGCTTCACATGGATTTTGGCATACTAATTAATTAGACGCCTTTTTTGTTTACACAATTACTGTCGGTTGCCCCTCCATATGATGACTTTCGCTTTAATGTCGAAAATAAATGCCAAATATATTTCAAATTATAATTAATGTACTATTTCAAATGATCATTCATTAGTAGTATATCAAATCAAATAATAATAATAATGATACTATAAAATAGTTGTGGTGTAAGGATTTCAATGTCCTATGGTAGTTATATGCATTTATACGTGTGATGGTCCAATTGGAGGATATTTTTGTCATGCATTTAATATTAATAAAATATCATTTTCCTTTTTGAATAGTTTAGTTAAAAATATAAGAAGAGTGTGGGAGAGACAGTTAGTTAGTGGGATTAGATTATGGCCAAATGCGTGTATCTTATAAGTTATTTATGACATTCATTACCTAGTAAGAAAATCTTAATCACTCATTCCAACTTATTACTTACCCTAGTAAATAGTGACAAAAGCTATCTATTACTTCAAGTTAGTGCCATCATAATATTGCATGTTCATTTGTCTGTGTTTCAGAGAGAAGAGAGAGTCATCATTAGGGATGAAAGGAAAGTTTCGCATCTCTGATTAACATGTGATTGCTCTTTTTTAACTTAATTTGTACACACACACACACACACACACACACACACACACACACACACACACATATATATATATATATATATATATATATAATACAAATTTTAGAATTATACCTATAAAAGAAATAAAGAGCAAATATGTCCTTAGACTCTACTGTAGAGAATTATACCTATAAAAGAAATAAAGAGCAAATATGTCCTTAGACTCTAGTGTAGAGAACAAATTTAGTAATTCAAAATGAAAACACCATTAATTTATATTTCAGCGCAACAATGTAAAAAATAAAAATAAAAAAAAATCTAAGTGTGCATATATATATTATTTTTATATATTGAGTTCCATAGCCTATTTTTATTTAGTACATACATTGATAGTATTGAATGTTGAGGTAGAGTTTCATTTGTTAGAAATGAATTAATGTTGCACTGATCTTCAGGAATTATGGACAAAATAAATTAATTTGATTTCAATGCTATTGAACCTTCATGGGTATATTTGTACCTTATTTCTATATTTATAAAATTGTTCCTCGTACATGTTATAGCATTATAAACTAATATCCATAAATTTAGTCTACATATTTTAATTGAGATATATATTGACCATCAAACCTACCAAGAAAAAATAATCAGAAATAGACAGCTTATCGTAATTGAGGCTTGTACATGCACATAATCCAAAGGGAACATGAATGTGGTCCTTGGATAGCAATATATATACATAGATATATTGAACTACTCATGAACTAGGCGGATTTTCATTTCAGATACGAGACTCCTTAACATACCAGAAGAAAAAGCATTTTTTGTTCATCGATAATCGTAATTATCAATAAATTCATGAAGATACCGGCGTATTTCCGTTGCTAAATGAGTAAAAAGTTATAGTATTGTAAGCTAGTTTTAAAACAGAAACTACTAATTTTACCTAGCGATAATTACACACAAATTAGTAATATAATATAGTAATTTTTTTAATAAAGAAAATGATAGTATATATAAATATTCTAAGGGTTTTAAATTGCACGAGAGTGAGTAATGCTTCATTAGTGTTGCCCACGATATCCACAAATAATTGGTAAAGCGGGTTTCATTTTTTTTAGAAAAAGGTTAATAATATATTACGTGATTGGATCTCATTTTTCATTTTCCTAATTAAAGAGATAGCTACACAATTTACACAAAGCACATGCTATTGCAACAACTATCTTCCATGTTGTCGCAAGTAGCATCACATGTCACAACCATGACTAGTTTATATTTTCATTCTTAAATATTGTTTCCTAATATATTGCAAAGATGATAACATCATTGTTTCATTTGCGTACTGAATAAAGTTATTTTTAATATGTAAATTGTAATTACGTACAATATTAAATAATAAATGTGTATAGTAATGTTTCATGGCCTTTTTTCCTTCAACGTTGGATGCTTTATTTGTATGGACTATAATATATAATTAATAAATAAGTACATGCTCTTAATTTTAGTTGAATTTCACTTATTAATTACATTGAAAATTAGTATAACGCGGTTTCTTTAGCCTTTCCCTTTCTTGTGGTTTGAGGTGGGGCCCTGTAAAATGCATAGAAAAGAAATTTGGGATCACCGACATAAGTTTTTTTTTGCTAGTACTTTATTCTTTGCTTGGCCATTGTCACACTTTAATAATACAGCTCAAGAATCCTCTCTTTCTCTTATACTCATATAACGCGTTCAAGTTAATTAGCTTGAAAGGAAATGCGTAGAGTCTATTAAATATCATGTTGGATGATTGTTACATAGATCGTCTGTAGCAACGAATTAAAAAAAATATGAATTAAGAAGTGAAATTTATGTTTGAAACTATAATTTTTTCAAAACCTAAATTTAAAATCTCAAATAAACAATTAGCCGGCTGCATTAGGGTATTTTTATATTAGAAAAAATTATTTGATCTCAATATGGTGCCAATTTTAACAACTTGTGAAATATTTGACAAAGTAAAGAATTGAATAGAAAGATTGGCAGGTCGGCTGAGAGGTGAGTTATCACACCGCTAGAGATACAAGACTTGTAAGAAAATGACAAATTATTAGTTCTGTATTATTATCGATGCATTAAATATACATTAGAGAATAAAAGGACGGGTGCCTCCAAGAATGGGGACTTGATTTTTAAGTATATATATATATATATTGAGATTTTTCCATTCGTCCCTCTGCCTCCAATTTTTTTTTTTACATTCCGTTCCTTTTCTACAGAAATTCTAGTGCGACATACTTTACACTCTTATATAAGAAGGAATTTACTCTTAATATGCTTACTTAATAAGTACTACTAGGCTACGTAGTAGTCGTCACTTGTCCTCCATTCTCCACGTTCTCGACATCACCCGGCAATTATCCCTCAATTTTTCAAATCATCATCGAGGCAAATAATATTTTGTGATATTCAAAAAATCATTATATTTTTAGAATTTTCAGTTATACAAAATACAAGCAATTATTAGTGACTATTTCCATAAAACTATTAAAATATAGATGATGAGTTATTTCTTTCTACAACCAAAATGGAAAAATGTAACACAATTTCAATTAGACATACGTACAATTCTAGTTTAGAAAGATGAGAATTGGCATTTATGATTTATTTGATGGAACAGTACACATACTTTTAAATTCTTAATTCTTATACACTTACAAATTATTTAATTATTTTTACGATTAAACTTTATCTAATTTTTTTTAAATTACTGCATAAGTGATATTTTAATATTATGGATGAAAAAAATGATGTGGTCCTCCTAGCATAATTCCCAACCTGCATATTCAATTAATTCCATCTGTTCGACTGAATTCAAATTACAAGTAAAAACAATTAGCATAAATCCAGGAGTAATTATTAATAGTTAATTGGTGAAAGCCAAGCATGTGGTGATGGTGCATCTCCTTGTGCCTACCTGTTGGCCCTTCTGTTCCGACGCCGCATTACCCACGCTACGCCTTTATCTCTCTGCTTCTACATTTTCCTACACAATTTCTTAATTGTTTTAAGAAATATTTTTACTTTGGCCTTTTTTTTCCTTTATTTATCTTTTTCAATTTATTAGGGTCGTTATCTTACTTATTTTCTTGGATATTTAACTCAATAACCGATTCGTCTAATGTAAAGTGTTTATTTTTCAATAGTACTCCCTCCGTTCCTATTTTATATGTCTATTTGCTTTTTCATATAGATTAAGAAAAAATTTGTTGATATAAGAGTTAGATAAATGATAATGTCATAATTGTATTTGCTATTATAAAAGTTGAATAATATAGTATTTTTCTATATTATCATATTAATTAGATCTATTAAAGTTGGTGAAAGATTTAGTTAGATACCAAAAATTGCTAATAAGCATATAAATTTGGGACAAAAGAAAAATGAAAGTAGGCATATATATTTGGGACGGAGGGAGTATAATAGTTGATCCGATCCGAGCTCTATACTATCAGTTATAAATGCTTATAACTAAGGGTAGCTCCAAAAATGTGAGAGAATTGAATAAATAAATAAAAAAATTAAAAAGAAAACAAACAGTTGAATTTGTTATTATTTGTAGAGAAATTAATGTTGCGATAATAAAATCAAATGTTAGTGTAAATATTACGACAACATAACAAACAACATATGAAAAATTAAATAGAAAAATAATGAAATGCAAACCGAGGCGAGAGTTATACTCTCTCTTCGCAAGATAAAATTGCTCCGCTCTAGTGCACGCAGTCTACAACATTCGTCTCCAAGATACAACGATTTATATGAATACGAGAAGTTGCACTACTTGTTGTATTTCTAGCGAACTACTAGATACTCGGGACTGAGTATATGAAAGACTTCTACACTATACGCATGTAGTGAATTTGGAAATCGAATTTTATTATTTTGTCTTCAAGTGGGGGCATCTATTTATAGGTGTCCAAGGGTTGCGATGAAAAGGTGGCACATCTTAGTTTAGAAGAACCATGATCATTCAATCGTGTCCTTTCATCGAAAAGTCATGATTAGACACCTATTGAAGGAGAGACACCTCTTCACATTTCTAAGTGTCTTTTTGTTCACTACATTTACTTCGTACATCAATACCTCATTCATCCAACTATAAATTTGAGAAAATCAATATACTAAATTAATCTACTCGAAATGTAGTTTCTGAATATATAATTTATTTCAATTTTCGCCAAACGGAACATGATGAAATAAATCTTCAAAGACAAATAACACGTAATGTATTCTCCAGCCATCACAACTCTTTAAAATAAAAATATTTTATTTGATTTTCGAAAATTAAACAATTCAATTTTCCAACAATCCCCACATGAATGAGAGTCAATGCAAATATTATGCAAACACACTCCCAATGACCTATTATTGCATCAAGATAGATAGTTGTTAGCTATAAACCTTCCTTAGTATAATGTTATTGAGTTTACTCGCTGCTCGGTGAACGCGATGTCTTGAACCGGTCAGCTTTCGTGTAAACCAAGACAATAACACATACACAATAATAGATACAATATCTTTCGTTCTCATGTTGTGTCCATTTTGGCCTTGGACCATTTCTTGAATTCATAAGTGTTTTCCTATTTGAAGCGGCCACACTTCTCACTTGTATAGGTGATCTCCTATAAAGAGTACCCCGTCATACTCCACCAATAAGGCTATAGGAATGATTAAAAGCTTATACACTTACCGTTTACCACAAGCTACAGGTTTGCAGTTGGGCAGCTTCGAGAATGGATTTTTAGTTGTGTTTCCATTTGCACAACTTGAACATTCTTAACTTAATTATTTCTTTGAACCATGTTTGTGGGATCTCCAATCATCATGATAGAGTTACTATTAAGAGCGTTCTTTTAGTGTGGATTTTCATCACATTTTCCTAACTGCATTGTACAATTGATCACATTTAATACTTAGTTATACGGATCCTCATCATTCCCTTTTGACTTTACATATCAATGACATTATTTCCACTAGTGATCAATTGTCTAACGATATTATGTCTTCAATGAATGTGTCGAGACTTACCATCATACATAATACTCTGTGATCTCCCTTTAGATGACATGTTTTTCACAATGTATCATGACAGGAGACATTGGTTTTCCCACCAAGGAATATCTTCGAAGAAGTTTATTCTCTAAAAAGTTTCTTAATTTACTCTCGCTTTTCTCGATGGCTCGAATGTTGACTCATTCAGTCCAACACTTGATTCAACATCTTCTAACGAGTTTGAGTTCTTTCATTAGAACCTACGTAACTATTGACTTCTATATGGAATACAATATGCTCTTGAGTCTATGATCATCCATCCCTCATTTACGTAAGATATTTCCTTCTTGAGTACCAAATTACTATGTAGAACTATTGTGTGCAAATTCTATAAAAATGCGATTAATAGTTTTAGGGCCTAAACCCCCCACACTTGTGTGTAGAACATATGGCTTCTAAACCCATAGGTTTATAAACCTCCAAACTTGTGTATTTGTAAAATGTCTATCTACCTTTCCAAAGTTCCATATGGAGTTTCTTGTATCTTCTTTATTTTGGGTAATCTATTCAAATAGCTTTTCCCCCACATGTTATGTGCTAAGTCTTAGCTTATCAACAGATACAGAGTAACATATAATCATGCCTCTAATAATAATAGCAACGTAACAATTCAGAATTTGAAAACTTTCCCGATTCTCAATGTGAATATAAGTATTGGAAACAAGGCTACTTGTCGTTATTTGAACAGGAACACTGGATACATTGTTGCTACGTGGTGTTGCTTGAACAAGAGGATCAAAAGCATTGCTGCCACTCATCATCATCATTTCTCAACACACCGAAATTTTATCTTGCGATTGTTATTAAAAAATGGATGTGTAGAGAGAAATGTTGCAATAATAAAACCAAATGTCAGTGTAATAGTACGACAACATAACAAACAATATATGAAAAATTAAATAGCAAAAATAATGAAATGCAATCCGAGGCGAGAGTTAGAATCTCTCTCTGCAAGACAAAATTGATCCGCTCTAGTGCACGCGGTCAACAACATTTGTCTCCAGGATACAACGATTTCTACGAATAAGAGAAGTTGCACTACTTTTCGTATTTTAGGCAAACTATTAGATACTCGGAACTGAGTATATGGAAGACTTCTACACTACAATGCATGTTGTGAATTTGGAAATTAAATTTTATTATTTTGTCTTCAAGTGGAGGCATCTATTTATAGATGTCGTAGGGTTGCGAAAGGTGACCTCTTAGTTTAGAAGAGTCATGACCATTCAATTGTGTTCTTTCATTCATGAATAGACACCTCTTGAAAAGGAGAGACACCTCTTCACATTTCTAAGTGCCTTTTCATTCACTACATTTACTTTGTAAATTAATACCTCATTCATCCAACGACGAATTTTAGAAAATCAATATACTAAATTAATCTAATCGAAATGTAGTTTCTGAATAAATAATTTATTTCAATTTTCGCCTAGCGGAACATGATGAAATAAATCTTCAAAGACAAAGTACATGCAATGTATTCTCCAATGTTGGGAAATAATATAAGTTTTGAATAATCCCAAACTCCTATTTGATTGATGAACCTGATATATTTGATAAGTTATTTCAGCCAGTGTCTGTATAGTCAGACTGAATGTTTTATTTTCAGACTAGGTTGTTCAGATTGTGTTTGGTCAGCCCATAAACCGTTTGAGTCTAGCTCTTAAGTTGACACCCTTCAGGCTGAACTATTTTCAGATCAAGATCTTCACCATACTGCATTAAAGATTAAATTATGTCAAGATTGTACAAGGTACAAGACACAATATTCAAAGTTGATGGTCAACGGTGATAAATTGGGCCACATTCCCCTTAAAAGGCCTTGTAAGGGGAAGATATATCCAAACTTATATAGAAGAGACATGATCTTCACCAAGTCGATGTGGGACATAAATGGGCTCTCTAACATGTCCCCTCACGTGTAGGCCGGTATGAACATCGAACTACCACACGTGGAAAAAAATGGCCCATAAGGACCGGTCCGACATAGGGACCAAACAAACCAACATCGCTTGGGCCTGCTCTGATACCATGATAAATTGAGTCACATTCCCCTTCAAAGGCCTTGTAAGGGGAAGGGATATCCAAACTTATATAGAAGAGACATGATCTTCACCAAGTCGATGTGGAACATAAATGGGCTCTCTAACAGAGCAAGATGACAATGTCAGAATCAACAATTGATCAATCTCAAGTCGCCATGTTAGTCCTAGTTAAAGGGAGACAAAACAGTACCTCGTACAAAATCCGCTGAACCAAGCGGAGCGCGACACGTGTCCATGTATTTAATGCATAAGACCGTTGTCAACACGGAGCCAATAGGAGATTGATCTTGTTCAACGGATCTTTCCCGTAGCTCACCTATAAATAGCAGAAGACCTCTCTCAGATTGGTTATGGAATTTTTAAGAAGCTCAAGTATACTCTCAAGCAAAAGAACAAGTCTTTACTCTACTCATCCAAAAGTTCTCTTCCTAGAAGTTTCCATTGATGTTCATACTCCAAGTGTTCATAGTTTATCATAAGCTTGGAGTAAAGAGTGTTTAATACTCTTGTTGTTGAGCAAACCCCAAAACTCCCACCTTTTATCTTGTTAGATAGATTGAAGTTGATTGATTGATAGTTTGATAGTTCGTTTATATGTGTTGATCTGCACTCGTCAGTTTATGAATACCCTTAGTGGATTCCTGCTGAGAAAGCAGAAGAGTGGACGTAGGATCTTGTGAATCTGAACCACTATAAAATCTGTGTTATTTACTGTTTTCTTGCATCAGCTTACAGTTCATCATTTATGTATATCAGATTGACTGTTGCATTAAGAAAAACATATTCTTTAGGGCCTATCATATTTTCGCATACTTTCTCTAACTGACTCACTATCAATTAGTCTTTGATCTGAAAAGACGAAGTTTTGCATCAGGTGTATTCCCCCCACCCCAATACACCCGAAACGTATCGGGATCAACATCCAACCATCACAACTCTTCAAGATAAAAATATTTTGTTTGATTTTCAAAAATTTAATAATTTAATTTTCTAGCAGAATTTAAGAAATAAAATAAATAAACTTAAAACTTACACTAAAACAATGAGTTTTCACATGATATGAAAGCGGGATGGCCGCACCCGCACACTTTAACTAGATCCGTCTATGCTTATGATAGAAAGTTCATCATGCTACACATATAGATATTAGATACATCTTTTATGTGTTAATGTTCCAACATTTAATATTGTAATTATATATATCTGACTTGTTTGATTGTTTAATATTTTTCAATTACAAATTATTTGGGAAGGAAAATATATAAAAACTAGAGTATGATAAAGAGTATATATTTGAGTTTTTCGAATATTAAGATTTGCACATTCGTACAATATATTACAGTAACTGCAAGATAAAGTTTTGGGCTGGAACGTCAATATTAGACTTCTTTAAAGATCAAACTATCAGGTTTGGTGGGTCAAGCAAGTTGGGCCTTCTAGATAATTCCGATTTATAATATTCATTTGTACTATATAACTTCTGACAAATTTGCTTAAATGGTCTTTAAGATTGAGATTTTTAGTTAAATTAGTCTCCAATTCAAGCTTTTTGGTCAAATTGATCCCCAAAATTTTAGATTTTTATATCGGTCCTAACATTAATTTTTTCCATAAGCCAACATTAAGTCAATGCAAATTAAAAAAATATATATATTAAAATATAATGAGGGCAGTTTCAGAACAAAATTTCGGATGACCAATTCGGCATTTTTTTTTACCGATGATCAATCCGACCAATATTTTTACTAAGGACCAATTTGGTCTATATTTTATCATTTTTTTTACCTCAAACTTGGGAATAACTTTGATAATTACGGTAAAAGAATATCAAATTTCTATATATTTATGGTATATGATGGATGTCATTATACATACACTTTTGATTAACAAAAAATTATGATATTTTACCGTAATTATAAAAGATATTGACCAAATTGGTCCTCGGAAAATCTTGTGTAAAAATATTTTGGCCGAATTGATCATTCGAAACTTTATTCCAAAAGTACCGCATCATATTTTAATATATTATTTAAAATTGCGTTGATTAACTGTTGATAGACGGAAGAACCAATTTAGCTAAAATCTAAAATTTTGGGGACCAATTTTATCAAGAAAATCAAATTTGGGACTAATTAAACCAAAAATCTCAAATTTAAGGACTATTTAGACCAATTTGCCATAAATTTTGTAATATTTGAAGTACCAAAAGAGAGTTCAAATTATCTTTATGATGTAAAGTTAACTAATGTAGAGCAATTGGAAATAAGAAAATGTATATATTTTTTCTCCTAGATGAAAATATTATATAATGCGATTATAGAAAAAAAATGTCAATATATCTGTTGGTCCCGAGAGCACGTTTAGGTGTAGAGGGGGGGGGGCACATACACCTAAAACCGATTTCTCAACTTGTAACACGAATAGTCCCGTTCAGGAGTGTGCCGTACTGAAAGAGTTTAGCAGACCAAATAGCTGTTATGAATCGTGTTAAGGCAAAGAGATACTAACTCTTCTGAGATCTGCTAGCTGACTGAGTCAGAATTTAGTATCTTCAGATGGAGTTCAGTGGTGCGGAAATGTGTAGGCCCAAATCAGTTGAGTGGAAATCGTTTTATCAAAACAGTCTCAGTTCAGCAGATAAAAACAGTTAAGTATGCTGAGACTTAGTTGAATGATTTTAAAGATATGATATTTAGTATGAACAGTTAAAATCAATGCAACAGTAAATACGAAGACACAGAGATTTTTAAAGTGGTTCGGATATCACACATTCCTACGTCCACTGTCCCGAAATGTCAGGAGGCTATTTATTATACTGAGGTAGTCTCAGTCAGCTTGTACACAGGACAAAGCCGCGTCTTGAAATTTATACTGAGCAAGTCTCAGTTTACAACGGGTATCAAACTGAAGTGTTTGACAAACTTCTCCAACTATGAAGGGGTCCTTTTACAATAAGGATAAGGTTCAGATGTGAACCCCTTCGTCTAAGCTATAGATGAATTTTGTTGAGCTTAGGGTTAGAGGGATAGGGAACGAGAAAGTGGCTTCTAGATCGACGAACAGCTGAGTTGTAGCTTTGAGTTCGTGTATCGTCGATTTGGATACTAGAGGCTTTTGTATCGGTTTAACTTGGTTCCCTTATGAGCTAGAAGGTAGTCTTTCGCCGGAGAATGATATTCGAGTTCTTGCGGAAGACTTATGCGATATTCGGTTTTGCTCGTTTTTGTGTTGTTCTTCGTTTTTTCGCTCTCTTTTTCGTGCTTGAAAAACTTGAATCATCCCTCTATTTATAGAGATGAGATTAGGAAAGATCCATTGGAGACGGTGATCCCTTTATCTCACTCTTTTGGTAGCTAACGACTCTTTTGAAAAAGGTGACAGTGTCCTTTCCCTCCTTTTCTGGAAAGTTGTTGACTTGCAGCTTTAGTAGGTATAGGACATGTGTCTGCTTGTCATTTGCCGAGGTTTAGAAAGTGGTTGAGACAGAACAAACTTCGAGACATACTGAAGCTGACTTCTCTTTTCCTCGTATTTGACTATGCTGATTGTTGTTCAAAAGATCTGACAGTTCAGAAGACTGTCTGGCCGTTGCTGAGTCTGATCTTTGATTCAGTAGCAAACATGCTGAGAAGGCTCTACTGAAGATCAGCTCTGAGTACAGTGAACTACTCTCGCCGAGTTCTTCCCACCGACTCCTTCGCATATCTTGCTCTCGCCGAGTCCAAGAAATACTGACTCTTCTATTTCTGGTGTTGAGGCTGATGAGCTACTGAGCGCCTTAACCAAAACAGAGTGTCTACTGAGTCTGAATCCTCAGAGACAAAACAATTACACAGGAATGGTTCACCAATCCTCAGATAAGTACAGAGCACGAGGCTACTGAGCTTTGGTCAGTACAGAAGATAGAATCATTTCCCACTATGTAAAACCGTGCTGAGGATAGAATCATCACCCAACAATTTCCCCCTATTTGATGATGCCAAAACCTAACAACATCTAACACTATCTATGCTATCAAAGCACTAAACTCATACAGGAACAGAGCTCCTTACAATATTACAAAAAGGATCAGTGGAGTTGTTCTGCAAGTTCTAGACTACTGAAGGGAGCAGAGCAGGGAGTCAGAATAAAAAGACTAAGCATAACCCTGTCTTAACAATTTCCCTTATTACAAGGAAACAATTTCCCTCTATAACATATCAACTAGTCTAACAGAATCTCAGCAGCTACTAACAAGAGATCAACAAGTGAGTGTGTGTCAGTAATCACTTCAGTGATTCTGAGTGTTTAAGCATAAAAACAGAACATGGCTATTTAGATAATAAGGTATTGTCTGAGCCAAAGAAGGAGATATGTATATCAGATAAAGAAAGTTTAGTACAGATACATCTCTTGCTTAAGCTAGGAAAGAAACTAAGAAAAGTCTAAGAGCTATGAACGCTTGTACTGCTTGATCCTGTCCATGAAATTTTGCGATTGAGTCTCGGGAAGGGGCAGTCCATACATTCTGTAGGTGTACTTCCTCAGCTTCAGATACTCAGCGAAGTCTGCTGGCTCATCTTCTTCAAGTCCTTTGTGTGCAACAGCATCCTTCACTTCCTTCTCACTCCAAAGTGAATAGAATCATCAAGTCTTCTTGGTGGTGGTAGAATTCTGGGTTCAGGAACCTGGACTTCAATGTTTGCTCTTACAGCATTTGCCATGTAGGGATTTAAGTCCGGTTCAGTGATCATCATCCATTCCACGTAGGCATCAGCCTTTGTCTTATCTGACCAGAAATTCCAAAAATAATTCCTCTTGATGAATTCTATTTTCTGTGATTCCCATCTCTGAGTGAACTGAGCAGGAATCCACTCATCCGTCCTAGGCCATCTTTGAATCTTCATGTCAGTTGGCTTCCTGAACCTTCTGTATTTGTATGGAATATCAGCTTTGGAAGGAACTCTCAGCCTGGCCTCTTGTTCAGTGCGGATTCTGAGTGCCTCTAAGTCTGCCAAATGAATCCTATGTCTGGCAGCTTCTATCTGTCTCGCCTCTTCTCCTCTGTAAAGATACCGATCCATCTGGGCAAAGATGGCTTCGATCTCAGCATCTTGTTCTTTCGATCTTGTGTATGAGGGCTTCTGAGACAACTGTTCTTCTGAGTTAGCAGGGGTACTAGATTTGTCTTTGGATGTACCCTGCTTCTCAGTACTTCTCTGTTGTTGCTGCTGCTCCCTGTCTTCATCATCTTCAATTATGAGCTTTCTGGGAGGCAGCTAGCAGGAGCTTTCTTCTTTCCACCACGAGCAGGAGCCTTAGTCTTGGCAGTTGTGGTTTTGGCCTTAGGCTTATTCGCTGCTTCAGCTTCTGCTATCTCCCTCGCTAGCTTTTCATCAGCTGCGATCTGAGCCTCCTCTGCAGCAGTAATATATCTCTTTGATTTCTTTGCTGGAGGGGTCGGGAGTTTCAGAATCTTCTTACCTTTGCCTTGAATAGGTGATGGGAGAGGGGCTTCTTCCTCCTCTGAATCATCCTTCTCGGGATACTCAGCAACCTCCTTAATAACGTCAGTAGGAGTCTGGGTTACATAAGTAGCTTGTTCTCTGGTTCCAGAGCCACTTGGGCCGGTCTCTGCTGTGCTCGCAGCTGAGACACCCTGGGCCTCACCAGTTGGTCTAGGTAGCTGCTGTTGTCTGAGCTCTGCTAGCCTCATCTACTGATCGTGTTTTCTTTCCTGACTTCAGTATGGTTTCCCCCTTAGTAGGTTTGGCAGTAGTTTTAGTCAGGGTCAGCTTAGGGGCTGACTTGTCCCCCTTTTCACTTTTATCCTCTTTTTCCCTCTTTTCCCCCTTTTTGGCATCATCAATTACAGCCGGGGTAGGAGTGGAAACTTTGAGATTGAGGCTTGAGTAGGAGGTTGACAATTCTTCGAGTTTGTCATTGATCTTTGTCAGGGTCTCATGCAGCTCATTCCTCTCACTTATTAGTTCATCTTTGTACTTCTGGTGAGAAGTGTCTGCTGCAGCTTTAAATTCATTCAGCTTCTCAGAAACCTTATCCGCCAGGGCTTGTTGAATGTTGTCGAGTCTGAGCTCAATGGCCTGGGATTAGTTTGAGACTGATTCAGTATGAGCGGATAGAGAGGCCTTGAATTCAGCAAGCAATTTAGCTTGTCCCTCCTGAATCATTCTTAGCTGATCGTCGAAGTCTTTCTTCTGCTGTACCAGCGCAGTTGAGACTATAGATGAGACATCAGGGGCGGCTGAGTCTGATAGAGAGGTTTTCAGCCCCTGAAGCTCAGCGCTAGTGGCTTGAGCAGTGTGCTTCCATACCGTATGGACAGCTTTAGCAAGGGCTCGGTTCTGAGTTCCTTGGCTTTTTAGGGCCCTTGCTACTGACTTCGATCGTCGGCCTCGCGGGCTGGGCGCTACTTCAAATGTTGATTCTAGCAAGAGCTGAGCAGGCTCTGCGGAAGTTGAAGTACCAGCCGCCGACTTCACAAGCCCAAGGATACTGAGCGGCAGATCAGTAAGTTCAGTTGTATCCTTGTCCTGGGGAACTCCCTCATCAGGCTTTCCAGGGCCTGAATCATGGGGTGGGTCCTGACCATCGTGGTCAGACCCGTCTGAAGGGGCTGAGCCTGAAGCCTGCTGCCTATCATGCAGCAAGGCCAGCATCGCGGCCATCAGATCGTCGAAAGTACCTAGGTCAGCAGGCCTGGAGTAGCCTATCAGATCGTCGAAAGTACCTAGGTCATCAGATCGTCGAAAGTACCTAGGTGTTGCTCCTCCTGATGTAGTAGGTCACAAGAGTAGTGGAGGATGAGGCGCAGCTGAGGGTGCCACTCCTGAAACCTTAGGAGCATATGGAGCCGGGCCTGGTTGGCAATTATCACCAAGTCAGTGTGGCCTGCGATCTCTGGAATATATTCAGAGACCTCTCGGAATGCTTGAGTTCTGAGCGCTGAGGCTTCCATTCCGATTGATTCTTGCTCAGACGCCGTTTCTGAGTCTTCAATGTCGATGATGGGCGTCTGTTTCTCAGCAGATGGCAAACTGCTGAGTGGTGCAACTTCAAGGGGGCTTTCCAGAGTATATATATAACCACTCTGGGTAGGTTCAACTGGAACCCCTTGGTCCACTTCTTGTCGTTGTTCAGGGGAGACGGCCTTCTCCACCGAATGAGTCTTTTCAGAAGACTCGGACTCATCTATAAGATGCTGAGGCTGAGTAATCTGTTCAGTAGCCTGTTCAGCAGTAGCTTCTGGTAGCACCTCAGGTTCAGTAGACACGTCAGTAATTGCTTTCTTCAGACGTTTAGCCGGTGCCTTAGGAGTTTTTGCTTGAGGCGATCTCTTCTTAGTGGGCGTGGCCTTCTGAGGCGGTGTCTGCTGAGTTGATGGTCCTGAACCAATTTCCTGAAGCGCTGCGGTCATGTTCTGGAACCTGGCCTTTTTCACATTGAAATAAGTCTTGTCGGAGTAGGTGATCTGGTCATCGCCGCAGAGATCTTCAATCATTACTGAGAGCTTGAGCCCATACAGTAATTTCCCTTTAACGCTTAGTCTGAGTGAGGCTTTGTCAAACTTGGCAGCCTGGACTATGAATTCTCGGAGAAAGAATTCAGTCCAGTTAATCTGGGCACGATCATGTATCGCCATCATCAGCTGAATCTTTGGCCTAGATACCTGATCGAAAGAGCCAGCTTGGCTCGTCAGTAGTTGAGTGACTATGTAAGCCAGTGCCCTGTACTGAGGCAGCATGGCGTTCTTCGGGAAGGCCGCTCTGAATGTGGTTGGCTTTCCGCAGAAAATGGTTAAGTTGTCATCCACCAAATCATCATTGTATCCTACGGTGCTGACTCCTTCTGAAGGTAGGTTGAAGCTTCTCTTCAGTGCTTCCTTTACTGACATCTTCTTTATCCTCATGGCAGCCTCACCGATTGTGTGAACGGTGAATGTTCCGATGATATCGCCCGCTATTGAGTCAGAGTTGAGGTAAAGCTCAGCGACTTGCCTCGGGAGGAAAAAGGTGGGCTTCTTGGAGAGAAACGCCTCCAGCTCATATTCGCGAAGAGCCGCAAATATCTCTTCCATATACTCCAGCTCGCATGCATCAAACTCCATGACTGGTTCGCCCCAGACACGGTCTTTGTCTAGGATCTCTTGCATGTTTTGAGGGACGATTACAGAGACGTTTGAACTCGCCATTATATCTGTCACAGAAGAAATTTATCAGTATCGAATTTGATAAAGCAGTTAGTACGTCGATGCTGAAAAGGAAATAAAGCTACAGCAATAGATATACTATCATACCAATGAAAATCTGAGTGTTTATAAAAGGATTTGCAAATAGGGTTGCTAGAAAGATCTCGGATTTTTCGAAGTTGAAAAGATTTTAAGTATGCTAATGGTGGTTTCACAGATACGATCGAATATATATATATAGGAAGAAGATGAACAGTTATCGATCTATGGTTGAATTTAAACTTGCTTTATGAAATGGACGGTTAGGATTGAATGATATATATAGGTAATGATCAAATAGCCGCCTAAGTCAAAAGCCAGTTGTAACTTGCCTAAGTAGTAACTATGATACGACATGCATTAAATGCGTGGCAGAGTTCAGCAAACTTGTGTATGGAATGTCGTGCATTAAATGTAAGCCGTTAATATTAAATGACAATCCATAAGATAATTAATACCATGTTGAATCTGAAACATAAATGCATATTCTGTTCTATTTGTCACTACTGAGTAGAGATACGCAAACCTGTCAGCTGAACATAGTAGTCAGCTGCTACCTCGTGTAGATGATTGCTGATTCTCTACGTACTGATTATACTCAGTACTGAGAGTGAACATTCCCCCTTACTGAATGCTCCTCTCCTGAAACCTCTTACTGACTGGGGTTAGTAGGGTCCAGCAGACCTAGCTCTACTGAAAGTTCTCTGAATCTGGATTCAGCTAGAGGCTTGGTTAGAATATCAGCCCTTTGTCGATCAGTATGGATCTTTTCCATCCTGATATCCTTCTTTTCGACATGGTCACGAATGAAGTGATGCCTAATGTCCACGTGCTTGCATCTCATGTGAAGTACAGGGTTCTGAGTGATTGCAATGGCACTGGTACTGTCGCAGAATATTGGCATTTCATTCTAAATGACGTCATAGTCTCGTAGCTGCTGTCTCAGCCAAAGGATTTGGACGCAACAACTTCCGGCAGCCATGTATTCAGTTTCAGTAGTTGACGTGGCTACTGAGTGCTGTTTCTTTGAAAACCATGAAATTAGCTTACTGCCAAGGAACTGACACGTTCCTAAAGTTGATTTTCGGTCAATTCTGCATCCTGCATAGTCAGCATCAGAATAGCCAGTTAGTTCTATATTATCATCAGTTGGATACCATAAACCTTTGTCAGGTGTGCCTCTGAGGTAGCGGAGAATCCTCTTTGCTGAGTCCATGTGGCTCTGCTTAGGATTCGCCTGAAATCGAGCACAGACACCTACAGCATAAGTTATGTCAGGACGAGTAGCTGTTAGATATAATAAAGAACCAATTATAGCGCGAAATTCAGTTTGGTCAACTGATACTCCCTCTTTATCAAGATCGATTTTCATGTTCGTGTTCATCGGGATCTTGATAGGTTTGCCGGATGTGCAATCGAATCTTTTGATGAGGTCTCGAGTGTATTTGCCTTGGTTGATGAACGTTCCCTTTTCAGATTGCTTGACTTGAAAACCTAGGAAATAGTTCATTTCACCCATCATTGACATCTCGAACTTGTCCTTCATCATTTTCTCAAATTGTTAGACACATGATGACGTTCTTCGATCCGAAGATAATGTCATCTACATAGATCTGCATGAGTAATAAGTCATCTTCCAGTCGAATGCTGAATAGCGTGCGATCTACTGTGCCTTTCTGAAGAAGAAACTCAGATAGGGTATCGTACCAAGCCCTGGGTGCTTGTTTTAACCCATATAGAGCCTTTCTGAGTCTATAAACCTGATGTCCCTGCTGAAAGCCGGGCGGTTGTTCCACATAGACTTCTTCTTTCAGCACGCCGTTCAGGATCGCAGACTTCACATCCATTTGATATACTCTGAATCTTTGATGTGTTGCGTAGGCCAGGAATAGTCTAATTGCTTCCAATCTTGCAACTGGAGCGAAAGTCTCATCGAAATCTATTCCCTCAGCTTGACAGTAGCCTTTTGCTACGAGTCTTGCTTTGTTCCTTACTATAACGTTGTTTTCATCACGCTTGTTCTTGAAGACCCATTTTGTTCTAATAACATGTTGATGCCGGGGTCTATCAACAAGCTCCCAAACTTCATTTCTCGTGAACTAATTCAGCTCTTCCTGCATGGCTATGATCCAGTCAGCATCGTTCAGTATGTCCTCAATCGTCTGAGGCTCTTCAGCAGACAAGAAGCAGGAAAATAATGCGCTTTCTCCTTGACAGAATTTGGATCTTGTCTTGACATTTACTGAAGGATCTCCAATAATCACATCAGCAGTGTGAGCATCTAGCCACGATCTACGATGTTTCAGCTCTTCATCTGAAATTTGATCAACACAGATAGTAGGTGAGTTAGGCATTTCAGTTGTACTATTCTGAGATTGAAGCAATTCAGTAATGAGAGTGTGATCTATTGAGTCACCAGGTTCAGGGGCATTCAGCTCAGGAACATTAATAGATGTTCCCCCTGAGTTGTTATTCTCAGTAGTGGTCTCAGTTACCTCTAAGGTTTCTTCATCGACCTGAGTTACCTGGGATTGACTCTGTTCAGGAGAGTCAATCGGCTCAGCTACATTCTCTGCTGGTTGAGATTCAGTAGACTTGTCTTCAGTTTCCTCATCTGAATCATCATCCCAACAAAGCTGGATCTTTTCAGGTTTGTCTTTTAGGCTTAGATCCTGTAGCTGTCTACTGATGTCCTCAGATTCAGAATTAGAGTTATTGCTCCTCTCTTCAGTAGCAAACTCATTAAAAACAACATGAGGGCTTTCCTCCACGCAAAGGGTTCGATAGTTGAATACCCTGAAAGCTTTGCTGACCCGAGAGTATCCTAAGAATACTCCCTGATCTGACTTGCTATCAAAGGCTCTCAGTTGATCTTTCCCATTATTGTGGATAAAGCACGAACAACCAAAGATATGGAAATAAGATAAAGAAGGCTTCCTGCCGTTCCATAGCTCATATGGTGTTTTCTTCTGTTGCTTTGTCAGTAGAGATCGGTTCTGAGTGTAACACGCAGTATCAGTTGCTTCTGCCCAGAATTTGGTTGGGAGTCCTGAGTCTGCAAGTAGAGTTCTGGCTGCCTCTTTTAGAGTTCTGTTCTTTCGTTCAGCAACTCCATTCTGCTGAGGTGTGCGTGCAGCTGAAGTCTCATGCTTTATTCCGTTAGCTTTGCAGAACTCCTCCACCATGGAATTAAGGAACTCAGTTCCTCTGTCAGAACGAATTTTGACTATCATGGTGTTCTTCTCAACACTGAGCTTTTTCAGAAGCGTTGGTAACTCTGTTTTGACGTCAGACTTGTTGGCAATGAATATGACCCATGTGTAGCGCGAGTAGTCATCGATGAGCACTAAAGCATATTTCTTGCCTCTGATCGTCACTGGAGAGACTGGACCGAACAAATCCATATGTAGCAGCTGAAGGATTCCATTAGTGGAAGGAGATGGAACAGGAGGATTTTGATTCCTTGTTTGCTTTCCCTTCAAGCATGCTTCACACTGAGTGTCTTTGCTGAATATTTCATTCGGCAGTCCCCTTGCTAGAGTGTTTCTTGCAAGTTTGTTGAGCGTCTTAAAGTTGAGATGGCTGAGTCTTCTGTGCCATAGCCATCCCGTTCGGTTGTCGTTCTTCGCCAACAGACAAGCTTCAGGTTCAGCTGAGTTCCAGTCAGCTACATATATGTTCTTTTTGCGCGAACCTGATAACACTGTTTTCCCTGTGGATTTATCAATGACATCACAGAAACCAGCGTAAAAAATCACTCTATTCGAGTTATCACAAAATTGACTAACAGAGAGAAGGTTATGCTGAAGTCCTTCAACATATGATACTCTAGGAACTGTGGCAGTTCTAATGCTGAGTGTCCCAAATCCTCTCGTGTAGCCTTTAGCGTTGTCTCCAAACTCGATTCTGGGTCCTTCTTTAGGGATATAATTCTTCAGTAGGTTCCTTTGGTACGTCATATGTCTTGAGCATCCGCTGTCCACATACCAAGGATCTTTGTGCACCTGCAAAACAGAATTATATTCAGGTACCCTTTATTTTTGATTTTGGGTCCTTAGATGTTAGTTTTGGTAACCCAAATTTGTCTTACGACCCTGGTGGTCTCAGACATCTTCTTTCCACTTGAGTTAACGTACTTGACCACTGGACTGGTCGAAGCTGACTTCTTAGGCTTTTCGGGTTCAGGAGTCCGGATCTTTTGAGCTGGTGGACTGCTGACCTTTGCCTTTTGTGCGATTTTCTTCTTCTTCTTCTGACTCTTGGGTCCTCTTCTGACTATAGGATCATAATAATATGACCCATACTGAGCTGGATGTGTCAGCTGAGGTGGTCCATACTGATCAGCCCATTTTGCTTTGCTGGTTCCCCCTTGACTGAACTGGGGTATTTTGGTACTGATCTTCTGGTCAAAATGCTGATGTGTAGGATGAGGTGCCTTCATCTTTTGTTTGTTCTTTGCTAGGGGTTCAGAACATTTGCATTGATTGTCTCCCCTCGAACAAACCTATCAGCTAGTCGCACTTCTGAGTGTACGGGGGCAGATGAGGAAGCACCCTGGCTGAAACCAAGTCCTTCCTTGCTATGCTTGGGCTAGTTGCTTGCTAGCATAGCCTCCAGCTTCTTTTCAGCGCCCATGTACCGCTCAGTCATTAGGCTCCTCCAGACATCATCACTTTTCTTCAGTGTGTCGTGCTCGGTCTGAAGTCATGACAGTTCTAGCTTCAGTAGACTCAGTTCAGTATCTTTCTGAGTTAAGTCATTGGTCAGAACTGAAATCCGATCTTCTTGATGCTGAGACTTGGCCATCAGAGAGTTTATCGCCTCCCTGAGTCTCAACACAAGTCCTTTAGACTCAGTAGAGGCCTGACTCTCCTGAGAAAGTCTCTGATTCTCCACTTTCAGGGTATCCAATTCCTGAAGAGTCTTACTGAGCTGCAGACTCATCTGAATCTGTTCGTCTAGTAGTTCTTCATATGCTGAGCTGACGTCCAGATTCTCATCTGCACCTGAAATAGTTTCGTGTGTGCAGTGTGAATGAGAGTTAAAAGATGCATGAGAGTTTACCTCATCCTCTTCTCCTGCCATCAGACACTTTTCAGTACTTTCTTCAGCTTCAAGCTCCAACGCCATGAAAGCTGCTTCATCATCCGATGAATCCATGAAGGAGTCGACTTCTTCTGAGTCGTCTGAGAGTTCGCTAGCAATGTAAGCTTGTCTCTTCTTGGCAAACTTCTCTCTCCTTGCTTTACGTGCTGCCCGTTCAGCACTATTGAGCTCAGGACAATCATACTGATAGTGTCCTGGCTTCTTGCAGTTGTAGCAAGCGATGACTCTTTCTTCTTTGTTTTCGCTCTCTTTTGAAGGTGCTGAGTCATCTCTTTTCCTGTATTCAGAAGTGTTCGAGTCAGGAGCGCATTTTTGTGTATATTCAGACTTACCTTTCGAATCTCGATATGCTTTAGTCACTTTTCTGCGCCGCTCCTTCTCCTTCTGATACTTCACAGCGAGCAGTGCGTACTTCTGAGCGAGACTTCCTTCTTGTAAGTCGTTGAGTGAAGGTTCAGTCTTACTCGTCGTCTTGCTCGTCGCGGGAGATGCTGTGCTGACTGATGCTTTGAAAGCATGGTCAATTTTGGTGTCAGCTTCAGCTCTCTGCTTCCGTTGAGGTCTGTCGAACTCGAATTCCTCTGCCTGTAGTTCTGAAAAGATATGGTCAGGAGTAACGATATCTAAGTCAGAATGACGTAATAAGGTGGCAAAAGGAGTCCAATGTCCATCTGGCAGTGCCCTCAGTATCTTGAGATTCATCTCTCGGTTGGAGAATGTCTTTCCCAGCCCGTTGATGGAGTTCATCAGATTTGTAAATCTGACATTTAGATCTTCTATTTTGTCACCAGGCATAAGAGACAAACTCTCCAGCTCTTGGAGTTCCAGCGCAAGTTTGTTAGCCTTTATCTTCTGAGTCCCCCGACTCAGTAGCGCTAGAGCGTCCCAGAGTTCCTTTACAGTCTTGCATTCCTGAACCCTGCCAAGATACGAATCACTTAAGGTGGTTAGGATAGCATTTCTGGCGACTCGGTCTAAGTTATGAAGTTTCTTCTCCTCAGGAGTGAAGAGACTTCTGTCCTTGGGAATCTTCTTCCCGGTCACCATTCCTCCTCCGTTAGCTGGATCCTGAGTCACGACACTATCAATCATAGGGACGATAGGTCCTTCCTCAAGCACTTCAGTCATGCTGTTGTGGAGGGAAGTCAGATGAGCTTCCATTCTGACTCGCCATACACCATAGTTCTCTACTGAGAACATGGGTACCATCCTTATACCTGACATATCAGCCATGAAAGATAATGATATGAATGTAGAGTGATATGCAGAGAAAACGATTTTCCGGATCCGTTCAAGTAGACCAGTTTCAAGATAACAAGAGTCTTATAGAACTCCTGCTCTGATACCAATTGTTGGTCCCGAGAGCACGTTTAGGTGTAGAGGGGGGGGTGAATACACCTAAAACCGATTTCTCAACTTGTAACACGAACAGTCCCGTTCAGGAGTGTGTCGTACTGAAAGAGTTCAGCAGACCAAATAGCTGTTCTGAATCGTGTTAAGGCAAAGAGATACTAACTCTTCTGAGATCTGCTAGCTGACTGAGTCAGAATTCAGTATCTTCAGATGGAGTTCAGTGGTGCGGAAATGTGTAGGCCCAAATCAGTTGAGTGGAAATCGTTTTATCAAAACAGTCTCAGTTCAGCAGATAAAAACAGTTCAGTATGCTGAGACTTAGTTGAATGATTTTAAAGATATGATATTCAGTATGAACAGTTAAAATCAATGCAACAGTAAATACGAAGACACAGCGATTTTTAAAGTGGTTCGGATATCACACAATCCTACGTCCACTGTCCCGAAATGTCAGGAGGCTATTTATTATACTGAGGTAGTCTCAGTCAGCTTGTATACAGGACAAAGCCGCGTCTTGGAATTTATACTGAGCAAGTCTCAGTTTACAACGAGTATCAAACTGAAGTGTTTGACAAACTTCTCCAACTATGAAGGGGTCCTTTTACAATAAGGATAAGGTTCAGATGTGAACCCCTTTGTCTAAGCTATAGATGAATTCTGTTGAGCTTAGGGTTAGAGGGATAGGGAACGAGAAAGTGACTTCTAGATCGACGAATAGCTGAGTTGTAGCTTTGAGTTCATGTATCGTCGATTTGGATACTAGAGGCTTTTGTATCGGTTTAACTTGGTTCCCTTATGAGCTAGAAGGTAGTCTTTCGCCGGAGAATGATCTTCGAGTTCTTGCGGAAGACTTATGCGATATTCGGTTTTGCTCATTTTTGTGTTGTTCTTCATTTTTTCGCTCTCTTTTTCGTGCTTGAAAAACTTGAATCATCCCTCTATTTATAGAGATGAGATTAGGAAAGATCCGTTAGAGACGATGATCCCTTTATCTCACTCTTTTGGTAGCTAACGGCTCTTTTGAAAAAGGTGACAGTGTCCTTTCCCTCTTTTTCTGGAATGTTGTTGACTTGCAGCTTTAGTAGGTATAGGACAGGTGTCTGCTTGTCATTTGCCAAGGTTTAGAAAGTGGTTGAGACAGAACAGACTTCGAGACATACTGAAACTGACTTCTCTTTTCCTCGTATTTGATTATGCTGATTGTTGTTCAAAAGATCTAACAGTTCAAAAGACTGTCTGGCCGTTGCTGAGTCTGATCTTTGATTCAGTAGCAAACGTGCTGAGAAGGCTCTACCGAAGTTCAGCTCTGACTACAGTGAACTACTCCTGCTGAGTTCTGTTCCACTGACTCCTTCAGTATACTGCTCCTGCTGAGTCCAGTAAATACTGACTCTTCTATTTCTGGTGTTGAGGCTGATGAGCTACTGAGCGCCTTAACCAGAACAGAGTGTCTACTGAGTCTGAATCCTCAGAGACAAAACAATTACATAGGAATGGTTCACCAATCAAGATAGGGTTTTGGGATCTTCACATCTTCAGATAAGTACAGAGCACGAGGCTACTGAGATTTGGTCAGTACAGAAGATAGAATAATTTCCCACTATGTAAAACCGTGCTGAGGATAGAATCATCACCCAACAATATCTGAAGAAAAACTCTATTATACGAGCAACTATTTTATTTCTTCTGCAATATCTAAATTAGTTTAGGCTAATTTACTATGCAATACTCTGATTATGAAGATAGTCAATAAAATCAAATGGGTTCATCGATGGTAATTAATGGCACGAGAAAACGTGAAATGGATTAAGAAATTATTTTTGCAAAAAAATAATATAGAATTAAGCGGCAATCGCCTTCGAGTTTTCCGAATCCACACGTTTTAATATTTATTTCCCTACTATTCGTTGCACTAGATTTCCCCTACAGCAAAATATAAGTAACCCACCTGACTTTGACCGGACGAGCAGGTCACCACACGTGCGTCGTGCTCTTCAGAAACACACAAATTTGTATAATTATTGGACATGCAACATAATTCATTTGACCCAATTCGTGGCCCAATTACCTGGCCCTAGACATACCTATTTTCAGTTCTGGTTATGGTTACCGTTTTAAACTGCCGGTTAAGGATTGCCAAAAATTGAAATCGAAATCGAACCGCATGTAGACGGTTGACGGTTCCAGTTTGAAACCGTAGGTTTCGGTTTTAGTTTACCGATTTCACGGTTTTCATAATTTTTTATTTTTTTTAATTACTGAATTAATTTAAAAAAAAATACATTTTTCGATTTAGAATCAAGTCAATAATAAATTATAAATAAAATTGTACAATGTCATGAAAGAATTGAACAATTAAATATATTAATACAATCTCATTGTTGATTCTTCATCATCATCATCATCGTTTTATATCATTGTTTTCGATTCTTCATTGTGTAGTAATTATTAAACAATATTTAATATTCTATGTTTTTCAATGATAAAATTTGAACAACTTTTATCCCATATATATTTTTTGGAAATGATAGTATCCATTTGCAATTAAACTAAATACATGGTAATGTTTTATCCTTTTGTATACTACTTTAAAATATCACAATTGGTATGATTTTTATATTTTAAAGGAATAGTTTGTTTTAAATATAAGTAAAAATTAGAAGATTTAGATCTTCAATAATGTTTTTAATTTAAAACTCATTTATCTAATTCATTAGATATCTGATCTTTGACAATTTTAATAGGTGAAATCGTCTGTTTCACCCGGTTTGAAACCGACGGTTTGAAATCGACGATTTCACGGTTTTAAAAAGAATAAACCGAAACCGAACTGCAAACCGACGGTTTACGGTTCAAAACGGTTCCGATTTGCATCGGTTTCCGGTTTATGTCTGTTCTGGTTCCGATTTAAAACTCGATTTGAACCGATTTCGATTTGAAAAAAGGGCATGTCTACTTGGCCCGCTTTTCATTATTGCACCTCTTCTCAAGTTATAATATATATATCTTGTGCTAATATTATTACACTAATGGGTCCTAGCACAACGGTGAGGTATTCTCCTTTTCAATTAAGAGGTCTCTTAGTTATATTTTTTATTCCATTCATTTTTTTTATTTAGCAAAAATATTGTTCAATATTTTAATTATTTTCAATTAATTGTTTTATATTTTTAATACTTTTTTAAAATTATTAAATTTTTTTTAATTATTTTAATTTTAACTTTACTTTTTTACTTCTTTAATATTTTTAAATTCATTTTTATTTAATCTTTTTCCAATTTTAATTAAGGATTGACATGTGTCATTGCAATGAATAAAAATGTTATTTATTTTGAAAAAAACTGTCAGTAGAGTATCATTTGCTTTGGAACAAAAATGTCATTTGTATTTGAGTAAAAGTGTCATTTTTAAAGTATCATTTATCATCTATCAATTATTTTTGAAAAAAATATGATTTGTTTTGAAAAAAGTGTCAATTGTTGTGAACAAATGTGTCATTTTTCTCAAAGTGTCAATCATACTAAAGCAAAATGTCAATCTGAATTAAAGAACGTGTCACTTTAATACAATAATCACACAATAACATACGAAGCATAATAACCATAAATGTTACCCAAAGTGTCAATAGTAATAAACAAAAGTGTCAATTATTTCGAAGAAAAGTGTCACGTTCTCATAATGTGTCAATTGTAACGAACTAAATCATCATTTATCTCAGAGTGTCAATCACATTGAAGTAAAGTGTCAATTATAATTAAAGAACGTGTCACTTTTATCTAATAATCATACAAAACCACCGTTCTATGATATAGTCAACATCATATATAATTATCATAATAAACAAAAATGTTACTCAAAATGTCTTTTAATGTATCCATTGCAACGAAAAAAGTGTCAATTGTTTTGAATAAAAGTGCCATTTTTTTCAATATGAGTTGTTTTAACAAATGACACAATTGTTCACAATAAATGATACTTTATGTTACAAGAAATGACACATCGATAAATTAGTTAACCATAAGCCCATAGCAAACGCAAAAATCTCAATACTCCAAACAAAATCAAATTAAACTTCAATAGAAAAAAAACGACTCAGAACCTTGACTTACAACAATAAAAAAAAATCATATCTTAAGGCTCACGATTGGGATTATAGTTGCAAATAGAAAATCTAGCGAAAACTTCTCTGGCAAAATAAGCTTTGAGCCTATGATCTACACAAGAAACGGATATAAATCATCAGAAATTCAAAAGTTGAAGCTGACTACAAATCCATGAAATATAGGGTAAGCAATCCCTTCAAAATCCCTTCTGTTGATATGGCTAAGCCCATGGAGAGTTTGAATCTGAAACCTTTCATTCCTATTCCTTAGAGCACCAACTCCTTCAGCGACGAAGACGACGGCAGATACGACATCAAATGATGGAGTGAGAAAATATGTTCATGAAGTTAGATTTCTATCGTGCTACAATGGAGGGAGTTCAAACGATGTCGGGACGACCACACGGTCGTCGATTGCCGCTGAGAAGAGGCGAAAGAGCCGCGAAGGAAGAGCGACGAATTTCGCGGGGAAGGAGAGAGATGCGGAGAAGGAAATAGAGGTAGAGAATGAGAGAGCCGTTTGTAGAGATAAAATTATTATAATTTTTTTAAAATAGTAATCAAGGGGTCAAAATTAGGTCAAATGAGTCAAAATTGGGTACATAGATTCTCTTGCATGTGCAACAGTTTCTAGTACCCCAAATCATGGACGTGCAAGTTAAGCCAAGGGATGACAATTGTCATCACTTGATTTTTGATGTGCAATCCCCAAAATACCCCTCCCCATTAAATGATTACGATATATAATATGTTTATATACCATATTTATATTAAATGCAATCTTATACTCTATTCGTCCCGCTATTATTGACTCACTTTTCTAATTGAGACGTTTCGTTAAAAGTGGCTCATTCCAAATATACTAAATTTTAATACCCTCTCTCTTACTTTATCATTTTTTCTCTCCTACTTTATCTTTTATTTTATTATTATTTCACTTATCTTCTCTTTCCTACTTTATCAACTACTTATCTCCTATTTTATCATCTACTTTCTTAATAACCTTACCGAAAAGAAATGAGCCGCTAATAACGAGATGGAGGGAGTACAATTTACACGTTTCTAATTTTACAAAATAAAAATAAAATTCGTAACTATAAATATCTATGCAAAAAAATATTACTATTACACATAAAATATATATTAAAAATGTATTGAAATAAAAATAGGATGTCTTACTTATAGAATCTAGATATTTTTATTACATATTTATTTTAAATACTTAAGGTATAAATTTCTATTTTTAATTTAAAGATATTATTAAATAGAATATCAAATAAAATTACTAAACTTACAATGTGATGTCGATGATTTTATTATATAGATTTTTTAAAATATAAGAATATTTTAAAAAAAGTATAAATTCATATTTGAAATATACTATCATATATATATATATTACTATAAATATTTATAAATATAAGTTTTTTAGAAATAAAAACATTAATTTTTTTTAAGTTCTCATTTGATGAAGTGCGTTGGCATTTTTTTTTTTGAGATAGTTAGAAATAATATGTTGTTATGATTGATAATGGAAGTTTGTTTAGAAAAAAATAAGTTCAATCATTTTTAAGATATTTCCTTTTTAATATGGATCCAGCATTCCTTTTTAATATGGATCCAGCATATGTCCCTGCCCCCAATTAATAATGGATAAGGTTGGATAAGGAAAGTAAGGAAAATTAAAGACAATTTTTGCATAATAAATTTTTTGACATATGACATTAAGGTAGGAAAATAACGAGTTGGATAAAGAAAGTAAAAAAAAATTAATGATAATCTGAATGACAATTTTTTTGTCATATCACATTAATGTATTTAAGTAAAAATACATTAACTAAGTTTAACATCAAGAAGTTCTTCAAGAAAAAAAGAATAATGGTGATTAAAACAAAGAATTACGAAGTCATTTTTGTTCTTATATTTCTACAAATTGCTGCATTATGTAGCTCATCAATCCTTTCGACGAATTCAAGATGGATAGTGGACAACGCAAGTGGAAACCGCGTAAAACTAACATGTGTGAATTGGCCTTCACACTTGGAAGCAATGATCGCGGAGGGCTTAGAAAAGAAGCCCTTGGACTACATAGCAAAACAGATATCTAAGTTGGGCTTCAACTGCGTAAGATTCACGTGGGCCACATATATGTTCACAAGGGCGGAATACGGCAACCTTAAAGTTTCAGAGTCGTTGGATAAATGGAACCTCAAGGCTGCAAAAGCAGGTCTTGCACAAAATAATCGTCAATTTCTGGACATGACGGTGGTGCAGGTGCATGCGGCTGTGGTGAATGAGCTGGGGAAGAATAACATCATGGTGGTGCTCGATAACCATCTCAGCCGGCCGGGTTGGTGCTGCGACGGGAACGACGGCAACGGGTTTTTCGGCGACGCCGATTTCAACCCGGACGAGTGGTTGCGAGGACTGGCTACAGTTGCGAGGGCGTATAAGGGAAACACAGCGGTGAGTAAGAAAAAACCTAACCCATAATTAAACTTCATGTAGTATAATGTAGGTAAATAATACCCTTGTTATTTTTATATTGATTTTGTAGGTAGTAGGTATGAGCTTGAGGAACGAGCTACGAGGTAAACGACAAAATAAAGAGGATTGGTACAAGTACATGCAACAAGGTGCCGACACGGTTCACAGAGAGAATCCAGATTTCTTAGTCATAGTTTCAGGATTAGACTTCGATGGAGATCTTCGATTCCTCAAGCAGCAGCAGTTGGCTTCAAATTTAAACAACAAATTAGTGTATGAAGCACACTGGTATTCATTCGGCACCTCCTCTCAACAATGGACTGCCCAAACAAACAAGTTATGTGCTTCCATTACACAAAGTGTTCGAGACAAGTACCTTTTCTTAGTCGCCGACAAAAACTCATTTCCTCTTTTTCTAAGTGAATTCGGCTTGGATCTAAGGGGCACCAACGAGGCTGACAATAGATACATAGGTTGTTTGTTGGCGGCTGTTTCTGAAATCGATATCGATTGGTCTCTATGGGCCTTACAAGGCAGCTACATGCTTCGCCAAGGGACACTTGATTATGAAGAAGGTTATGGAGTTTTTGATAAGAACTGGAACCAGCCGCGAAATCCTGGTTTTCTTCAAAGATTGCAACTGGTTAGACAGATCAATCAAGGTATGAATTTTATTATTAGTTGAATCTGTAAAGGTGGTGACATTGTTTGTTGACAGTTAACATTTCGTGTTGTTCGTTGCTTCAGATTTCAAGTCAAAAAATCCTACATACTACAAACTGTTCCATCCTCTGAGCGGGCAATGTGTGCATAGCCTTAAAGGCATATTTGCAGGGGATTGCGAGCACGCGAGCCTATGGGAGCAACACCAAGATGGCGGCATAATCAAGCCGGCAGGGAGTCCACAGTGCCTAGAGGTGGCGGGAGAGGGGATATCACCCGGTGTGTCCAAACATTGTTCGGGCAACAGCAATAAGTGGAAGTTTGTATCGAGTTCTGGTCTTCAGTTAGCTGCTCAAGATGGTCAAGGGAAGTATTTGTGCTTGGAGAAGAATGCTTCCGGTTCCCAAATTGTGACCAAGAAATGTCTGTGTGTTGGAGATGGTCTTGCTGATCTACCTACTTGTGCTGACAATCCACAATCACAATGGTTTAAACTTGTTCCTATCAATAAGTCTTGAGAGGAAGAAGTAAGTGAATGAGTACAAGCATTGTAAAATGTTAGTTTGTTCTGTATGCTAGTTTTGAATTTTTTTGAATCTGCCTAACTCTACAAACCTCAACTATCACTTTCTTATTAATTCAATATATAAGGTTGAGAAGGATTTTGAATGCGAACGCCACCGAATCAAAACAAATATATTTGATTAGCTAATAATAATAATAATAGAAACTAGTACTGTAGTATAACATTAATGATATAACCAAAAACCGTAACTTCTTTTTAGCAAAAAAATGATAAACTTGCAATATCTATTTTTCATGTCATCCACGATTGCAATGTAACAACATTTTGAATGTCCATTGCTCTCTAACAATCATTTTCTTTGCCATCACGCCGTTCAAAAACAATTTTTGGTTATGTCGGCTCACGAAATTGTACTAACTAATCAATATATTTTATAATTAACTCGACTTGTATGGATACAATTTCTATAATTCTACTTTGGACAATAACTATACATAATATTATTCCCCTCGATGTGCATTTCTCGTATCTTCTCACTTTGGTAATAGCGACTCTGTAGTCTCTACCGTTAGCGATAGGCCAAGAATGTGACAATATATACTAGTACTAAATATCTTAGAAGTGCTCTTTGTGGAACTCTAATTTCGTTGATCCCTTCTGATCATAATCGTAGCAGAGCTTGCTGAGTTCTTTAGCCAAAATCAGTGCTCCGCACTAGAAAACTCCTGGTCAAGAAGTGCGTTAAGGTATGAATGGTGACTGAATGTAAATTACAAGTCTTGAAAGATGTGTAGTGACCTATTCTTGCATTGGCATGCTTGGTACCGATTTTCGAGAGAATTTTCTTCCAATTAGGCCTTCCAAAATGCGTTCTGATCTGTTATTAAATCGGTGGCCTTGTTAAAAAGTTAGTATTGGTTGTGGGAAAGGTTTATTTTGTGCCGAAAACAATGTCTACCCCATTTTTTGCATGGTTAAGTGCATGTACCATAGTGATGAGAGTTGAACGAGCATCACCTTCTTCGTACACATTGGTTAAGTAATTGTGCATCTCAATCACACTCTCAAAATGTATGTTCTGAGGTTGATATACAAGTTTTGGATTGTTGGTCCAGAGACGAGTCTTCAGGCGTGTGTGTGTGGGGGGAGGGGAACACCTGAGTACAAGTTTCGACTCAAACGTGAAAGTCAATATATTACTGATTAACTTTCTGATCTCGTAGGGAGAGTGATTCGAACTATTGGATTCCGTCTACTAACTTTAATCAGTCTACAGTCAGTACACGAATTACTTTAGTCAGTCTCCGTAACATTAGTTGTCCTTAGAGTAGGTTTCTTCCATTTGGGAGAGATCTTGTTCAGCGATGAATCCAAAGAGCTTATACTATGCTCTCAGTTCTACTGAAATCTTTAATTGAATCCTGAAACACAAGGAATGATTTCCTTAGGTTCATTTTTTGTCAACCAGGTTGACATGAGAGACTAGTGAACTAATTGCTTACAGCCTGCTGCTCGCTCTTGACAATATTGTTGAGTAAATCCTTAAGGATGGTTAGAAAAGGCGTTCCTCCAATACCAAGGCCGACAAGTAAGAGCATGTCGTACTTTCTGTAGTCTTGTGCCGGAGCTCCATAAGGTCCATCTATCAATAGCTTTGGCAAACTGGACTCAGATGTAACTCCTGATATTATTGGGGGAACACAACACATATATACAAGCTTATAAAGGTAAAGAGAATTGTCACCTTTTCTAAGTATTTTCATCTGCTCTGAGTAGCCCACTCTTCCCGGAAATAGGAGGTTCACATGCTTCAGCAAACACCCTCTTAAGTTCTTGTGCCCAGTCACCCAGCTGCCTTATTTGAATGCTTAGGTAGTCTGTCATCAGGTGCAGAGGTAATCGAAAATGGGTGCCTGGATATTTGCAATCTTGACTGTGAAAATGCTACTTCTTTTATTGTTCAAAGTACAGAGAGCAACTGAGTTATACCATTCAAATGGAGAAACAGCAGGACACTGGACGTACATGTAATGTCCGCTCTTATATCTATACATTGGAGGCTTTGGCATTTGCAATGTCAGCACATTTCCTAGATAAATAGCAGTCTGCAAAGGTTGGGGGAAGATGGAGTGATTAGGCAGCCTCCAATATGAAACCATTTTCTTGAGTTGAACTTTATATGTAACCCTCTAGTCTAGAATCATCATGATCGTGCTCATTTTTAAAATCCGAACGCCGTAAAACCTTGACTGGAAGAATCTAAGAGTCCTTTCTCCAGCGTAGAGGAGTACAGGGACAGCAAGATACATCCATGTCTGCAACATTAATCTTTAACTTGAAGCTCAAATTTCTTGAGTATATAAAGGAATAAATTCTAGCTTGTATATGCATACTGTCTTCTTGTACCAAAGGTGAACGAGATAAAGGAATGTGACGTGGATGGCAAGCAAGATGTAGACGACGGCAAATAGATGGTGAGAATACCAGAAAGAATGTAGCCAGTGAGGCTGTCAAATGGTTTAGGTAGCTTAATAAGACTGCCTGAGCCACCGTGTTGCCAACGTAAAAGTGATTATCATGAGGATCACCATGAGGATTCCTGTCACGCCCTAAATTCTTTTCATAAGGTCCCAATAGCTTGGTTTGTGACGGCCAAAATCTTCAATCATATAACGGTTGTACATGTATTCGGATTCATGTATCAACCTTGAAAAGTTGCAAGCAAGATGGTTTCCCGCATGGAGTATTATACCAGCTACAATGGCTGCTGCTATAGTCTGCTTGTATCCAGGAATGTGGAAAAAGTAAAAGACTGATCAGAACTCTAAATGAATGTCTAGGCCTATAGTCAAGATATGAAGAAGTCCTCCTCTAGTTATCAAGTTTTAATGAATCAATAATCATTTTAACAATTTAGCTTATAAAGGAAATATTGACAATATACTTCAAGTGATCTTTTCTTTACTTGTCTGCTGGGTATTGATTTTAAGGCATAATCTTCATATGTTGCTAAGACACATGACAACCCCTCTCCTCTGTCACACTCCCATAATTAGCACACTACACACTTCCAGCAGTTTTACTTATAATAAACTTAAGTTACTAGGAGGGTCTAGCAAATGAAATTAGTTAATAAGCTTAATTTATTTATTTATTTATGTTTGTATTAATCATGACATTCGGTGTCAATACTAGAAAAAGATAATGATATCTTTAACCCCCCAAGTTAAGTAAATTCTTTCGGACAACAACGTACAACATTTTCTCCACAGATTTTCCTTCTATGGAAGTAAATCAAAGCGTCTTATAACTGCAGTGAAGGCAACGAGAATGATTAGAAAGAAGGGTTTCCAAGCATATTTGGTAAATATTACAAGTTTGGTTTCTGAGGGGCTAACCATAAACGATATCCCGATGTATTCCCTGAAGACCGAATGAAATTCCCTTAGACAGACAAGTGGAGTTTAGCATTGATTTAGTTCCAGGTAGCTCCCATCTCAAGAGCACTATACATAATGACACAAATTGCAAGAGTTGAAGATTCAACTGCAGGAGTTATTGGACAAGGGACACATTCACCCAAGCGTAGTCCCATGGGAGAACCCGTGCTTTTTGTCAAGAAGAAAGATATAACTATGTGCATGTGCATAGATTATCGTGAGCTCAACAAATTGACGATAACAAATAAGTATCCTCTACCAAGGATTGAAGACCTATTCGATCAGCTAAAGGGTGCGGGATTCTTCTCAAAGATTGACTTGAAATCTGGATATCATCAATAAATGATAAAAGAGAGTGATGTGCCAAAGACAACTTTCCTGATAAGATACGACCACTATGAATTCACTGTGATGCCCTTCGGACTGTCAAATGCACCAGCAGTTTTCATGGACTTGATGAATAGAGTTTTTCATAAATATTTGGATCAATTCATCATAGTATTCATATACGATATTCTAGTGTATTCATATACGATATCGTGTTGGAGATTGTGCGACAGGTAAAACTTTTTGCAGAGTTCAAGAAATGCAAAATTTGGCTCGACCAAGTAGTATTCCTTGGTCATGTAGTAACTGCACATGTAATCGAAGTAGATCCAACAAAATTTGAAGTGAAAGAAGCCAAAAAACGCGAGCGAGATTTGAAGCGTTTTGGGATTAGCAGTATGGTATCAGCTTTTTATCAAAGGATTCTCAAAGATAGCAAGGCTACTCACCTAGCTGACTAAAAAGGGAGCTAAGTTTGTGTGGAATGACGAATGTGAGAAAAGTTTCTTGGATCTGAAAGAGATGTTAACTACAACACCATTATTGGAATTTTTATATTGGAAACAACCTTTTTTCTTATATATAATGTGTTTTCCTTTCCAACGATTTTTATTCTCCTATCTGATTAATTGTATTCGCGCATGTTGGTCCTTTATCTTGTATAAGAGTTAGATTGTGTAATGTGTTTTAGATCACAGAAGAATGCACAATTGGTTGAACTAACAAAATATAAACAATTATCCCAACTGAGATAACTTAAGGACAAGTTGTCGCTTTAAGCTGCAGTTTACATAAGAAGTAGCTTGTCTTGGCTGCTTGTTTATACTGGTACACTGAAGGAGGTGTATTGATGGATCACAGTGAGATGTGTTCTCCTAGCTAACCTTAGTGGGGAACCAAAGATCTCGGTGCATTTAACTATCACTTTGACTTACTGTGGGGAATGCTATCGCAATTGGATCTACGTATCTTGGGTGATAGCAGTTATTTGTAGCTCAGGTTGGTTATTTGTATCTTGCATCTGTATCCCTGTTAATTGAGTTGATAATATCTACTGAGGAACTCATAAGGATTAGCACACTAAACCCGATCGGTTGATTAAGTTCAGGTGTGTTAATAAGGTTGAGTGTGGTACTATTTAGGATATAGTAAGATGTTAATTAATTTAAGCTGCCAGTAAGCTAAATTAATTAATGAATATTTATTTCTTAAATGCGTGGATCAGTTAGGTCTAAACTATAAGCTCATGCTCAAGTTGGGATAAAAGGATAAGTCAGCACAGATTCTATAGTGGAATGGATATGTGTTTATTAATTAATTTTGCTCTGAACCGAGCATAGATAATTAATTAATTTAATACCCGACTTTATTTCTTGTATTGGATCTCTAGTCTCGCCCAAATACACCTCCAATATTTATTCTACTCTTTTGGAATTATTTTTAATATATTAACGTATTTACACATTATTTAATAATATGAAAATTATTTATCTGGAAATAATTTACTGGGTAATATAATTGATAAACAGATGACCGGTTATTATTAATTATATTATGGGCTGATATTAATTAATTTGAACTCCTATAATTAATAATGGGCCACAGTTAATAAATAACACACACGTTCAGAAAACAGATTATGCCATTATCATTCTCACATATAGAAATCGTGAGAATGTGTGTAATCAGTGAGAGAGCAGTGATTTCATTCCTCTTAGATCTCTATCCACACGAAGGAGAGGAAGGGCTGCGACACAGTCCAGAACCTAGAGATCTTGCAGATGGATGTCAAGACCGCTTTCTTAAACGATCACCTTGAAGAATGTAGAGATATCTACATGAAACATCTAGAAGTTAACGTGAAAGAGGGCGAATAACATCTAGTTTGGAAGCTTAAGAAGACTATTTATGGACTCAAGCAAGCCTCCCGGTTATGGCACCAGCGTTTTGACGAGGTAGTCAAATTCTATGGTTTTCTATCCTATCCTAATAAGGTGTGCATGTACCTTACCTGTCTTGACGGATCAGTGGTGTTTCTTGCACTTTATGTAGATGGCATCATTCTCATTGGGAACAATGTTGAAATGTTATTAGACGTAAAGAAATGAATATCCGAGGAGTTTCAAATGAAGGACTTAGGTGAAGCTGCTTACATCCTTGGGATCAAGGTTATCCAAGGTTGCCAAAGAGGATGTTAAGCTTGTCACAAACATCCTATATTGATACTGTCGTTGCTCATTTTAGCATTCAAGATGTCAAGAAAGGTTCAATACCTTTTAGATAATACATTTTTCTATCCAAGAATCAATGTCGTGAAAGATAGAAAGTGCGAGGCTAGTACATGAGATACTTTGCACGAGACCCGCTATCTCATATATTGTAGGCATAGTCTCAAGATATCAGTCTAACCCTGGAAAGGAGCACTGGACTGCGGCCAAACATATTCTCAAGTACTTTAAACGGACTAGAGACTATATGCTTGTTTACGAGTCAGACAATTTATTACATTTTGGTTATACAGACTCGGATTTTTAGGCTGAAAGAGATGAGAAGAAGTCTACCTTGGGTTATGTGTTTACTTGGAGGTGGAGCCATCTCATGGAGGAGTGCAAAGCAGAAATGCATTGCGGACTCAACCATGGAAGCAAAGTATGTGGCTGCTTCATAAGCCTCGAAAGAGGTAGTTTGGCTCAAGAATTTCTTCCTAGATCATGATATTGTTCCTATTTTGCCTAAGATTATCATAATTTATTGTGATAATTCAGGCGTAGTGGCAAATTCAAAGGAACCCAGATCCCACAAGGCGTCTAAACACATAGACAAGAAGTATCATATGATACGAGATTTCATAAACCAAGGTGATGTTTTGGTAGAGAAGGTTGGTACAAAAGACAATCTAGTTGATCCTTACACGAATAGCTTGCCGATCCAGGCTTTCGCGAAGCATGTTCGTGGCATGGGAGTGCGTGAGGTGCTCCCCACTTAGGACTGCATAAACTTTTGTATAAGGGTGAGAAGTAGAGATAGATAGCTCAAATAGTATTTTAGAATTGACACATTGTATACTAAAAGTTTACTTTAGTACAAGTGGAAAAATTGTTGGGATTTTGTATACTGGAAGCAACCTTTTTGTTTGTATACAATGTGATTTCCTTTCCACTATATTTATTCTCCTATCTGATTAATTATATTCGCGCATGTTGGTTATTTATCTTGTATAAGAGTTAGATTGTGTAGTGCGTTGTGGATCACAAAAGAGAGCACAATTGGTTGAACTAAAAAGATATAAACACTTATCACAACTGAGACAACTTAAGGACAAGTTGCCGCTTTAAGTTGTAGTTTAGATAAGAAGTGGCTTGTCTTGGCTGCTTGTCTATACTGCACTGAAGATGGTGTATTGATGGATCACAGTGAAATCTGTTCTCCTAGCTGACCTTAGTGGAGAACCAAAGATCTCGATGACTTAATTTGGTCTTAAGCTTAATAAGATTTTAGCTGAGTGCATTTAACTATCAATCACTTTGACTTACTATGGTGAATGTCATCGCGACTGGATCTACGTATCTTGGGTAATAGTAGTTATTTGTAGCTCAGACTGGTTATCTGTATCTTGCATCCGTATTCCTGTTAATTGGATTGATAATATCCACTAAAGAACTCATAAGAATTAGCACAATAAACCCAATCGGTTGATTAAGTTCAGGTATGTTAATAAGGCTGAGTGTGGTACTACTCAGGATATAATAAGATGCTAATTAATTCAAGCTGTTGGTGAGCTTAATTAATCAACGGATATTTATTTCTTAATTACGGGGATAAATCTAAAATACAAGCACATGCTCAAGTTGGGATAAATGGATATGTCAGCACAGATTCTCTTGTGGAATGAATCTGTGTTTTTTGATTAATTTTTGTTGGAAGATGATTTAGTAGTAGATTGTTTAGAAGAATTGACTGATCACAAAACTCTAATTTGATAGGTGAACTCAGTAGACTTTCCTTCAGCATGGTCCAGGCTCAAAAGTTATGTCTGCTGTATCCTCAGTAGACTATCCGCCTTAGTACCATGGTGTGAAGACTCAATAGTGCTGGACTCAGCAGGAGCAGCATATTGAGAGGTGTTCAGATTTAGTAATGCTGGACTCAGCAGGAGTAACATACTGAAAGGAGTCAGTAGAACTGGACTCAGCAAGAGCAGTTTAATGAACTCAGAGTCGACCTTCAGTAGAGTTGGACTCAACAGGAGTATACTATTGAACCCCAAGTCAGATTCAGCAACGGCCTGACAGTCTCCTTGATTGTCAGAAGGTTCTCAATATTAAATCAGTAGAGTTGTCCGAGGTTGTACACATCAGAGAAGTCAGCTTCAGTATCTGCCTTGAAGTTTGAATGTCTCAACAACTTTCTACACCTCGACCAATGACAAGCAGCCAGCTGTCAAAGTTTTGGTAAAAAGCTGCAAGTCCACTACTTTCCTGAAAAAGAGGAAAGACTCTGCATGATTTCTAAAAGAACCGTTAGCTAACCAAAGAGAGTGACACGTGGACAGTTCGTCTTCCAACGGATCTATCCATAGCCCACCTCTATAAATAGAGAGAAAATCAAATCGAAGAAAAAACAAAGAACACACGAATTTACGAGCCGTTGGTCCCGAGATAAATGTTCAGGGGTGGGGGGGGGGTGAATACACCTGAAAACTTTTTCAACTTAAAACAGTCCAATTCAGGAGAGTGTCTGCTGAATAAATTCAGTAGAACATGCAAGTTGTTCTGGATCGCGTGGACAGAGTGACTGACTATACTGAGGCCTGCTAGCTGATTGATGTCAGAATTCAGTACCGTTCAGTAAGAGTTCAGTAGCGTGCGGAATAGTATAGGCCCGATTCAGTTGAGTTGAACACGTTTTTAAATAAAACTGTTTCAGTAGATTAGCGCACTCAGTTTAAGCTTTGCTGAAACTCTGTTGTATGATTTTGTAAAACGTTTTCCAGTTATGAACAATAAATCAATGCAACAGTAAATGAACACATCGATTTTAAAGTGGTTCGGATATCAAACAATCCTACGTCCATTGTCCCGAAAAGATCAGGAGGCTATTTTATTATACTGAGTTAGTCTCAGTTGGTTTGTGTACTGGAAAAACACGACCTTGAAGATTATACTGAGCAAGTCCCAGTTTACAAGGATGAAACTATAAAGTTTGACAAACTCTCCAACGATGAAGGAGTTCTTAACAATAAGAACAGTTCAAGATATGAACTCCTTCGGGTCTAAGCTATGGATATTTTAGTGGAGCTTAGGTTAGAGGGAAGAGAACAAGGAGTGACTTCTAGACTGATGAACAATGAGGAATAATCTCTCTGGGTTCGTATTCTATCACTTGCATACTAGATGCTTTGATTATATTCAGCTTGGTTCCCTAGAGTAAAGTAGTCGCCTTTCGCGTTGTGTATTTCTCTTAAGTTCTTGCGGAAAGCTTGTGTTCTTGTTTGTTTGTTCGTTGCTCGTCTGTGTTCGATTGTTTTCTTTGATTTGATTTTCTCTCTATTTATAGTCTTGTGTTCTTGTCTGAACGAATCTTTCTGATTTCGGTGTTCTTCTTGACACTGAGCCTTTTCAAAAGCATAGGAAACTCTGTTTTGACGTCATACTTGTTGGCAATAAATATGATCCATGTATAGTGCGACTAGTCATCAATGACCACTAAAGCATACTTCTTGCCTCTGATCGTCACAGGAGAGACTGAACCAAACAAGTCCATGTGCAGGATCTGAAGGATTCCATCCATGGAAGGTGATGGAACTGGTGGATTTTGCTTCTTCGTTTGCTTTCCCTTCAAGCATGCCTTGCACTGAGTGTCATTGCTGAACACTTAATTCCGCAGTCCTCTCACTAGAGCGTCTCTAGCAAGCTTGTTGAGCGTCTTGAAGTTGAGATGGTTGAGTCTTCTGTGCCAGAGCCACCCCGTTCTGTGGTCGTTCTTCGCCAGCAAGCATGCTTCAGGTTCTGCTGAGTTCCAGTCAACAACGTATATGTTCTTTTTGCGCGAACATGAGAACACTGTTTTCCTTGTAGATTTGTCAATGACATCACAGAAACCAGTGTCAAAAATCACCGTATTTGAGTTATCGCAAAATTGACTAACACAGAGAAGATTATGTTGAAGTCCTTCAACATATGATACTCTTGGAACTGTGGTTGTTCCAATACTGAGTGTTCCATTGCCTCTGGTATAGCCTTTTACATTGTCTCCGAACTCGATTATGGGTCCTTCTTCAGTAATATAATTCTTCAGTAGACTCAACGTCACGTGTCTTGAGCATCCATTGTCCATGTACCAGGGGTCATTGTGCACCTCATTCTCTTCTCCTGCCATCAGACACTTTTTAGTATCTTCTTCAAGCCATTGGGCCAAAAAGGCAACTTCATCATCTGATGAATCCATGAAGGAGTCGACTTCATCTGAGTCGTCTGAGAGTTCACCAGCAATGTAGGCTTGTCGCCTCTTGATGAGCTTCTCCCTTCGAGCTTTTCGTGCAGCTCTTTCAGCTATGCTGAGCTCAGGACAGTCACACTAATAATGTCCTAGCTTTTCGCAGTTGTAGCAGGAGGTGACTCTGCTTTCTTTGTTCTCACTGTCTTTAGATTGTGCAAAATCCTCCTTTTTCCTGCATTCAGAAGTATGTGGTTCAGGAGTGCGCTTAGGTGAGTATTCAGACTTACTCTTTGAGTCTGTGACGACTTTGGAAAGTTTTCTGCGCCGCTCATTTTTCTTCTGATATCAGGTGTTTGTTAAAAAGTCAAAATTACGTTCAAATCTCATGTTACCCTATTAGATATAGTGGGTTGACAACGATGAGCTTGGGAAAGTAATTTTATTCTTGTTTTACTTCCTATTCCTTGGCTGGATTAGTAATTAGAAAGGCATGAAAAAGTTATATTATAAAATATGCTTTAGCAACATTGAATGGATAATCAAGACAAATGCAAACATTCAACTAAGAATGAAACGAGGAGAATCCATTTCACATTAACAAATAGTGGCTAGATAATTCTTTGTTGCTATCATGTTCAATACTTTATACTGTTTTCGAGAAGTTGGATGTGTATGTTATAGGTGAAATGCAACTGCCGCCTTACACTTTCAGTTTTAAACTAGTGAAAATTAATGTTATGGACTATGGTTGCATATTTACATGTACTCCAAGTGTTCGACAAAATGTTAAGTCTTATTTTATTGTGAATTCTGAGTCCTATGTTTTCTATTTTGATGTCAAATTTGCTGAAGCATGAGCAACATTCATAAATATCATTAAACGAAGTTTTTCATGATTAGGTCAAGGCGCGCAAGACTAGCTAACTTAACCACACTGCATTTATTTGGAACTAAAGTCAAGGTTAAGGTAGAATTTTCTTTATCTCTATTTGTTATGATGTGGCTCAAATTCTAATTCTTCAAGGAAATTGACTTTCATCCCACATCGAATAATTAATGAAGTTTGTCATTAATTTCACCTATAAATAGATAGGTTCTCTAATTGTTTTAAATGTGTTTCTACGCATCATAGCCCACATGTTATAGGATTAGTTAGTTGGACTAATTGACCATGTTTTGTGGGTATGTGCTTTTGGGCCTATGACCATATTCTGGAGGCCCATTCTGTATTATCATCTTTATTAATGAATTGTTTCTCCGCCGCCCGTGGATGTAGGTCGATTGACCGAACCACATTAAATTCTTTGTGCCTATTTTTTTTTTCTCTTTGTGTTATTCTTTGTTATTATCTTTGTTGGGTTCTAAGAACCCGTTCGTCACACTTTGGAGGGTCGGAAGATCCTAACAAGTGGTATCAAAGCCAAGGTTTGGCTCATGTTGTGACAATGACAATAACAAAGATTGTGGTCGAGAAATTTGAAGGCTTTTGAAGGAGGTGGAGCATGTTTGAGGAGGAAGCACCATGACGTGAAGTTTCACGTTATCAGGGTACCGTTTTGCCAAGGAAGATTCTAGTTTTGAAGATTTAATGATGGATGATCCTTGTTCAAGGGACGCTGCGACTTTGTTGGTATTCTGATTTGGATTAAGCCTATTGAGGCTTTTGCGGAGGCGGTGAAGCAAGATCATTCTGTGTTCGCAATTGGAGTTTTGGTCGATGTGGAGATTTGTTATGTTGGATTGGATATTGGAATTTTCGCCATGGTGGAGATTGTTATGATGTGGCTCAAATTCTAATCCTTCAAGGAAATTGACTCCCATCCCACATCGAATAATTAATGAAGTTTGTCATTAATTTCGCCTATAAATAGATATGTTCTCTAATTGTTTTAAGTGTGTTTCTACGCATCATAGCCCACATGTTATGGGATTAGTTAGTTGGACTAATTGACAATGTTTTTGTGGGTATGTGCTTTTGGGCCTAGGACCATATTCCGGAGGCCCATTCTGTATTATCCTCTTTATTAATGAATTGTTTCCCCGCCGCCCGTGAATGTAGGTCGATTGACCAACCACGTTAAATTCTTTGTGCCTATTTCTTTTTTCTCTTTGTGTTATTCTTTGTTGGGTTCTAAGAACCCGTTCGTCACATTTTGGAGGGTCCGAAAATCCTAACACTATTATAATCTTTGTGGAACTTTTCGTGTATTATAGCACGCAACTATTGATTTTTGACCCCCGAACAGGCACCATGGGATAGACCCGTGGTAGAGGGTTGTTCATACTAGGTCGAGGGCCTATTTATATTATATATATGCAAGGGTGGACCTTTTGGGCTCCTAGCACGGTCAGTCATTACATAGAACTTTCGGGTTAAGCCTTCGGACTATTCATAGCATATGGGCCTTCAGGTCAAGGCATGCTTAATTTTCATGTTGAAGTTCTATATAGTCTATAATTCGGATAATGTTTATCTGACTGAGTTGGCAAATAAATGAAGTGTGGCCTAATTAGTCCCCATCCCAAATTTCTTCGTCAAATTGGTCCCCAATTTTTTAGATTTTGGCCTAATTAGTCATTTCGTTAATTTTATCGTTAGTCAAGAAAAATCTAAAAAATATATCATAATATTCGGAGAGTACTTTCGGAATAAATTTCGAGGATCAATTTGGTCAAAATATTTTTACCCAAAAAATTTATTGAGGACCAATTCGGTTAATATTTTTTACGTAAATTTTATTGAGAAATAATATGGCTAAAATCTTCTTACGGTAAAATATTGGTCGAATTGGTCCTCTACGATAAAAATATTGACCGAATTGCTCCTCAGTAAAATTTACGATAAAATATTGGCCAAATTAGTTCTCATTAGATTTTACACTAACAATATTGACCGAATTGATCTTCAGTAAAGTTTTACGGTAAAAATATTACTCGAGTTTGGTCCTTAGTAAATTTTACCATAAAAGTTTTGGCCGAATCGATACTGAATAAAACTTTTGGGTACAAATTTTGGGTAATAATATTTTCGTCGAATTGGTCATCGAGATTTTATTCCGAAAGTACCTTGGAATATTTTAATATATTTTATTAAATTTGTGTTGACTAATTGTTGACTAGCGGTAAAATTAATAAAAGGATCAAAGTAGCTCAAATCTAAAAATTGGGATCATATGATTAAGAAATTTGAATTGAGAACCAATTCGACCAAAAACTTGAAGACTATTTAAGCCAATTTGCCCACTAAGTTCTCGTACTCACCTCATTATTTATATTTCACATATTACTATCGGACGGATGTTTAAGATGGTTGGTGATGATGGTCTCCGTAAAGAATATTTTGCTTTCTTACTCACTTTTATTAATGAACTACGAAATTCTATATGTGTTTTGCCTTGGAAGAACTAATAATTTAAGTTTAAGTTTGTTTGTACTCTTTATGGTGCATATTTTGTAGAAAGCCTCTTTAATAGAAAATTAAATTTCATGCTTGACTAGTTATTTTCAAATATGGATTTTTCTTGCCGCTTAAACTAGAATACCGATTTATGAAGTTTAAAACTGTTTTTCAAAAGACTTATGCTCTTATAATTCATGAAATTATACGCTTGTTAAGAAATATTTCATTTATGTTTAAAAAAAATATCTTCATGGAAATGCAAGTAATGGCGAGCCCTCTTTGCTTAAGAGAATTGAAGTAAAATATTAATTATAATTAAAGAACGTGACGCTTTAATACACTAATCATTTGAAATCATTGTTCAATAATTTTGTAAAAAATTCATCACCATAATAACTATAAATGTTACTCAAAGTGTTAATCGTAATAAATAAAGTCTTAATTGTCTTAGAAGGAGACTGTCACATTATTCTAAAGTTATTATTTATAATTAATAATAACACGCTTTTCCTTAATAAAAATTGAAAAAAAAAACTTTTGTTTACAATAAAAAAGTCAACAATTGACACGTCTATCCTTAATTGAGAAAAAAATTTCAAATTAAAAAAAAACCAAAAACAAAAACAAAAAGTAAACAGAAAATAGAATAATAATGTTCATGACGTCACAGATCCAAATAAGAGCGGTAATTGAATTACAATTGGATTAAATGGATCAAGTGCACGTGCACATAAGTCCCCTCCTAGGGTAAATGTAATATATAAAATATATAAAAGGAGCGTGGAGAATCTGACCACAAATATTCTGAGCTTCCTTAGATTGATTGTGGCGTCGTTTGTTTTATGCTCTCTACACGTCTCGCTTACTGGCGTAGCTCCGCCGCCGTCACCGGCAGGTAAAGCTATTTTCCATTCTCTTTCCTTTTCTATTCAGCATCAAGTTTTGGTGTTTTTTGGGGATGCTTTTCTGTTAGAATTCGCTTAATCGGTTATTATTGGTTGGGGATACTAAATTTGGTGATGAATTTTAAGTGATTGAATTTTGAATGGTATTACAAATCCGGTTTGTTGCTCATTTTGATTTGTAATCCTTTTGGCTCCCTATGGCCTGTTTAGCCATGTTATAAGTTTTTATATGAAGTTTCTATTTTGAATCTTCAATTTGTAACCTGTATGTGTAATTGTGTGACTATTCTCAAAATTTGATCTTATTAGTACGCAGAATTATTCATGCAAATTACATTCCGATGAAATAGAAGAGCTGATAAGGATCACTTTCTAGGTTCCAATTCCTTTAGGTTCAAGTTATGTGGTTGTAACTGTAACTTGTTAAAAGTTCTGATGGACTGAGTTGTTAGTTGGCATGATTGATAGTGAATTATGAGCTGTTTATGGACATGAAAGTCTGATCCACTGATGGATGTAATTTTTCATCTGCCCAACTTCAAATCTATACCAGATCTTTTCAATTTATAACTCGCGATATTTGTTCACTACTTTATATGGCTGTTGAGACATTGTTGTTTGGCTAGAGACATTGTTTGTGAGTCCATTAGGTTTGCTGCATGTCTGACTGTCTTTCGCATTATAAGGAGATTTTGCTAATGGTCCTGATTTCTGAACCTATTTTTGTTCCATAATATTACTTGTCCTTCTCATATTAAACTATTCATTGGTAGATCCTGTTGTATTTTTTCATCTTGAAACTTTTTTCCTTCTTGCAGATAATAGCTCCAGGAAGAATCCAATGGATTTTCTTTTCAAGCCACTATTTTGGAACCTTCTGATTGCTCCTTAATTGAGCAGGATATTAACAGATGCCCATTCTTGAGGAACATCAATAAGCCAACCAACTTTTCTTTTGCTGCTCTGAGTTTTCCTGCTCCTGTAAGTTGGTTTCCCTCCTTACCCTTAATTATAATAATCTGGGCTTTGGTTTCTCTATTGACAGAATTTTCTGTGACAGCATTACAGTTTAAGCCTTTAGCATCAAATCGAACCTTACTGTTCCCTGCATTCGGATTCTCCATTGCCTTCTATTTTGGTGCGACAAGCATAACATTTTGATGTTCCTTCCTTTTCATTCTATTGTGCAGTCTAATGGAGCTAGAGGCCCAATTTTTCAGGACGACCCTAATTTTGACACGGCCTTCAAGATTTTTCATGGGAAAGATGGGGTTGGGCCTCTCTTGGAGCACTCTTCAGCAACCCTTAACAAACTGGAGACTGATGCTGTGCCAGAATTTAACCATTTAGCGTCAAAAGCTGCATCTATTAGTATGTCATCATTTGGACCAGGAGGACCTTTTGGTTTTCATTCTTTCTTTGGAAAGCATCAAAATAAAGAATCTGAGTCGTCAAGAAAGAACGAGCATGCCCCTAAGGTATTTTTTGTTAAGGCATCCTATATTGCTATATCATGACACACATGCCAACTGCAGTTTAATGATGAAATCTATTTGGTGTCATTAATCTAGGATAATCTCTTTGTGCAAGCCAAATAAACTTGAAAATCACACATGGAAGAAAGAATGCTCCTCTATTGTCCTACTCAAGCATTATGATTGAGGGATTGTATATTTGATTTTCAGGGCGGTTCCTCCGAACACCAAGCACTTGGCAATGAGTGGTTGAAATCAGGAAACTGCCCAATCGCCAAGTTCTACAGAGCTGTAAGTGGCGTTCTTCCACTTGTGGCGACAGCTCTTTGGCCACCCGTCAGACTCATACTCAAATGTCCACCCGCAGTCGTTGCAGCCAGGGCAGCCCTTGCCTGGACTGCCCTTGTTAAAACCATGCGTCCACAGCCCTTACCTGCAAAAGTAGTCATTATCGGTTGCTTAGGCATTGCTGCTAACATTCCGCTGGGTGCTTGGAGAGAGCATACCACAAAGTTCTCACTCTCATGGTTCACCGCAGTACATGCTGCAGTCCCCTTCATAGCCATGCTCAGGAAGTCCGTGTTAATGCCTAAGACAGCCATGGCGTTAACCATTGCAGGTTCTGTACTCGGTCAGATCATCGGCTCAAGAGCCGAGCGCCTACGACTGAAAGCAAAGGCCGAGAGGGCCAAACTGGTTGCACAAGCTTCTCCGGCAGTTGCTTCGTGTTACGGTTCTGTCCATGCAGATGTCCGAACTGCTGTTTTATGTGGGAAGGAGGGAGCAGTATGGGATCCACTTGCTAACAAGATTCCCAAGATCTCATCACCACCACCTACTGTGTGTTTGTGTTTCTGAAGTTGAAGTATATTCAGTTAGATGAACTAATAAGTCTTTTAAGTAAATCTTTTTAAGGCATTGTGTATAAGTTGGAAATACATTGGAGTATGTTTAATTTTAAAAGAAAATTATTATTTTGCTTCGCTATTATCTATCTTAAAATTATAGATGTTGCTCTTCAATTTATTTAGTAGATCGATTCCTATAATTCATGCATGATGTTTGTATAAACTATTATCTTGATGGCATAAGCTAAATGCAAATTAATGAATGACAATTGGTACATGATGGGCAAGAATCTTTTATAATGCAAAGAAAATTGGAAGAGATATACGAGATAATATGTTAAAAGGACATTTTATCTTTTCATATACAACACCAATTCTCTCTCTTTCTTTCTCTCTCTCTCTCTTTTTTTCTCTCTTTTTCATACCAAACAAAATACACTATTCTTCTTATCTCTTTCTTTCTCTTAACTTTCAATTCTCATTTTCTTTAGTCACCAAACAAAGGCTAATGTGTGGTAAGAAGCTATATAAATAATTAGCTTCAAACATGAAATCTTTAAATATATCACTGTAGTTTCATAATCATACGACATATAATAATATTTATTATCCAATTTAACATATACGAATACTGGTTCAAAATAGATTTTGGAACATTTATGGGCCAGGAACAAACTCTTCGGCCCACAAACTCATCTTCTTCGCTTCTAAACGACTAAACCCATACACTACCAATTCTTCTAACACCTCCGACTCTAAAACCCTCTTCATTTTCGTTGCGCCTTCACATATTTCTGGTACTTTTTTCCAATTTCTAGCTAATTATTTTTCGACTATTTCCTGATTTTTGGATTCCTTGGTTGATTTTTGGTCCACAAAAGAGTGTTTGCACTGATTTGGGAAGCTGAACATTGGTGTAGGACAAAATGGGTTGGAAGGCAGCACAGAAATTGATTCACCACTGGAAGATTCTAAGAGGTGATAATGTAAGGGAGCTGCTTCATACCCTTCTTCTTTTGATTTATGAAATATTGTAATTGCCAAGGATTCTCATCTCTGAATTGCTCCTTCGCTGTGGTTGGCAGGTTATGATAATTAGGGGGAAAGATAAAGGGGAGACTGGTACTGTTAAGCGTGTTGTTCGATCTCAAAATCGCGTTATTGTTGAGGGCAAGAATTTGGTAACCTATTTGGCTAATTTATTAAAGGAATTCGTATTTGATTGAATGTGATTTATATCTGAAAGTGCAAAAAAAGGTTCATTTCTCGTTGTTATGTTTGCTCTTTCGGTGGGTTTTTGCCAGACATGAAACTCAAAATGGCAGAAGAGCTGTGTTAGGGCTGAGTTAACTAAGGGAATATCAGTTTTTTGTTTATTGCATCATACCATATAATGTTAAACTCCTGCTTTATCTTGACCAGGGGCTTATAGTTCTTATCTTGAGTTTCAGCATCTTCTCGCTGTGGGGTTCCTCTGATTTATAATAATGTCTCTGCAGGTGAAGAAACATATCAAGCAAGGGCAAGGTCATGAAGGTGGGATTTTCACAGTTGAAGCCCCTCTTCATGTTTCAAATGTTCAGGTTGTCGATCCAGTGACAGGGTGAGATGCTAATGCCTTTTATTGATTGTTTTATCTTTTTCCGAATGAATGGTGGCTAACTTTTGCCTGTAGGAAGCCCTGCAAGGTTGGCATTAAATATTTAGAAGATGGCAGCAAGGTTCGAGTATCAAGAGGCATTGGAGCATCAGGATCCATAATTCCTCGTCCAGAAATCTTGAAGATGAGGACCACCCCTAGACCTACAGTTGGTAACTTTCAGATTCTTGCATTTTCATCATTTATGCATCTCATTTATTTGGAGCATGGGCATGTATATACATCCAGCCATTGAAATATACTTTTGAATCTGTTCAAAACCAAGATATTATAGCATGGCAGCCTGCACCATGAAGTCACCTATTTATGAGCGGATGCTCTAATTGTTGAGCTTGAATGTAGCTACAGGTGTATTTACATTGAATTATAGCCATCAATGCATAAAGTTTGTAACTTGGAATTGTTGATAACTTCATCTTCTCGCAACAATGATATGTTCACTGTCGGAATGAAAGAGGCAGTGATGTACCTCCCTTGTGTTCCTACAAGAGATTAGAGATGTCATTTCAAATAAGGAATCCGTTTCTCAAGTTGGATCTTCAAATACATGCATCTTTTTTTTTTTTAATATCTATTTTTATTCTGATACTGCAAAATGAAATCAAGGAACTTAACATCAAGCATGAATTAGAGAATATTTGTATTTGATTTTTCTGTTTATTTATGCTCCGTTTAGGCAATATGTTTTTAACTCTCCTGAGAAGTAAATTACATGAGGATCATAAACTCCTTATAAAGTTTTGGACATGATTTGCTTGGTGCTAATGGTTCAATAACTCCAGGCTTATAGCAGAGTTGTTTAACGGTTTATGAAGTTATTTATTTATACTCGGACAAGCTTATTCTCATTCTTGTATCCTGTTGTGTAGTTGGTCCCAAGGACACTCCAATGGATGTGGTTCTCGAGAAGACTTATGATCCTCAAACTGGTAAGGGAATGCCGGCTCTCTAAGAACCATACCCCGAGAGGAATGCTGCTTTATTATGTTTGTGCCTTGGGAACACACTTAGTAGAGATTTTGTTAATTTCTTCTTGACCTTCCTAATTGTATTGGTGGTTTGTTAGTTATTTCTTCCAACTTCTTCCAAACATTCCATTCTGAAGGACTAAATGAAAGTACTCTTCTAGGCAATAAAATATTAATTTATGATGGATAATTCTACATTCATAGAAACATGATTTACCAAAGCAAGCCAAGACGCAAACACCTAAACAAAACATGTCCCTCAGCTTTCAAAATGCTAAAAACAAGCAACAACAAGCGAGTACCCTTAAACTAAACAGCACTAGCAAGCGGTGTATGCACAATCAAAACTTGGGTTTGGCGTAGAGGTGCTACTTATTTTTTACAAAAGCTATTACCACCACTACTAGATACTAGAAACTCAAAACCCACCAACGTATTGCTTCGATGCGGTTCCGTATCTCCCAGAGTTGGCATTATTGCCCCCAGGAGCAGCAGGGCAATCCCTTGCCCAGTGGCCTGTTTGATGGCATTTAAAGCACTCGCCCGATGCAGCCCCAGCCCCAGCCCCAGCCCCAGCCCCAGCCCCAGGGTTTGCATTAGGGCAATCCCTTGACCAGTGGCCCGGTTGATGGCATTTGAAGCACTCCCCAGATGCACCACCACCACTCACCGTACTGCTAACACCACCTCCATATGATTGCCCTGGACTGCTCATAAGGCTTGGGCAGTTTGCTGAGTTATGCCCAGAGCTGCCACAGCAACTACAGATTGTATATGTTCCAGTTGAAGGAAATGCAGATGCGCCATACTGGTTACCATATGAACTCATACCTGCACCACTCACGCTAGCTACATTACTAGCAATTCCACTGTAATTCGTAGCAACCCCTGAAGGTTCGGTTGTAAGCCCAGATGTTGAGATTACTTCACTTTTTGGAAGAACATGACCTGAATCCTCTCCTTTTGATTTAGCTACAAAGTTAAGCAGATACTTTGTCTCTGTTTGGAAATTAACCTTCTCCGCTCTCACAACTGTTGACTTAACCCTCTGTTCATCACTGAAAATCTCTTCCTTCACTTTCAGTTTGAATGTAAACTGAGTAAAAAGAACATCACGAACAAGCTCAGAGAATTTCTCATCGTCTTGTTCTTCATACTTCAAGTAATACATCTCCTTGGCTGATCTGCCCATTATCTCCTCTCCGCTCTCTTGGAATGCAGTCACCCATGTTAACCCAGTGTGATCCTGGATTTGCATCTGGAGGATATACCTGTAATCACAATCAACTAACTGGTCACATCTATCACATTGCCATTTTCCATCCCCGTTATCTGTAACCTTTTTGTTGCATTGCCGATCTCCAATCATGAGAGGACATGCATTGTAGCAAAAGTTGTCCAGTTTTATGAATGTTAGAGTGGCAGAAACAGTGATCCAATCTGGCTTTTCAGAGGTCCCTAACTTTTCATCTTTGATCTGGGATATAGTTTTACGTGCATCTGTGCGCGCTACATTTGATTCATGTGACAGAGATATTGCAGGTGTGCTCTTCCCAATGCTGTTGAACCAAGTTTTAAGTTTGTGAGTCTCCGGGAAATCAGGTTCAATAAACAACTGGCTGCTGGATATGGTGCCCACAGATTTCCCATTAAAATCACTAACCCTAGCAGATTTGACTGCCAAAACAGGAAACATCCCAGAATCACACATGGTTTGTAGGGTTTGTCCTTCAGCATTGCAGAAGTTTCCCCACAAAGTCAACTCAACACTTCTCCCAGACATGTCCTTCAATTGGAGTGCTCTTTTTTGAGTTTCAGTACCATTTTTCCGCATTATAGAGCTCGGTGGATTGATTGAAGAGACAATAGCAATCACATCCAGCACACTATTGCTCTCCATGCCTTCAATGTCAATTATGGGCCGGAAATGGAATTGCTGCTGTGGGATGGATTTGTCATCCTCATAACAAGGCTGGACAGTTGATGTATTATCCAGCATTATTTCATGATCATTCCGTAGGTGATTAAATGCCTTTTGAGCAGGTTTCAGTGTCCCTCTGGAGATCATATAAACCCTACCAGTCTCAATTTGCGGGTAAAATTGATCCGCCACAGCATTGAAGCAAGTTACCCTTATTTCTCCACCCTGAGAATCAAGAAGATCAAATGAGAACACTTTTCCATCACCTCGATTATTATTGTAGTGCCTGAGTTCACCCTTTGCTGTCACTCTGGCCCTAATTGTCCACCTGCCTTGATATGGATTTAATGCAGCAATAGGAATTATCCTTGGAGGAGCTTCATTTTTAGCTATTGGCCCTCTGTTGGCAAAGACTGGAGATGGCTGATGATATGAAGGGCGGACATAATTGTTCATAGGAGCCTGTGGAATGCCAGAATCAACTTCTTGTTTGGGATATGTTGACGAAGCATTCGAAGGGTTATTATACCTTCCTGAATTCATATTGCCAGAAAACGAACTACCATAAGTATGTGCGCTTGCATTGTAGTCTTCCCCTGACGGTTGAACTTGAGGCCCACCACTCATAGTTGGCCTTGGACCAAACTTACTACCAGCTGAACCAGCACCATGAGGATTACCACCAGCAAGAGCTGGCTGGTTCATTGGATGACCTGGTGCAGATGATTTGGCTACCAAAGAGGCATTCCCGTCATTCTTGGCTGGAAATAGCTTCGGTAGACCAATAAGATCACATTTTTCAATCAACACTTCAAGATCAATGATGATGATAATCCTGCTCAAAGCCCAAAGTATATATAGTTAAGGATCTGTAACATAAAATCAATAATGGTCCACGAAAATATGGTGCATATAAAAGAAACTACATAGATATCACACCTAGGGATATACTCCAACTGTATACCATAAAGTATACACCAAGTTGATTATTTGCAGGCTTTGAAGAAGGGAGACACCATTTTTGTTAGTTAATATGTACATCTGGGTATATAGATCGAAGTGTATTTTAATTTGGTTTGGCATCGACAGAATTAAATTAGAAACCCATCTAAAAGTTCGACGCCAGCGTATCTATATCTAAACTAGAATAAACAAAATTTTGTAGTCCTTGAAGGACACTTATGCAAAATTAGGAATGATTTCACATCTAAATGGAATTGCTCCATGATTGATTAGAATTCATCAATATGTTCACAAGATAGATTAGAAGAAGGCAATAACCTCATTTCAGAAGCAAAACAAAAGATTTGATATGCAAAAATCACCCCCAAAAAAAAACTAGATCTTGAAGATTAAATGTATCCTTTCCCTGAAGAAAGATCACACAATCAAAACCCCAACTCACACAATTAACATAGCCAAAAACAAATAACAATTTGAATTACTCTAAAGCAACGAAAAAAAATTCAATTTTCAACAGGAACGAAGTGACAATAGGAAAAAAAAACCCTTACTTTTTGTTCTGAATATCGTTACAGACGAACTGCAATAACCGGACGATGGAGCTCTTCTGCAGCTTCCCAGATTTTACCAATTCATTCCGCTGGGTGGCGAGCATGCCTTGCTGAGAGAACTCTCCGTCCGAGAGTAGGATCCGGTATCGCTCGGTGTTCTGATGCAGAGTGGTAACAGGACGTACATCAGCAATCTGCAACACCGGATTTATGTCGGTCTGTGCAGCGTCGCCGGTCGACATCAAAGCTATTGCGCCCTCCGTCAATTTGATAAAAGACATTTCCAGATGATTTGAGGAACGGGTTTGAGAAATTTTCTTGGATTTCGAGGGTTTGGAGGGAGAAAGGGGAAGGTGAGGAGTTTTGAAAACCCTAATGAGAAAACCGAAAAGAGGAGATAGTGGGCGCCAAAAGACGAAAGGATTTGTTTAGTGCGAAGGAAGCTGTTCCCTACTTAGAGCGTATGTAAACCGACCCAATAGGACTTGTCTCAATTCTTTTCAAAACGCATATTAAGAATTGTTGGTAGATGATTCAGTAGTATAGTGTTAGAAGATTTGAATACTCTCAAATCCTAATTTGATTAGTGAATCATTGAGTTTGAATTGTTATGCCTCTTGTCTCTGAGAGTTTCAAACTCAATAGACATTCTTTTAGCATGGTTCAGACACTCGGTTACGTCTGCCGACTCTTGATGGACTATCGGCCTCGCACTCATGGGAGTGAAGACTTAGTAGTCTTTGGACTCGAGCAAGAGCAAAGATACCGAAAGGAGTCGGTAGAGCCCGGACTCAGCAGGAGCAGTTCATTGAACTCAGAGTTGACCTTCAGTAGAGTTGGACTCAACAGGAGTATATCACTGAACCAAGGTCAGACTCAGCAACGGCCAGATAGTCTTCTTGACTGTCAGTGATCTTACTTGATCAATAGAGTCAAACAAGGTATTCAGAGAAGTCAGCTTCAGATCTGCCTTGAAGTCTGTTTGTCTCAACTACTTTCTACACCTCGACCAATGACGAGCAGCCAGCTGTCCACTTTCTGAGTCAACTTATTTCCAGAAATGGAGGGAAAAGACTCTGCCAGATTTCTTTGAAAGAGCCGTTAGCTACCCAAAAGAGAGTGACACATGGATCATCGTCTCCAACGGATCTTTCCATGGCTCACCTCTATAAATAGAGGGAAGAATTCAAATTGAAGCTCACCTAGAAAACGAGACCAAGAACACACACGAGTGATTACGAGCAAACACCTACCGACTTAAGCTTTCCGCAAGATCTTCAGAGAAATACTTCAAGCGAAAGGCGACATTCTTGCTCAAAGGGAACTAAGCAGAATTAGAATCAATAGCCTCTAGTATCCAAGTGATTGAACACGAATCCAGAGATCATATTCCTCACTGCTCGTCACTCTAGAAGCCACTTTCTTGTTCCCTTTCCTCTAACCTAAGCTCAACTGAATATATCCATAGCTTAGATCGAAGGAGTTCATCCCTGAACTGTTCTTACTCGTAAAGAACTCCTTCATAGTTGGAGAGTTTGTCAAACACTTCAGTTTGATACTTGTAAACTGAGACTTGCTTAGTATAATCCTCATGACCAGTGTTTTTCCAGTGCACAAACCGATTGAGACTAACTCAGTATAATAAAATAGCCTCCTAATCTTTTCGGGACAGTGGACGTAGGATTGTTGATATCCAAACCACTTTAAAATCGCTGTGTTCTGTGTTCTGTTTTTACTGTTGCATTGATTTCTGTTCATACTGAAAATTATCTTTCAAAATCATGCAACTGTGTTTCAGCAAAGCTTAAAAGATTGCACTAACATACTGAAACAGTTTTAATAAAAATGTTTTCTAACTCAATTGAATTGGGCCTACACATTTCCGCACTCTACTGAACTCTTACGAACGGCATGCGAATTCCGACATCGGTCGGCCTAGCGGACCTCGGTATAGTCGGTCCACTCGTCCACGCGATTCAGAACAACTTATTTGGTCTACTGAACTTGTTCAGCAAGGCACTCTCCTGAAAAGGACTGTTCGCGTTTTAAGTTGAGAAAGTTTTCAGGTGTATTCACCCCCCCTCTACACCTGAACGTTTATCTCGGGACCAACAATTGGTATCAGAGCAGGAGTTCTCTAAGACTCTTGTTATCTGAAACTGGTCTACTTGAACGGATCATGAAAACGTTTTCAATGCATATCATTCTTCATTCATATCACTATTTAAAATGTCTGATATGTCAGGAATCAGGATGGTACCCATGTTCTCAGTAGAGAACTACGGGGTATGGCGAGTCAGAATGGAAGCTCATCTGACTTCCCTCCACGACAGCATGACAAAGGTCTTGGAAGACGGACCTATCGTTCCTATGATTGATAGTGTCGAAACCCAGGATCCAGCACAAGGAGGAGGCATGGTAACCGGGAAGAAGATCCCCAAAGACAGAAGCCTTTTCACTCCTGAAGAGAAGAAGCTTCACAATCTAGACCGGGTTGCCAGAAATGACATACTGACCACCTTGAGTGACTCCTATCTCGGAAGAGTTCAGGACTGCAAGTCCGCCAAGGAACTCTGGGATGCTCTGGCGCTACTGAGTTGGGGGACTCAGAAGATCAAAGCTAACAAACTAGCGCTGGAACTTCAGAAGCTGGAGAGACTGTCTCTCATGCCTGGCGACACGATTGAAGACAGTATCAATGGGCTGGGAAAGACATTTTCCAACCGAGAGATAAATCTCAAAATCTTGAGAGCACTGTCGGACGAACATTGGACTCCATTTGCTACTTTTCTTAGACATTCTGATCTTGATATTGTTTCTCCTGATCATATATTTTCAGAATTAAAAGCTGAGGAGTTCGAGTTTGGTCTACCCCAAAGGGAAGCAGCGAGCTGAAGCTGACACACAGATCGACCATGCTTTCAAAGCACCAGTCAGCACAGCAGCTCCCGCATCTAGCAAGGCTGAGCCTTCAAACAGCGATCTACAAGAAGGAAACCTAGCTAAGAAATATGCACTGCTTGCCATGAAGTATCAGAAGGAGAAGGAGAGGCACAGAAAGCTCTCTAGAGTCGTCAGAGACTCAAAGAGTAAGTCTGAATATACACTCAAGCGCACTCCTGAATCACATACTTCTGATTGCAGGAAATAGGAGGATTCAGCTCAGTCGAAAGACAATGAGAGCAAAGAAAGCAAAATCACCTCCTGCTACAACTGTAAGAAGCTAGGACACTACCAATACGACTGTCCTGAGCTCAGTGCAGCTGAGAGAGCGGCACGAAAAGCTCGAAGGGAGAAGTTCATCAAGAAGCGTCAAACATATATTGTCGGTGAACTCTCAGACGACTCAGATGAAGTTGACTCCTTCATGGATTCATCAGACGATGAAGCGACATTCATGGCCCTAGAGCTTGAAGAAGATGCTAAAAAGTGTCTTATGGCAGGAGAAGAGGATGAGGTAAACTCTCACGCACCATTTAACTCCTCTTCACACTGCACACACGACACTATTTCAGGTGCAGATGAGAATCTGGACGTCGCGATCGCATATGAAGAACTACTCAACGAGCAGATTCAGATGAGCCTGTAGCTTAGTAAGACTCTTCAGGAGTTGGATACCCTGAAAGTGGAGAATCAGAGACTTTCTCAGGAGAGTCAGGTTGCTACTGAGTCAGAAGGACTTGTGTTGAGACTCAGGGAGGAGATTAACACTCTGATGGCCAAGTCTTAGCATCAAGAAGATCAGATCTCAGTACTGACCAATGACTTGACTCAGAAGGATACTGAACTGAGTCTAGTGAAGCAGAAGTTCTTAGAACTTCAGACCGAGCATGAAATGCTTAAGAAGAGTGATGATGTCTTAAGGAATCCGATGACAGAGCGATACATGGGAGACGAGAAAAAGCTTGAGGCGATGCTAGCCAACAACAAGCCAAAACATTGCAAGGAGGAACTCGGGTTCAGCCACGGAGCCTCCTCATCTGCCCCCGTACGCTCAGAGAATCGGCTGATTGATAGGTTTATTCAAGGGGAGACTATCAATGCTGAGATCCTGAACCCCTTAGCAAAGAACAAACAGAAGATGAAGGCACCTCATCCTAGCTATCATAATTCTGACAAGAAGATTAGCTCAAAATCACCCCAGTTCAGTCAAGGCGGAACCATCAGAGTCAAATGGGCTGATCAGTATGGACCTCCACAGCTGACACATCCAGCTCAGTATGGGTCGTATTATTATGATCCTATAGTCAAGAGAGGATCCAAGAGTCAGAAGAAGAAGAAGAAAGCCGTTCAGAAGGCTAAGGTCAGCAGTCCACCAACTCAGAAGATCAGGACTCCTAAACCAGCAAAGCCTCAGAAGTCAGCATCGACCAGTCCAGTGGTCAAGTATGTTAATCAAAGTGGGAACAAACTGTCTAAGACCACCAGGGTCGTGAGAAAGATTTAGGTTTCCAAAACTAACATCTAAGGACCCAAAATCAAAAATAAAGGGTACCCGAATATAATTCTGTTTTGCAGGTGCACAAGGACCCTTGGTACGTGGACAGCGGATGCTCATGACATATGACGTACCAGAGGAACCTACTGAAGAATTATACTACTGAAGAAGGGCCCAAAATCGAGTTCGGAGATAATGCAAAAGGCTATACCAGAGGCTATGGAACACTCAGCATTGGAACTGCCATAGTTCCAAGAGTATCATATGTTGAAGGACTTCAACATAATCTTCTCTCTGGTAGTTAATTTTGTGATAACTCGTATAGAGTGATTTTTTATGCTGGTTTCTGTGATGTCATTGACAAATCTACAAGAAAACAGTGTTGTCAGGTTCGCGCAAAAAGAACATATACATTGCTGACTGGAACTCAGCAGAACCTGAAGCATGCTTGCTGGTGAAGAACGACAACAAAACGGGGTGGCTCTAGCACAGAAGACTCAACCATCTCAACTTCAAGACACTCAACAAGCTAGCTAGAAACGCTCTAGTAAGAGGACTGCCGAATGAAGTGTTCAGCAAAGACACTCAGTGCGAAGCATGTCTGAAGGGAAAGCAAACAAAGAAGCAAAATCCGCCAGTTCCATCGCCTTCCACGGATGGAATCCTTTAGCTACTACATATGGATTTGTTCGATCCAGTCTGTCCTGGGACGATCAGAGGCAAGAAGTATGCTTTAGTGGTCATTGATTACTACTCGCGCTACACATGGGTCATATTTATTGCCAATAAGTCTGACGTCAAAACAGAGTTGCCTGCGCTTCTAAAAAGGCTCAGTGTCGAGAAGAACACCGAAATTAGAAAGATACGTTCAGACAGAGGAACTGAGTTCCTGAATTTGATGGTGGATGAATTCGATGGTGGAAGAGTTCTCCAAAGCTGAAGGCATAGAGCATGAAATGTCTGCTGCACGCACGCCTCAACAAAATGGGATTGCTTGAGAGGAAGAACATAACACTCAAAGAAGTAGCAAGAACCCTGCTCGCAGAGTCAGGACTCCCATCTAAATTATGGGCAGAAGCAACTGATACTGCATGTTATACTCAGAACAGATCTCTACTGACGAAGCAACATCAAATGACACCATATGAATTATGGAACGACAGGAAGCCTTTTTTATCTTATTTCCATATTTTTGGGTGTTCGTGCTTTATCCACAATAATGGAAAGGATCAGTTAAAGACTTTTGATAGCATGTCAGACCATGGAGTCTTCTTAGGATACTCACGGGTCAGCAAAACCTTCAGAGTTTTTAACTACCGGACCCTTTGCGTGGAGGAAAGCCCTCATGTTATTTTTAATAAGTTTGCTACTGAAGACAGGAGCAGAAACTCAAATTCAGAATCTGAGGACATCCGTAAACAACTATAGGATCTGAGCTTAAAAGACAATGTTGAGAAGATCCAGCTGTGTTGGGATGATGATTTAGAAGAGGAAATTGAAGATAAGACTAATGAATCTCTCAGCCAGCAGCAGACATAGCTGATCAGATTGACTCTGCTGAACAGAGTCAATCCCAGGTAACTCAGGTTGATGAAGAAACCCAAGTGTTAACTGAGACCTCTACTGAGAATAATAATTCAGGGGGAACAAATGTTCCTGAGCTAAATGCCCCTGAACCTGGTGAATCAGTAGACCCAACTCTAGTAACTGAATTACTTCAATCTCTGAATAGTACAACTGAAATGCCTAACTCACCTACTATCTGTGTTGAACAAATTTCAGATGAAGAGTTAAAACATCGTCGATCGTGGCTGGACGCTCACACTTCTGATTTAATTATTGGAGATCCTTCAGCTAGTGTAAAGACAAGATCCAGATTCTGTCAGGGAGAAGGCGCACTATATTCCTGCTTCTTGTCTACTAAAGAACCTCAGTCAGTTGAGGACGCACTTAAGGATGCTGATTGAATCATCGCCATGTAGGAGGAGCTGAATCAGTTCACGAGAAACGAAGTATGGGAGCTTGTTGATAGACCCCGACATCAACATGTGATCGGAACTAAATGGGTCTTCAAGAACAAGCGAGATAAAAACAACGTCATAGTAAGGAACAAAGCAAGACTCGTGGCAAAAGGCTACTGTCAAGCCGAAGGGATAGATTTCAACGAAACGTTCGCTCCAGTTGCAAGATTGGAGGCAATCAGACTATTCCTAGCCTATGCAACACATTAACGCTTCAGAGTATATCAAGTGGATGTGAAGTCTGCATTCCTGAATGGCATGCTGAAAGAAGAAGTCTATGTAGAACAGCCTCCCGACTTTCAGTAGGGACATCAAGTTTATAGACTCAGAAAGGCTCTGTACAGGTTAAAACAAGCACCCAGGGCTTGGTACGATACCCTGTCTGAGTTTCTTCTTCAGAAAGGTTTTTAGAAGGGCACAGTAGACCGCACACTATTCAGCATTCGTCTGGACGACGACATATTACTTGTGTAGGTGACATCATTTTCGGATCTAAGAATGTTACTATGTGTCAACAATTTGAGAGAATGATGAAGGATAAATTCGAGATGTCAATGATGGGAGAGATGAATTGTTTCCTCGGATTTCAAGTCAAATAATTAGATAATGGAACGTTCATCAATCAAGGCAAATACACTCGAGACCTCATCAAGAAATTCGGTTGCACATCCGGCAAACCAATCAAAATCCCGATGAACATGAATATGAAAATCGATCTTGACAATGAAGGAGTATCAGTAGACCATACTGAATTTCGCGCAATTATTGGTTCATTATTATATCTAACTGCTACTAGACCTGACATAACTTATGTTGTAGGTGTCTGCGCTCAATTTCAGGCGAATCCTAAGCAGAGCCATATGGACTCAGCAAATAAGATTCTTCGCTATCTCAGAGGAACACCTGATATGGGTTTATGGTATCCAACAGATGATAATATTGAACTAACTGGTATTCTGATGCTGACTATGCAGGATGTAGGATTGACCGAAAATCAACTTTGGGTACTTGTCAGTTCCTTGGCAGTAAGCTGATCTTATGGTTTTCAAAGAAACAACATTCAATAGTGACGTCAACTAGTGAAGCTGAATACATGGCTGCCGGAAGTTGCTGCGCCCAAATCCTTTGGCTGAGACAGCAGCTACGCGACTATAATGTCATTCAGAATGAAGTGCCGATCTTCTGCGACAACTCCAGTGCAATTGCAATCACTCAGAATCCTGTACTTCATACTAGATGCAAGCACGTGGACATCAGACACCACTTCATTCGTGACCATGTCGAAAAGAAGGATATCAGAATGGAGAAGATCCATACTGACCATCAAAGGGCCGATATTCTGACCAAGCCTCTAGCTGAAGCCAGATTCAGAGAACTTTCAGTAGAGCTAGGTCTGCTGGACCCTACTGACTCAAGTCAGTAAGTGGATTCAGGAGAGGAGCATTCAGCAAGGGGGAATGTTCACTCTCAGTACTGGACTCATTCAGTACATGGAGATTCAGCAACCATCTACACGAGGTATCAGCTGACTACGATGTTCAGTTGGTAGGTTTGCGTATCTCTTTTCAGTAGCCAACATAATATTTAATACATTAATGATTCTGATTCAGCATCGTATTCAATGCCTTAAAAGAATGTCATTTAATATAACTATTTTCATTAAATGCACGACATTCTATGCTAAGTTTGCTGAATTCTGCCGCGCATTAAATGCTTGTCTTATCAAGTTACTTCTTTGGCTATATACAACTGTAAGTTGACTTAGGCGGCTACAATGATCATTGCCTATTTTATAACATAAAATCCTGACCGTCCATCTCATAAAGCAGATTTAAACTGAACCGTCGATTTTGAACTGTTCATCTTCTTGATCATATATATCACGTTCAAAGTAAAAAAAACCGCCATTTTCACTCTCTGCAACTTAACCCTAAAAATTTCTGAGAATTAAATCCCTTGCTTGCACACTGCATTCACTATTTCTCAGCGATTATTACGGTAGATTTCATTGCCTATTCAGTGGATCATACTTATATTCTCAAAATAGTTTTTTTGATACTGATATTAAGTTTTGCAGATTCTAGATATGGCATCTTCAAACATTTCAGTCATGGTTCCGGTAAACATGGTAGAAATCCTTGAGAAGGACAGAGTCTGGTGCGAGCCGATTATGGAGTTCGACACCTGCAAGCTTGATATTATGACGAAGGTATTTGAGGCACTGAGGGCATCAGGCCTTGAGGGATTCTTGTCAAGGAAGCCTGCTTTCTTCCTTCCTCGCCAGATTTCGGAGCTTTATTTGAACTCCGACTCAGTAGACGGCGATATAGTGGGGCGGTTCATCATTCATCAAGTTATTGACCCCGCTAGTGCTGACTCAGAGATCAAGCAGATGTCCATTAAGGAAGCCCTCCAGAGGAGCTTTCAGTTGCCTAGCTCAGGGATTAGTGTTGCTGGCTACAAGGACGACATGATCGATGAATACTTGGAAGTATTATGTGGCGAGCCGACGACATTCAGGGCGACATTCTCTAAGAATTGCATGCTGCCGCAGTTCAGAGCACTGGCTTATATTGTCACGCAGATTCTGACAAGCCAAGCTGGCTCTTTTGACCAAGTCTCCAGGCCTAAGCTCCAGATGATGATGGCCATTTATGATAGAGCTCAGGTTAACTGGACGAAATTCTTTCTGAAAGAATTCCAAACTCAGGCTGCAAAGTTCGATAGGATCACGAACAACCTAACAGTCAAGGGAAAGCTTTTGTATGGGATGAAGCTGACTGTAATGATAGAGGATTTCTGTGGTGCTGACCACATTACATATGCAGACAAGGCGTACTTCAACCCTAAAAAGATTTGATTCCATAGAAAAGCAGCAGCCCTTCAGCAGATAGGGGCAGGGCCTGCTGAGGCTAAGAAAGGGAAGAAGTCTACTCCCACAAAGAAGAGGTCAGCACCGAAAGCTGCTCAAAAGACTCCGTCTAAGAAGCAGAAAGTCTCTGAACAAGCAGTTATTATTCCTCCCTTCCGTCTGCGAGATGACTCAGATTCTTCTGAGAAGACTGTCTCAGTGAAGAAAGCAGTCTCCACTGAAAGAGGAGTGACAGTGGAACAGGGGTCCGATGCTGAACCGACAACACCCATCTCTCAGACCCCACTGGACGTTCCACCTATCAGCAGTATCCCTTCTGCTGAGAAGGCTTTGTCTCCAAGTGAAGTAGATGACTCGGAGACAAGCTCAGAAGCCGAGACCATCAGATTAGAGGCTGAAGCTCTTCAGAATAGAGCCTCCCGAGAAGTCTCAAAGGCCATACCTGAGATATCAAGTCACTCTGACTTGGTTTCTCTAGCGAGACAAGCCAGGCTTCACATGCTCATTCGGTTCCAGGAATGGTTCTCACTGAACAAGCTCATCCTTCACCATACCTACGAACAGCTGCATGAAGAGGAGTTGATTCTCCGAGAGCAGATAGGATATTCTGAGCCTGCAGACATCAGGTCGATGGAAGATCTAAGGGCGGCAATGCTGGCTATTTTGAACGGTCGAATTCCTACAGCAACCGTGCCTTCTGATGGGTCTGATCAGGACCCGCCCAGTGATACAGGCCCTGAGAAGCCTGTTGAGGGAACTCAACTAGAGGAGGGTTCTCAACGCTCAACTGTTGAAGTACCACTCAACATCCTCCCTCCAGGAAAGTTGGTAGCTGGAACCTCTCAGGCCACGGACCCAGAACAGCTGTTGCTGGGGTCTGCTTTTGAGGTTGCGCCCACCTCGCTAAGGCCCTAAAGAGTCAAGGAGCTCAGAACCGACTACTGGCCAAGGCTGTCCACATGACATGGAAACAATCAACTATTGCTCAGAGTGAGGAGATAAAGGAGCTAAGGACCTCTATTCAAAATTCAGCAGCTCCTGACTTCTCGATCATTCTCACCGACGCTTTAGCCACTCAGAGAGCAGAGTTTGAGAAGCAACAGGCATCGCTGGAGGCTGTCCAGAAGAAATTACTGGAAGATTATAAGGCATCCACTCAGCACATACTGAATCTATATCTTCACTGAGTCAAGCTTCAGAGCTCAGAATCCAATCACTTCAGAAGACTTTGGAAGAGAAGATTGATGCCAAGTTCCAAGGTATTCAGACGTTGGTGGATGCCTCACACAAGAAATATAGTGAGGATCTAATTATTGAGAGGAACGACCTCCACCAACGGTTTGAGACGATGCAGAAGGCCTTGGACAGGCTTGCATCTGCATTTGATGGTTTGAACTAGGTTGTTCAGGTCCCTACCCATAGCTTAGCTGATGATGCCAAAAAGGGGGAAAGGACACCAAGGGGGACAAGATCAGTACGTGGAGCAGCTGGAAGTCGATCAGCTCCCACTGACCCCCAAGGAAATCCAGGTCAGGCCCAAGGTGTCTCAGGCGCGGGCGATGTAGGGCGTGCTGAGACTGGCCCAAGCGGCTCAGGACCAAAGGATTCAGCAACCCAGACTCCTACTGAACATATCCAGGAGGTTGCTGAATTCCTAGAGGAGGACTCAGACGAGGAGGAGACTCCTCTGTCTCCTCCAGTGGCGGGAAAGGGGAAGAAAAAGATAAAACTCCCAACCCCACCACAGAAAGGGACAAAAAGATATATCAGCCCTGAGGAGCAAGCTCAAATAGAGGCTGATGAAAAGCTTGTCAGGGATCTTGCTGAAGCAGAAGCTGCCAATAAACCTAAGAAAGCCCCTGCCAAAGCTAAGACAAAGGTCTCAGGGGGAAGAAATCCAGGGACTAGGCCACCCCTAAGAAAACTGAGAATCGGCGATGAAGCCGACAAGGAAAAGGAGACTGAACAGTAGCAGACACAGTAGGACAAGTCCAAGACTGGCCAACAGGGTGGAACTTCAGGTTCGAAATCCAAATCTCAATCACCTGCTGAGTCAGAGGAACAACCCCATGTTCCCTCCTACGTCCCCTCAAAAGAACAAGAGCTTGAAATGAAAGAAATTTAGGACACTATGGACAGAGCCTTGGACAGAACAATTGAGGCACGATAGATCAGTGAAGCCCGTGAGAGGCTTAGGATTGCTGACTTAGAAGCCCTCAGGCTGAGGACAGAGAAAGAAGCCCGAGAGAGGGTGCCTGTGAAGGACACTGAAATTCCGTATAAGTATAGGCGAGGCAGGAAGCCTACTGACCAGAAGATTCAAGGTGGCCAAGAATTGACAAGTGGATGCCATGGGAAAGGACTCAGAAGTGGGAAACTCTTAAGGCTGAATTCATTAAGAGGTACTTCGTTTGGAGGTACTAGCCTGATATGCATAAGAGCAAAGCTTTTGCTGAATGGCTTCTGGTGAACGATCCTGAGATATATGCCAAAGTCCAGAAGGCCTTAGCAGACAAAGAAGATGTCTGAGTTCCTGTTCCCAGACCTCTGCCTCCTCCATAGAAGCTTGATGGATCTTTATATACTGGAGTCATTGAAGGAGAAGTCAGAAGGGCTAAGCTTCAGAACTGGATGATTCTGACCCTGCTGATGTGCTGAAGATGAAGAAGCTCCGGAAGGATACTTTCCAGATGTATGGATTGCCTTTGCTAGAAGAGAAGTCCAGAGATTTTAAGGCAAGGATCCAGAGATTCAGGAGATGGATAGCTTCTGTGTATTTTGTTTCTTAGAATAGCAAGAGATGTACAGTACTGAACCTCTTTCATATACATAACATCTTTGCTGTTTGGCCCGACAATACCTTATTGTCTTCATGGCCTGTTTATTTATTTAAGCTTAACACTCAGAATCACCTAAGTGATTACTGACTCACACACTCACTGCTGATATCTATGTTTGTCTGTTTTACTTAGACTGATAGATCTCTCTTGCATAGGGGGAAATTGTTGCTTGAGATATTATTGTATAAGGATCTTAGGGGGAAATTGTTGTTAGAATTCTGTATAGGTTCTGATATTTCTTTCCTGTATCCCTAAGTAGATTAGAACTTGATGAACAACTCCACTGATTTTACTTGTAATATTTGTAAGTAGCTCGTTTCTGATAGTTTGTAGTGTTAGGTTTTGGCATCATCAAATAGGGGGAAATTGTTGGGAGATGATTCAGTAGTATAGTGTTAGAAGATTTGAATGATCGCAAACCTTAATTTGATTGGTGAACCATTGAGTTGTAATTGTTATGCCTCTTGTCTCTGAGAGTTTCAGACTCAGTAGACATTCTTTCAGCATGGTTCAGGCACTCAGTTCTGTCTGCTGACTCTTCAGTAGACTATCAGCCTCAGTACCATGGAGTGAAGACTCAGTAGTTCTGGACTCAGAAGGAGCAGCATACTGAAAGGAGTTAGTAGAACTGGACTCAGCAGGAGCAGTTCACTGAACTCAGAGTTGACCTTCAGTAGAGTTGGAGTCAGCAGGAGTATACCACTGAACCAAGGTCAGACTCAGCAACGGCCAGATAGTCTTCTTGACTGTCAGTGATCTTACTTGATCAGTAGAGTCATACGAGGTATTCAGAGAAGTCAGCTTCAGATCTTCCTTGAAGTCTGTTTGTCTCAACTACTTTCTACACCTTGACCAATGACGAGCAGCCAGCTGTCCACTTTCTGATTAAAGCTGCAAGTCAACTTATTTTCAGAAATGGAGGGAAAAGATTCTGCCAGATTTCTTTGAAATAGCCGTTAGCTACCCAAAAGAGAGTGACACATGGATCATCGTCTCCAACGGATCTTTCCATAGCTCACCTCTATAAACAGAGGAAAGAATTCAAATCGAAGCTCACCAAGAAAACGAGACCAAGAACACACACGAGCGATTACGAGCAAATACCTACCGACTTAAGGTTTCCGTAAGATCTTCAGAGAAATACTTCAAGCGAAAGGAGACATTCTTGCTCAAAGGGAACCAAGCTGAATTAGAATCAATAGCCTCTACTATCCAAGTGATTGAACACGAACCCAGAGATCATATTCCTCAATGTTCGTCACTCTAGAAGCCACTTTCTTGTTCCCTTTCCTCTAACCTAAGCTCAGCTGAGTATATCCATAGCTTAGATCGAAGGAGTTCATCCCTGAACTGTTCTTACTTGTAAAGAACTCCTTCATAGTTGGAGAGTTTGTCAAACACTTCAGTTTGATACTTGTAAACAGAGACTTGCTTAGTATAATCCTCATGACCAGTGTTTGTCCAGTGCACAAACCGACTGAGACTAACTTAGTATAATAAAATAGCTTCCTGATCTTTTCGGGACAGTGGACGTAGGATTGTTGATATCCAAAGCACTTTAAAATCGATGTGTTCTGTGTTCTGTTTTTACTGTTGCATTGATTTTTGTTCATACTGAAAATTATCTTTCAAAATCATTCAACTGTGTTTTAGCAAAGCTTAAAAGATTGCACTAACATACTGAAACAGTTTTAATAAAAATGTTTTCTAACTCAACTGAATTGGGCCTACACATTTCCGCACTCTACTGAACTCTTACTGAACGGTACTGAATTTTGACATCAGTCAGCTAGTAGACCTCAGTATAGTCAGTCACTATGTCCACGCGATTCAGAACAACTTATTTGGTCTACTGAACTTGTTCAGCAAGACACTCTCCTGAAAATGACTGTTCGCGTTTTAAGTTGAGAAAGTTTTCAGGTGTATTCTCTCTCCCCCCCTACACGGGTTTCATAAAAAAAAAGCTAATTATATGTAGAAAAAATTGAGACAATTCGAAAAGGAAAGCAAAACAAGATAAATGTGATAGGGGAGTATTAATTTTTAATCTTTAATGAATAATTAGTAAAAATTTAAAGGATGCATCATGCATTATGATTACTACATAAATTTAATATTATCAATAATCATATACGTGACATCAAATTCTTCTTTCCTCCACGATTCCGCATCCGGCTAAAAACTGATTATTTTGGTAATAAATTATATCAATAAGTAAAAAACGGTTTAGATTAATACACGACAATATACAACGAAATGGAACAAAACTATGAAGCTAAGTGGGAAAATATTTAAAAAAAATGCGTGTTATTATCATCAATTTTCGTATAGTTTTTACAATTTTAATTAATCTTATTAGCATTTTTAATAATCTGAAACAAAAAAATGATACTTAGAATAAAATAAAGCACGCAATTAACGACGATATCTTTTAATATGCGAATGATTTGTTTCCTTAATTGCAAAGTAAGTATTCCACAAGTTGGCATCTCACTGGCAATGTGACGGATCCATACAAGGAAAATCGTATTTTTGGTCTCATATTCTAAATTTCTCTAAAAATATTTTTTAGAATTAATTCAACTAATATTTTAATAAAATTATTGACAATTCCTCTAAATATAGTTTTACATAATTCTAAAATATATTTGTATTTTTTGTAAAAAAAATTTACCTTAATTCTAAAAACCTTCCTAAACTTAAAGGTAAAATTCTTCTCAAATATATTTTTCGTTAATTAATTCATAAGAAACGTGTGATAAAAATATTGATGAAATTTGTCATCGTTCCTAAGAAAAAATGGTAAATATTGACCGAATTGGTCTACTAAATTTGGGATAAAAATATTGGTTGAATTGATCCTCCAAAAAACTCATCCCAAAACTACATTTATCATATTTTAATATTTAAAAAAAATACTGCATAAACTATTGTTTGATGGAATACTAAATTTAACCAAATCTAAACTTTTGGAGATCAATTTGGTCAAAAATTAAATATTTAAAGACCATATTGACCAATTTGCCATAATTGAAAGGTAAAAAATTTTATAGAGAAAGGTGCAACGCGAAGTTCGAAAGAAAATTAGAATCAAAATGGATATGGTTGAGACCAAAACCTATAGAGAAGTTACGAGATTAAATTTGCAACATTAAGGCCCAGTTTCAATTGAAAAAGTTTAAGAATGACTTATTCCAGCTTATTCTAAACAATAAGTCATTTTGTGTGCATTGAGAGAGTTACTTTTGACTTATTTTGTAACGCCCCGAAATTTTCAATATAAAATACACTGCATATTTATTAATGCTTGTTATCAAGTGTTTTAGTTCTGTAAGTCGCGCCTTAAAAATTAAAATGAAAAATTAAAGCATCTATCTTATTATTCATTAAATCATTTTTATTATGTAAATTGATTTTGGATTTTGAATGTTTTTATTTTTTTTAGATAGAAATCATGTTAGTTACATGATACAAGAATAATATTTATTTATTAAAGATTTCCTAAACTTGCTAGGATTCATGAAATTATAGAATATTTTTTTGTAATTTTTGATTATGTTTTATGATTAAAGTAGATATTTTATGTGTGATACTCATATTTTAGGATCAAATCTAATTGTGTTTATCCATATCATAATATATTGATGATTAAATCTCTATGTAGTAAGTGAGAGAATAAAATCTATCTAAGAGATAAAAGTACGAAAATAATTATAGATAAAATATATTTGATACTTTTTATGATTATGTTGGGATGAGAGTATGATAAGATTTGAAGATCCCAAAACCCCTAGCTGAATGATGAACCTTCGATATTGTAATAGCTTAGTTGAGTTCAGCTGTTAGTAACTCAGTAGGCTAGAGTTCAGTAGTTGTGCGCTCAGTAGAAGATTCTGCATTCAGCTGGAGAACTCAATATCGAGGAAGTCAGTTGGACAACTATCGACCAACTGAATCGGCAAAGGATTTCGAGCCTACGAACTGAACTTTCAGTCGAATGTCAATAGAGGTACATAAGTTGAAGGTCCGAGGATTCAGAGGAAGTCAACTCATCGTACTTTGAGTTTGAACTAGCCTCACCAACTCTCATAAACCTTGACCAATAAGAAGCCGACATCGCCTTACCTACTCTGCCATAAATATGCTCCTAGCCAGAAAAAGAGGAAATCTCTACGGTGCATCTACATCAACGTTCAAATTATTATGGTAGTTTTCCTTGTCTTATTCGACACGTGTCTAGACTCCCTCCAACGGATCTATTCACAAATCAAATACTATAAAAGACACAGGAAACCAAAGCATTCAAAGCTCAAACACTTTATAGCGAACTTACAACAATATTCAATGAAGAACTTGCACTTAGAATTAGATCTTCTTTAGTTCTTATCTCTAGAGAAATACTTGTTCCCTTTCTCTATTTAACCGTGCTCATTGTAATATTCAATAGTTTAGAACCTCGAAGGAGTTCATCTTTTGAACTATTCTTATTGTAAGAACTCCTTCTTAGTTGGAGAAATTCTAACCTTCAAAGGTTAAGAACTATAAAGTCACTACGACTATAAGTAGATATCTATCTTGCGTACAGATTGACTGAGGCTTGCTCAGTATAAGCAAACAAGTGAAAATCTGTCCCGTGAATAGATAAACTGAGACTTGCTCAATATAATTAATACAAGAACTCCTGCTTAGTTCAGGACAGTGGACGTAGGACCCAGCATGTCCGAACCACTTTAAAAATCGACTGTGTTGATTTTAACTGTTGCATTGATTAAATGCTCATTTTGCGTTCAACTAAGTTTTAATCAAACAAGCATAAAACAAATCTTCACTAAGACGATTATTTTAAGGGCCTACACTTCCGCACACAACTACTGTTGTTGAACTATTGTTCACTGACATAAGTCAGTAGGACTGTAATCAGTAGGAGAATCTCTGCCCACGAGATCGAGAAAACATATTTGGCTAAATGACAAGTTCATTAGCAATCTTCAATTAAAGCTGACTTTCGCATTTTGAGTTTGAATTTTCATTCAGGTGTATTCACCCCCCCCCTTCTACACCTGAAGCTTGTCTCTGGACCAAAAATTGGTATCAGAGCGGTGTTCTTCTTGATCATCGTTATCTGATTACCGGCCTAACTCGAACAGATCCTGAAAACCGTTTTCTCTGTACTTGCATCTCTTTATAGCATCCTATACCATATTTTTCAACATGTCTTCTCAGGTATAAGGACGGTACCTATGTTTTCAGCAGAAAATTATGCGGTATGGCGGGTGAGGATGGATGCTCATTTAACATCGCTGCATGACATCATGGCTGACTATCTTGAAAAAGGACCTATTGTTCCCATGATCGACAGAGCCGAGATTGTAGTAGAGGGAGCAGCAGGTACCAGAACCGGCCCAAAGGTTCCAAAAGACAAGAGCCTCTTCACACCTGAAGAGAGAAAGCTGCACAACCTTGACCGAGTCACACGAAATGCGATACTGACAACTCTCAGTAACTCCTATCTAGGAAGGGTGCACAAATGCAAGATATCAAAGGAGCTATGGGATGCTCTCGCTGTACTGAGCCAAGGAACTCCACAAATTAAAGAGAACAAATTGGAGTTAGAGCTGTAGAAACTCGAAGCATTTGCTATGCTTCCAGGGGAGTCTATTGATGATTTCAACGTCACATTTACTAATCAAATCAATATCATCAACGGACTAGGGAGAACATTCAACAACAAGGAGACCAACACAAAGATTCTAAGGGCTCTTAGCAGGCCCAAGTGGTACTCTTTTGCTACATGTTTAAGGAGAACTAACTTGAACTCTGTTACTCCTGATTATATATTTTCAGAATTAAAGGCAGAAGAGTTCGAGTTTAATCTCCCACACACCCCCGGTGCTGAAACTGAAGTGCCAATGGATCACGCTTACAAGGCATCAGTCAGCACACCCGGAGCGAATCCCTCAACCATAAGTTACTCAGTCGGAAACTCAGTGACAATACCATCTGCTGACAACTTGGTTGAGAAGTACGCTCTCCTTGTGGTGAAATACCAGAAGGAGAAGGACAAGTTCCGAAGAATGAAGATGAAAAATGCTTTCAAAAGCTATCAAGGTAAGAGAGAGAATGATCACTACGAAAAGTGAATCTAAATCGTTACCTGAATGCAGGAAAACTGAAGCTGCCCCCGCTGGACATAACGAGAAACCCAAAAGGGAAGGCAGGAGCTCAGTATGCTACAACTGCAAGAAGCCATGACATTACCAGTACGAATGTCCAGAACTCTTAGCAGCTGAAAGAGCTGAACAGCAAGCCAAGGTGATAAATTTGTCAGAAAGAGGCAAGCATACATAGTAGGAGAGTTATCCGACTGCTCAAGCGACGCAAAACTTTTTATGGAATCATCTGATGATGATGCTGCATTTTTTGCAATTGAAGCAGAGGACACTGAACTGTGTCTCATGGCCGGAGAAGAGGCTGAGGTAAATTCTGATCCTAATATATACCGCTCTTCACCGTCCACACACGACACGAGCTCTATTGCAGGTGAACCGCTAGATGTAGTTCTTGCATATGAGGATCTGCTTGAGGAACAGATTCAAATGAGCCAACAATTCAGTAAGACAATTCAGGAGATGGAACTTCTGAAAGCTGAGAATCAAAGACTTTTGATGAGAAGTTAGAACTCTACTGAGTCTGAAGGACTTGTGCTGAGACAGAAGGAAGAGATTAACTATCTGATGACTAAGTCTCAACATCAAGAAACACAGATCTCAGTCTTGACCAAGGACAACTCTGAGAAAGAGACTGAGATAGCTAGGCTCAGTCAGAAACTCGTAGAAGTTTAGAAGGATTATGAGTCACTCAGGAAGAGTGATGAAGTATGGCGAGGTCTGATGACAGAGCAGTATCTAGGAGAAGTTAGAAGGCATGCTTAGAGCTCAGAGACCAGTTTCCTTTAAGGAAGGACTTGGCTATACATATGAAGTATCTACCTCTACCTCGAAAGGCACAGAAAAGTTGGCTGATCGGTTTGTCCAAGGGAAGATTCAAGTTGTTGAACCTATCACCCCTCAGGCGAAGAACAAACAAAAACTGATCACACCTCAACCGACCAACAAGAAGATGACCCATGGTTCAAGCTCCAAGACACCCAGATCCAACTCAGGGGGAACCAAAAAGGTCAGGTGGGCCGAACTGTATGGCCAACCGCAATGAATTCATCCAGCTCAATATGGATCGTACTATTATGAGCAAAGAGTCAAAAGCCCCAAGGTTTAGAAGAAGAAGAAAGCTGAACCTCAGAAAAACAAAAAGTCAGCATCTCCGAGTTCAGTGAAGAGCTCAGCTGACAAGAAGGGCAAGAAATAGTCTGAATCCATCAGGGTTGTCAGACAAGTTTAGATTCAAAAGTCTACTAACACCTAAGGACCCAAAGCTGAACCCAAAGGGTAGCTGAATCTATTTTTATTTGGCAGGTGCTAAAGGACCCTTGGATCGTGGACAGCGGATGCTCAAGACATATAACGCATCAGAAGAATCTGTTGACCGACTATGTTCATCAAGAAGGAGCCATAATTGAGTTTGGTGACAACTCCAAAGGCTACACAAGGGGATAGAAAACGCTGAAAATATGGATTGCAACAGTTCCTAGAGTATCATATGTTGAAGGACTTCAACATAATCTCCTTTCTGTCAGTTAATTCTGTGATAACTCCAATAGAGTGACTTTTGACGCAGGTTTTTTGATGTTCTTGACAAATCTACAGGAAAAAATGTGTTATCAGGGTCGCAGCGAAGAAATATCTATTATGTTGAATGAAATACCGCTGAACCTGAAGCTTGCCTGCTAGCACACACGAAGTCAGGTGACAAAACAACATGGTTGTGGCACAGAAGACTGAGCCATCTGAACTTCAAGACTATGAACAAGCTAGCAAGAGATGCTAAAGTTAGAGGACTGCCCAACGAAGTTTTCAAAAGACATAAGAATTGTGAGGCATGCTTGAAAGTCAAGCAATCCGCCTATTCCGTCCCCTTCTACTAATGGGATACTTCAGCTGCTTCACATGGACTTATTCGGGCCAGTCAATCCAGTGACTATCAGAGGAAAGAAATATGCTCTTGTAGTCACTGATGACTATTCAAGATATACATGGGTGATTTTCATCGCCAATAAATCTGACGTCAAATCTGAACCGCCGAAACGGCTAAGCGTCGAGAAGGATATCAAGATTCAAAGGATACGCTCAGACCGTGGAACAGAGTTTCTGAACTCAATGATGAAGGACTACTGCGAAACTGAAAAGAATTCAACACGAGACCTCAGCGACACGTACGCTTCAGCAGAATGGTCTTGCTGAAAGGAAAAACAGAACACTTAAAGAAGCAGCAAGAACATTACTCGCAGACTCAGGTCTACCATTGAAGTTTTGGGCAGAAGTTACTGACACTGCCTGTTACACTCAGAACAGATCTCTACTGACTCAGATGCACATGAAGACACCATATGAATTATGGAAAGGGATAATTCCTTCTATCTCAGATTTTCATATTTTTGGTTGCTTGTGCTTTATCCAAAATAACGGAAAGGACCAGTTAAAGGTCTTTGATAGCAAGTCAGACCAAGGAGTTTTCTTAGGATACTCCAAGGTCAGCAAAGCTTTTTGGGTCTTTAACTACCGAACCCTTTGCATGGAGGAAAGCCCTCATGTTGTGTTTGACGAATTAATTTATGAGGATAGGAAGTCAAACTCTCAGCAAGAAGCTGAAGAGGTCAGAAGCAATCTACATGATCTAAGCTTAAAAGATAACATCGAAAAGATCCAGAATTGTTGGGATGATGATTCAGACGATGAAATTCAGAATCAACCAACAAGCAGTGTAGCTGAACTAATTGATTCTACTGAACATAATCACTTCTAGGTATCTCAGGTCGATGAAGAAACCCCGGTGGTAACTGAGACCTCTGCTGAGAATAACAACTCAGGGGGAACTATTAATGTTCTTAATTTGAATAGCCCTGAACCTGGTGACTCACTAGAACCTCTTCTTGTTACTGAATGGCTTGAATTACAGAATAGTACAACTGAAATTCCTAATACTCCTACTATCTGTGTAGAATCAATTCCAGATGAAGTAACAAGACGCCGTCGTCCATGGCTAGACGCTCATAGTTCAGATCTTATAATCGGAGATCCTTCAGCTAGTGTCAAGACAAGATCCAGATTCTGTCAGGGAGAAAGTGCTTTATACTCCTGCTTCTTGTCTATTGAAGAACCTCAAACGATTGATGATGCGCTGAATGATGCTGACTGGATCACTTCTATGCAAGAGGAGCTAAACCAGTTAACCAGAAACGACGTATGGACGCTTGTGGACAGATTTAGACATCAGCACGTGATAGGAACAAAGTAGGTCTTCAAAAACAAGCGAGATGAAAAAAACTTCATCGTTAGGAATTAAGCTAGACTTGTTGCCAAAGGATACTATCAAGCAGAAGGAATAGACTACGACGAAACGTTCGCTCCAGTTGCAAGATTGGAAGCCATTTGTCTATTCCTAGCATATACAACACATCAGCAATTCACAGTCTATCAGAAGGATGTGAAGTCAGCTTTCATGAACAGCGTACTGAAGGAAGAACTCTACGTTGAACAACCGCCCGATTTTCAGTAGGGACATCAAGTGTACAGACTTAAGAAAGCGTTGTATGGATTAAAACAAGCACCCAGGGCTTGGTACGATACCCTATTAAACTTTCTACTTCAAAAAGGTTTTCAGAAATAAACAATAGATCGCACCCTGTTCAGTATCAAGTCAGAAGATGACATCATACTAGTGCAGATCTATGTGGACGACATCATCTTTGGATCCAGGAATCTGATCATGTGTCAGGAATTTGCGCAGATGATGAAAGAGAAGTTTGAAATGTCGATGATAGGGGAAATGACTTATTTCCTTGGACTTCAAGTAAAACAATCCAAGAAGGGAATATTCATTAATCAAGCTAAATACACAAGAGATCTCATCAAAAAGTTTGACTGCGAATCGAGCAAATCAGTAAAGATACCCATAAATACCAATCTCAATATTGATCTTGATAAAGAGGGAGTATCTGTAAATTCAACTGATTATCGTGCTATTATTGGTTCATTACTATACATGGCAACCATCAGACCTGATATAACTTATGATGTAGGCGTATGCGCGAGATTTCAGGTGAATCCCAAGCGGAGCCATGTAGACTCAGCGAAGAAAATTCTTCGTTACCTGAAGGGAACACCTGATGTTGGGTTATTGTATCCTGCTGATGATAATCTTGAACTAACTGGTTATTCTGATGCTGATTATACATGATATCGAATCGACAAAAAGTCAACCTCAAGAACTTATAAGTTCCTCGGCAGTAAGCTCATATCTTGGTTCTCCAAGAAATAGCATTCAGTAGCTACGTCCACTACTAAAGCTGAATACATGGCTGCCGGAAGCTGTTGCACCCAGATACTGTAGCTTTGACAACAGTTGAGAGACTACGACATACATCAAGATGAAGTGCCGATTTACCGCAATAGTACTAGCGCAACTGCAATCAAATATAATCATGTACTACATACTCGATGCAAGCACGTGGACATAAGGCATCACTTCATCAGAGATCATGTCGAGAAGGAAGATATCAGGATGGAGAAAATCCATACTGATAAGCAAAGGGTTGACATACTAATCAAACCTCTAGTTGAGACCAGATTCAACGAACTCTCAGTAGAACTAGGTCTACTGGATCCTACTGACTCAATTCAGTAAGACGCTCCAGAGGGTACTGAGTGAGGGGGAAAAACTCTCAGTACTGCTGAAATACTCAATGTCTTCTCAGTGGTATCAGCTGACTACTATGTTCAGCTGACAGGTTATGAGTATTTATTCAGCATTTGGTGATCAACATGATATAACATTTATTACCGCCATTAATGTTCATCGTATATCATTAAGCATATCGTTCTCATTAAACGCACGACATTCCATATGCTGACTGCGGAATGCATGTCATTTCACCTTACCTATTAGGTGATAGAGATAAGTAGGTCGAGATTATAGGCGACCAATAATCATAACCTTTTATAACATTTAATCTGACCCATCCACCTTTTAAGAACTGATTAATCTCAACCGCACAAGGAATAAAACCGTTCATATTCAGTTACATAAATATTCCAGTGTATCTCTCATCTAAAATATTTTTCCGCCATTTACGAACGATCTTGTGCTCCGCAAATATTTTGCTTTAGAAATCCATTACATTCAAGCACAAATCCTTCGGTAACTTTTCTAAAAACTGCTTATGATACTTACTGACTCACTTTATTTTCGAGTGCTAACACTATTTTTGCAGATTCTATTTTTATCATCGACAATGGCAACGTCCCCGAACAATGAAGTCCTCATTCCCTCTGAAATGCAAGAGATCCTTGACACCAAGAGAGTGTGGTTCGAACCTGCTCTCTCCTTCAGATCCTGCAACTTGGAGTGTGTGGACATCATCTTTGATGCGCTGGAGTCCTCCGGTCTTACGACTGTGCTCTCTAGGTCTCCATCTCACTGCCTTCCGAGGCAGGTCACCGATTTCTTCATGAACATCCGGCAGGACGACGAGGTCACTGATATTACTTGCATCAACTATCTACGAGAGACTGGCCCCAATGTCTGGACAAAGAAGATTGCAGACATCAATATTGCTGAGTGTATTCTCCAAAGCTTCAGTATGCCTGATGAAGGGATTTCTCCGATCCGTTACAAGAAGTCTTCCATTAATCAGTATTTATGCAAGTTCAGTGGTCAGGAGAACATGGTGTTCAAAGCAACATTTCCATAAAATTAGCTGCTCCCTGAATACAGAGGTCTGGCCTACATCGTGAATCACATATTGACCGGTTCAACGGGATCTTACGATCAATTATCCTGAGTCATGATTCAGTTAATGATGGCCATCATGGACGGAGTTAATGTCAACTGGAATGCCTTTTTTAGATCTGAATTCAAGGCTCAACTCTAGAAGTTCACTGCCAATGAAGACAACTCCGGCATGCAACTCATTCCCAAGGGCAAGCTGCTCTATGGCACCAAAGTATCAATTATTATTGAAGATTACTACCAAGGAAGAGTGGTCTTCGCTGATGCATATTTATTCGACAAGAAGAACGTCAAGTTCTCCAATGCAGCAGCAGTTGAGAAATCACTAGGGCGAGGACTACATGACAAGCGTCTACTGACAATATCTACTGATACCCGCCCAACTCAGCAGAAGAAGAGGAAGGTGCTGAAGAAAGAAGAACCTTCAGTCGTGATCCCTCAGACATTCTCGATTCATGATTCAGAGTCCGGTCAGGAGGACGTGACTCTGAGAGACAAGGTCAAGCGGATTCACTCCGAGGAGACTCAGTTAGATATCCAAGCTGACATTCCACATACTGAGATCTCCACATCAGTCCCTACCTCAGTATTGCTAGCTCAGAGCAGAGCTACTGAGGAAATTGCTGATGAGATTCCCGAGATTTTTGACCATGCAGATCTCGTGGACATTGCAGTTAGAGCGAGGGTGCAGATTCGCCTCAGGTTCCTGGAATGGGATCTATTGGACGAAACGATCCACCTTAGGACAGTCTCTGAGCTGGCAAAGGAAGAGCAAACACTCAGAGAGGAGATAGGCTATGGCGAGCCTGCTGACATCGCTTCAATGGAAGATCTTAAAGCTGTCATACTAATGCTCCTAAATCAGAAGGGGCAACCAGAACAGTCCACTCAGCCCGTGACTCAGTCTGACTCACACCATGATTCACCACCCAAGGATGCAGACCAGGGAGGATCTGCTGAGGGAAAATCTCCCAGGGATGACTCGCCACCTCCTCCTCCATCATCAGGCGCAATCATCCCTACACCATCCAAATCTCAGTCCAAGAAGCAGTCGCGTTATCAAGCTGCTGAGATTAAGGATTCCAAATTGGCGTTAATAAATAAGTGTATTAAATGTCAAGGTCATAATAACCGTCTCCTCGCGGCAGACATGAACACGAAGTGGAGCCAATTTACTAAGGCTCAGACCCAGACGTCGAGCAACTTATCTGCTGAAGTGCAGAGGATCAACACTCCTACTAATATCAATGTTGAATAGATCCTCACCAAGACACTTGAAGCTCAAAGGACTGATCTGACACCTCAATTTCAGATCATACTACAGACACATGCCAAGACATTTTATGAAGAAATGGCCACGCAACAGATCAAGTCCTAAAAGTTGTTGAAGGGCGTCATAAGCTCGCCACTGAAAGTGTCGCTAAGGCACTAGTGGAACAACATGTTGCCTTCGCTATTTAAGAAAGAAGTAGTTGAGTCTGTTGAAGCATACCTTAAACATATCGAAGCATCCAAGTCAGCTCTACTCAACCGTTAATTCAGAGCATGACAAAAGATGGACCTCATACACTGATGCAAAAATAGATGTAGCAGCTACTCTTGAAACCATCAGCTCATCTATCGAAGAGCTAAACAAGAAGGTTACTGCCCTGGCAACGCTGATCGATGATGCCAAAAAGGGGGAAAGTAGTAGGAATGCACAACTACTGACCTTCTTGAAATCTGAAGAGGCAGTACCCAGATCAGCTGCAGCAACGAGTAAGGGAGAAGAAACAGAGAAGTGTGAAGGCTCAGGAGAGCCAGCTGACGAAGCAATAACTAATGTGGCCAAGTTCTTATAAACTTTAACTGAAGACGAGCCACCACTCAAGTCAGCAGCAAAAGGCAAAGGCAAAGCTCTTGCTCCTCCAAGCCCTCCGAAACCCAAAAAGCTTAAGTTCAAAATGCGCAAGGAACAAATTGCTTATGATGAGCAGATGGAGCGAGAACTTGAGAAAGAAGATCAGAAGGAGTAGACCAAAGCCAAGAAAGGCGTACAAATCCGAACCCCAATTCCTACTAGAACAAGATCTATAATGCCTAGGCAATCCAGGTCAGCTGCAAAAGCTCCTCCTAAGTCCAAACAAGCTAAGAAGCCTGAAAGTCCTAAGTCCAAATCAGCAGAACCAAGCGACTCAGAAGATCAGCAGCATATCCCTTCCACTGAGCTCTCTAAAAGACAAGAAGCTGAAATGAAAGCAATATGGGATAGGTGTGAGAGAGGTTTGCACAGAACAACTGAAATCAGACAGATCAGTGAAGCCAGAGAGAGATTACGTCTAGCTAATCTAGAGGCGTTCAGACTGAGGAAAGAGAAGGAATCTCGAGAGAGAGTTCTAGTGAAAGACAGGAGTGTCCCTACCACCTCCAAGTTCTTCAGGAGAAGAGAACCTGTGAATGAGGTGAAGAGAGTGATTTACAAGAGAACTGACGTGTGGGTTCCATACAAGATCAATAAACGATAGGAACAGGTGAAGATAGACTTCATCAAAAGATTCTACATCTGGAAGATGTTTGATGAGCAGTCTGATCCTAAGGATCTATTCAAAGAAGTTCTGATACAGATGGATTCCCCACTCTATGCTGAGATTCAAACTCTACTGGAACAGTCAGGTAAAACTCTTAAGGCACCTGAGTTCAGAACCTTACCTCCTCCTCTCACGCTTCAAGATAACATTTGTAAGAAGGAGATTGAGGAAGAAATCATCGAAGTTATCAGAAGAAGAGGTCTGAACAACAACTATGATGAAGACAGAGAAGAGATCAAGGCCTTGAGGAACCGTGTATATTCAGCTTATGGCCTTGAGCTTCCGGAGAAGAAGTCTGCTGACTTCAAGGCGCGCATGCAACTATTTAAGAAGAAGTCCAGCTGATAGTCTTCTAGTCTTCTAACTTATAGAATAAGATTTTCATGTACATGTAATCTTCTAAGATCATTTATGACATCTTTTTCTTTTGGCCTTTGACAGCTACTCATTGTCACTTGGTTGTGTTTTTATCTTTCAACACTATTGATCACCTCAGTGACCAGATCACACACCCACATATCTGCTTATTTGTCTCTCTGTGGTTCAGTTGTTTGATATCTTTCATATAGGGAAATTGATTGTAAGTATGATATTGTTAGCATTTGTATTGATTAGATAGTCTGCCTTGCTGATAGAGATAGTCTTATTGTAAGAGCACTATTGCTCTATTTGCTCTGATATTGTGCTTAGATTACCTTGTAATACTATTTTTTTAGCATAGTCAGTAGTAGTTCTTTGTAAAAGGTTTTGGCATCATCAAATAGGGGGAAATTGTTGGGATGAGATTATGATAAGATTTGAAGATCCCAAAACCCCTAGCTGAATGATGAACCTTCGATATTTTAATAGCTTAGTTAAGTTCAATTGTTAGGAACTCAGTAGGCTAGAGTTCAATAGTTGTGCGCTTAGTAGAAGATTCTGCACTCAGCCGGAGAACTCAGTAGCGAGGAAGTCAGTTGGACAACTATCGACCAACTGAATCTGCAAAGAATTTCGAGCCTGCGAACTGAACTTTCACTCGAATGTGAATAGAGGTACATCAGTTGAAGGTCTCAGGATTCAGAGGAAGTCAGCTCATCATACTTCGAGTTTGAACAAGCCTTACCAGCTCTCATAAACCTTGACCAATAAGGAGCCAACAACGCCTTACCTATTCTGCCATAAAGTTTCTCCTAGTCGGAAAAAGAGGAAATCTCTACAGTGCCTCTACATCAACGTTCAAATAATTATGATCGTTTTCCTTATCTTATTCGACATGTGTCTAGACTCCCTCCAACAGATCTATTCACAAATCAAAGACTATAAATTGAGAAGAGTCTTCATGCAGAAAGACACCGGGAACCAAAGCAATCAAAGCTCAAACACTCTCTAGCGAACTTAAAGCAATATTCAGCGAAGAACTCGCACTTAGAATTAGATCTTCCTTAGTTCTTCTCTCTAGAGAAATACTTATTCCCTTTCTCTATCTAAGCGCGCTCATTGTAATATTCAATAGCTTAGAACCTCGAAGGGGTTCATCCTTTGAACTGTTCTTATTGTTAGATCTCCTTCTTAGTTGGAGAAATTCTAACCTTCGAAGGTTAAGAACTGTAAAGTCACTATGACTATAAGTAGATATCTGTCTTGCGTACAGATTGACTGAGGCTTGCTCAGTATAAGCAAACAAGTGAGAATCTGTCCTGTGAACAGATCAATTGAGACTTGCTTAATATAATTAATACAAGAACTCCTGCTTAGTTCAGGACAGTGGACGTATGACCCAACATGTCCGAACCACTTTAAAAATCACATGTGTTGATTTTAACTGTTGCATGATTAATTGTTCATTTTGCATACAACGAGTTTTAATCAAACAATCATAAAACGAATTTTCACTGAGACGGTTATTTTAAGGGCCTACACTTTCGCACACAACTTCTGTTGTTGAACTACTGTTCACTAACATAAGTCAGTAGGAATGTACTTAGTAGGAGAATCTTTGCCCACGCGATCGAGAAATCACATTTGGCTAACTAACAAGTTCAGTAGTAATCTTCAGCTAAAGCTGACTTTCGTGTTCTGATTTTGAATTTGCATTAAGGTGTGTTCAATCCCCCCCCTCCCCCCATACACCTGAAGCTTGTCTCTGGACTAACAGATTAGGGATCTTTAGATAATTTTTTCTAGGCCTATAAATACCCCTTTAGTCGATCATAATATATTCTCTAATAGAATTTTCCGAAATCTGCCAACATAACTAGAAATTATTCCGAGGATTATTTACATATCTTCCCGACTATCATATCAACGTGAACTTTATAAAAGTCTTCCTATGTATGTTTAGTATACAATATTATTTTTGTAGAATTTTAAAAGTATGATAAGTATTTGTTCAAAATTGTTTTTCGTAACCTGCCAATTTTCGTTAGCATGTACATGAGTGTGTAAAATAAATTATTTTCGTGGTGTTCTTACATTTTTTTTTTCAACCATGATAAATTTTAATGGGATTTACTAGCTGCTAGGTCATTAATGTTAAAAATATAGAATTTTTAGGATACGTTTACTATTTATTTGTTAATTTGTTCTTTCATGTGTCAGATCTTTTGTTAACGAGCATGTATATTAAAAAACAAAAGTTTTCATGTTACTATTAAATGAATTCTTGATCATGATAATTTTTATTGTGATGGAATATATATTATGTTGTCATGTTCGAGATCTATAATTTTTAGAATAAAAGTTTTATGATTTCATTAATTTATTCAACGAATTGCCGAATTACTCAATGGCCGAATGAATTGTCAATAGAATTAAGATTATGTTTATATACTTAATTTTATTAATATGTGAGACCGTTAAAATTGCATGTTATAAGTAGATTTTGTATAATATGGATTATTTGTTTATTCTGATCTATGTTCATTTATGATTTATATGAATTATTGATGCATACATAACATTCCTTGCACAAGTCATTAAGATAAACTTTCATGTTATTATTGGGGCGCATGACTTAATCATTTGATATCCGTAGTTTTCATTCAAAGCCAAGGTTAAGGTGGAGAAGTATTCTTACACTATATTTATCCTTATTATATCTTATGCTCGATATTTATGAGTTAATGTCGGGCATGAAAAGGAAGGATCGAAGTTGATCCACGATCGGAGTTGATCGGTACAATGGTTTATAGTTGAAGTTGATCCGTTTAAATGTTAGAGTCGAAGTTGACTCGGTGGTCTGTGTGACTAAGTAATTCTTACATTTTCTAATTTTTCATAATATATTGGTATATTATATAGTTTGGATAAGTGTATTCCCCACTGAGTAGTCGTACTTATCCCTATCATTTAACATTTTTCAAGAAATTGCTCGGTTGATGCGTAGAGATGTTGGTGGTCATGGTCAAAAGGAGGGAAAAAAAGGATCTCAAGAGTTTTGTATATGCATTTGTAGTAAAAATCATTGTCATGTTTTGAAATAAAAATATTGCATTTGTTTCTTTTAATTAATGTATGAAAGTCTTCTGCTGAAATTAAAATGTCTTTTACAAGTTTTGAAAGACTCTCTCTAAAGGTTTTCTGAAAATTGGGGCAATTCATATTTTTATAAGTTAATATTTATGACATATGGGTGGTTTATAAGGAACTTCTCCAGAGATCGATCCACCCTTCGAATCCTGACTACGGTAATTTTTTACGCTTGAGGTTTTTTTTTGTATTGTTCTTATAAGTTATTATTAATGTGTGCATCAAAACACAAACAACTTCTTAAATTTTAGAACTTATATCTTAAGCTCTGATACAATAAGTCATTTTACCATAAGTCATTATTTAAATTGTTTTTCCAAACGGGGTTTAAAAGCGACGGGATTAAAATCACAAGTATTGAGAAGTTGCAAGACTAAAATGGCCGCTCTAAAAATTACGGGACAAAAATCGCAAGTTGATAGAAAGTTATGGCACTAAAACCGCAACAAAAAAAAAATTATGGGACTAAACTTGCAAGTAGATGAAAGGTACGGCATCGAAAATGCAATTTTCCCTAAGAAAAATATAATGTCACTAAATTCACCATTCATAATGTGTTAAATCTTTCTATGTAATTCAAAATGACATGTTTGATTGTAACGAAGGCTAGAGATCGAGGTAGAAAATTTTAGGAAATGCAGGTGAGAAGTCCTTGAAACCTCTCAATGACTAAAAATTTCAAGAAAACATGCATTTCCACGTTGATTATTTAATAGAATCCATCTACCTAAAAAAGTTGAATAAGTTTCAACCAATTTGTTCTAATTAATCCTTTGCCTCTCAATACTATCCTAACCCCTCCTCGTCGTCGGGATTGGTCCGACTCTATTTCTGCTCTTTTCGAAAGAAATAATCCATGGCTTCTTTTAAAGGTATGTGTGTCCAATAAATTCTGATGACTTTGTCCGATCAAACATTTGTTTCATTTTTCTCGATGATGATTCATATATGAGCGAGCTGCAATAACACAATTTTTAAATTGATCAACATTCAAACTTTTTTAATTTGCGGATGGAGCTCCTGGATCAGATTTCAAAATAAATAATAAAATTACATCAAATTTCATGGTGAAAGGGAATTAGGGGAAGATGATTTGATTTTAATTCGTAATAAACTAGACATAAGTTGTAATTCACGAGTAGTTGTTGGTTATTACCTAGAAATCAAGCAATGTACGTAGTGTTGGCTAGTAACAATTTTACTTAATGCGGAAATAGTTTTCTGCTAGACATTAACTGACAAAATATTATCGTAATTAATCAATCTTAAACCTAATTAATTCAACACTAACTAATACAATTCTAATCCTAATTTATTCAATCTTGTCATCGTATGTACATATTATATACAAACGATGACGAGAAAAAATTATTGTACATACCAAAAACTCTAAGTTTCAATTATACTAGAAAACTGTTGTAAGCATCTGCCACGCTTCTTCAAAATTGATATGATACATGAAGTAAGATGTAGTTGTTTATTAGTTCAATAAATATCTTGATTATAGATTTAGTTGATATTCAATGTACATGTTTTAATTGGATCATTTCACTACAAAATTTCAGCATTTTACCGACGGAATAAAAACACGGTTCGGCTTACAGACGGAATGTTGGACGTCGATTTTACCGACGGAATGCCGACGGATTTACTCCGTCAAATCTTATTTTTTATTTTTTTTATTTTTTTATTGCCGACGGAATATTCCGTCGGCAAAATTTGATTTTAATTTTTAAATTATTTTAATTTTAAAACATTTTATTGCCGACGGAATATTCCGTCGGCAAAATATGATTTTAATTTATAAATTATTTTAATCTTAAAACATTTTATTACCGACGGAAAAATCCGTCGGCAATAAGTATAAATTTTACCGACGGAAAAATCCATCGGTAAGCCCTAATTAGATAATCGGGCAAACAGTAGAACCAACACATTTCTCCCCCCACAACTCGCTCCCTCCCCCCTCCATCGCCGCCGTCGCTGTCGCCGCCTCCCCCCTCCGTCTCGTCCGTCGTCGCCTCCCCCCGCCGTAGAGGTAGAGGTACCGGTTTTCTTGTCTGAGTTTTTTAATGGGCAAGGGACTTAGCCCTGGACAAAATACTATATGAACGTCGTTGTGTATTTTGTTATTTGGTTTGTTTTTCTGGTAATCCATCCTGATTGGTTGTGGTGTCAAATTGGTGTGTTTATTGTAGTTTTAAGTGTGTGGCTTTACCGTGTATTGCAAAACTTATACAGTGAGGAAACAAACATTTGAGTTAGCAGCAAAATACGATGAAATTAGCAGCAAAGTTTTTGAATTCGGACGCCTACACTTTCTGAAATATGTTCAACTAACTTGGGGAAAATAGGGAAGAAGCTTCACGGAAATTTTGACACAGCACCAACTCAAAAGTGGGCCATGTTTTTTATTTTATTTTATTTTTTCTGGCTTCACATATTGTTCTAATTTCATGTTGTATGTATGCTTAGCCTGATCAAATCAATATATGAACAAGTCAACCAAAAATTGTGAGTTAGTTGATTGCCACTTCTAATTAAGCAACATTTCGGCACATAAAAACATTTGAGTTAGTTGATTGCCACTTCTAATTAAGCAACATTTGGGTTTTGGTTATATGACTTATGTGGGATATGGTGTATCAGTCTTGCGTCTGCGAAATGGTGTATTGAATTGGAAATAGCGAGATGCTCGATCTTCATTTGTTCTTGAAGTTACAGCCTTATAGTTCATTATGATGGTTACTGCCATGCTTCATTTATCTGAGACTATCTAAAGAAGATATCATGTTTCAATGCTACAGGTATTAGGGATTCATCTTGAAATGCCTTTGTGATTATTTGCATAAGAAACCGTTTGTTCCTCGGGTTCCTGTTTGAGAGTCATAAAATTAGGGGAATCAAATTGAACCTTTACAAATGATTTTTCCTATATTTTTCAAAAATGAAAAACATATTTAATGCTCGTGTGTTTACACAGGATTGGGGTGAGCGTAGAACTTTTAGTGAACAATATTAATTAGGATTTGAAATAATGAGTCGTTCGTGGATGTATACACGGTGGGCAGTAGACGGTTCATTGAATCCTCAATTTGTGAATGACATTGAGGATTTCATTGATTGGGCAAGTAGTCAGACAGCTTATACAGACGGGGAAAAAATTAGATGTCCATGTAAAAATTGTAAGAATAAGCTGTTTTTGACTACACAAGATGTAAGAGAGCACGTTTATATGGTTCTGATGCACTTGATTATTATGGACAGTTGGTAGAGATATGTGAAGTTGAGTACCCGGGTTACCAATAAAACGAACCATGTTGTTCAAGTGCTTATGGTTTGACCCGACCCCTACAGGGACTTATGTACATCCACAATACAAATTGGTTTCTATCGATCAAACGAAACCGCTGCAGAACTATAAACCATTTGTCATGGCATCCCAAGCGCATCAAGTCTATTACTGCTCATATCCTAGTGTGAACAAATCTAGGAAGGCGTGGTTGGAAGTATGTAAAGTTAAACCGAGATTTAAGATAGATTTGCCAACTAAATCTTCATTAGATGAAGCATTTCAAGAGGATGACATACTTAACCCACCAGTACGTAACCACGCGACAGTAGAAGCTGATATAATATTATCTCATCCACGTCAAACAATAGAACTCGATGAGGAAGATTTTGACAAAGGAGATGATGATGAAGAAGAACATGTTCTGACATCAGAAGATGAGGACTTTAGTGATGACTAGTACAACTTACAGGTTTTAAAAGAATTTTGTCTTATTTTTTTGGCCAATTAATGATTATTCGTTGTTTTCAGGTACATGGCGCCTCCCAGAGGTCGTGGCGGCAGGACTATATCAGCTCCTGCTGGGCGTGGAGCACCCCAATTGTCGTCTGGCTATGGGGGCAGTCCCCCTGAGTCGGCTGGGCCCCATCAGGGTTCTACCGACTCTTACTCGGTGGATAGCCGCCGTTGTATCAAGATTTCACCTGAGGGGTATGTAATAATTTGTTTTATTACTTTTAAATATATCAAGTATAACTTGGATTAACCATTTTTCAATAATAAGCGATTGCTTGAGCCATCTGGATTGGCCTCGACAATTGTTGAGTGTTTTAAGAAGATTAATAACCCGACTAGGTTCACTTGGAAGCTGACTCCTCCTGAAATTAAGTATTTTGAGGAATTTAAGGTTAGTTTTTCTTTAAAGTTTACAATCTTATAATTTAGCATTTACTTGTATATATCTAACATGTATAAACATGTAAATTGCAGAAACACTTCCGCTGGCCTGCTGACTGGGACCAGGCAGTCCACCACATGTGGCAGAAGAGGGCATCCAAGAGGTTCAGTGATTGACACTTCGAAATGAAGAAGGGCCGCCCTCAAAAACCGGACTACATCAACACAGAGAGGTGGGCGGCCCTCAATGAGTACTGGATACGGCCAGAGGTACTCCAAAAGTCGGAGATTGCTTCCCAAGTGCCGCAGGTCAGAGCCAGAGCCGAGCCCCGGGATGAGCAAGCACAAAGGAGGGTCCCGGTCAGCACTACAGTACTCCCATTTTATAAGTTTTTTAGCTTCTTATGTCTTTGTTTTTGACATAATTTTGTTTATGCATGTGATGAATATGCTTCTCAGAGGGGATGCTCCTTAGTGTCCACCGCCTTTGACACTTTCCTGAGTCTCCATTACAAAGGTGGAGACTTCTCCAACATGAAGGCGGCGAGACTTCATGTAAGCACACAATTACAATATATAGAATATTATTCTGGAATTCTGAGTTTGACTAATTTCTATTTTATATTGTAATAGACGGAGGTGGAGCGGATTGCTGTTGAAGAAGGCCCCAACGCGGATAAAAATGCGATTTATCTGCGGTTGGAAGGGGTTCGGGACAAGAAGCAGCGGCTGTACGGTTTCGGCGAGGAAGGGAGCGGCTACATCAACGCCACCAGCCGCTCTTCTACTTCTTCACTTGGGTCATCCCAAAGCAATGCCGAGATCATGCGCCGACTGGAGGAGGAGTCGACAGCTAGGAGGAGCCTCCAGGAGCAGGTCGCATTCATGAATGCGAAGATGGACCAGCTTATGGAGATGATGTGTTCCTCTAGCCGACGAGACCCTCCGGACGACAGCAATCAGTCCCCTCCCGCCACCTCTTTATGATTGACTTATATATGTGTTATGTATATATACTGAATATTTGGATTTTATGATTTATATATTTATATTTCCATTTCGGTTTGCTTTTTGACTTGATTTGAATAGTTATATGTATGTGCTGTGTTGGTTGGTTAAAAAAATGCAGGTTGTCGAGAACTGGGTACGAAAAAATAAAAAAATTATTAAAAAAAAACATTACCGACGGATTACCGACGGAATTCCGTCGGTAAAGTTCGAAAGTTACCGACGGACTTTTTCGTCGGTAAACGTTACCGACGGATATATTCCGTCGGTGAAACGTCGGTGATTACGCCCCGACAGAATATCCGATGACATTCTCCCGGCGGAATATTCCGTCAGTAATCAATCGGTAATATTTACCGACGGATACATCATATTTCCGTCGGTATTCCGTCGATAATTTTATTACCGACGGATTATTATGGTTTACCGACGGAAAATTCCGTCGGTATACGATTAATTTCTTGTTGTGTTTATTACAGAAGTAACTGTAATATTCATTACACTACCCCACGTCACATGCATAATGCATAATGCATTATGCATTATGCATGGGCAACAAAGCCACTATATTTTGAAGTAAAAAATGGCAAGCTATTGTGTTACATTAGTAATTAGATTTTTCCGTCCTCCAAACAACTTAATATAAACCATATATTGCGTTCATAGAGGGAGTTTCTTGCTTTTTAAGTATTAAATCTTTATCTATATTTATTGTAATATATAAACTTCAAGCATTTAATTAGGAGTTAACCTATAGATTATTTTCTGTTACTTGAAATTTTATTTAATTAGATATTATGTAACATTTACCTAATCATTCTTTTGTATACTTGCTGGAAACCTTCTCTATATTATCAGATAACATAAATCTGTTAAATATTCATATAAAAGGGGACTGATTAACGTTTCAGAGGAACCGGGAATGAAGTAACCCCCCAAATACCGCTGCTGACCGTCCCAGTCCTAATAACCAAGTTTTGTGCAATAAACTCGATTTAAAGATGCTTGTGAAATTCGAATACAACAAACAACAATCACATTTAGAAATGAATTAATATACTTCTCTCATGTACATGAGGACAAGGCGTTGCAAGAAGCCAATAATCGATTTGTATCATCAAATAAACTGGCGGAGGACCGGCAACACTTTGATTAATTGTGTGAAGATTACTCCAAATGACAGCTTCCCTTCCTATTACGGGAAACAATCCAATTTTCCCAAACCAATGATTAAAACAGGATGAATCAATTTACAAATAATAATAGCTTGCAGGAATTAAATGCACAAGAACACCTAGAATTTTTACGTGGAAAACCCAATTGGGAAAAACTACGGGACCTAGTCCAGACAAAATAACTCCATTATGATGATGAAGAGTTACACGAATCAATCCGGTGACTCTGGACGATATAAGCACCAATTAATCTACAAACGAAAACACCACAAGTATATCCAACCTACAATCTATAGAATTGGAAATATGTTACCAATTGGAAATCCCAAATTGAACCGGTAGATGAATAGAAATCACCAAAACGAACACACTAACAAGAAATTAAAAAGATTTCAACCAAAACCCGTAGCCGCGAAGACAAAACGTGTGAACGCCGTTTGACGAGAAAGTGAATTGATCGAGAGAGAGAGAAAGACGTTCCTTTTCTTTCTCAAGACAAAACCCGTCGCACACACCAGCCGCAAATCTTCACTGCCAAGTCTCATATTAAACACAAAACTAAACAAACCCTTTTATATTATTATATATGTTGGTGGGCCAAGAAGCAAATGGGCTGACCCACCAAGCCCAACAATCTCCCCCGTCAGCTCATTTGGGGAGACTCGACCAATCCAGCCTCTTGTCTGCAAAAAATAAACTTCTCTCTTGGCAACGCCTTGGTCAACATATCAGCGCCATTATCATCTATGTGTACCTTCTCGAGTGTCAACAACTTAGAATCCAAAACATCTCGAATCCAATGATACCTCACATCAATATGTTTGGATCGAGAGTGGAAGGTAGAATTCTTGCACAAATGAATAGCGCTCTGACTATCACAAAGAAGACTATATTTTTCTTGCTTCATACCCAATTCCTGTAGGAATTTCTGCAACCAAAGAACTTCTTTGCAAGCTTTAGTAACCGCAATATATTCTGCTTCATTGCTTGAAAGAGCAATACACTTTTGTAGTCTGCTTTGCCATGAACTGCACAACCTGCAAATTTCATCAAGTATCCAGACGTGGACTTCCTAATATCAAAGTCACCTGCCATATCTGCATCAGTGAATCCGTCTAGCATTGTTTTACCATTGTCAAAACACACACATATTAGAAGTCCCCTTGAGATACCTGAGAATCCACTTGAAAGCATTCCAATGCTCTCTACCTGGGTTAGAGAGAAACCGACTAACAACACTAACTGCATGAGCTATGTCTGGTCTAGTGCACACCATAGCATACATCAGACTGCCAACGGCTGATGCATAAGGAACTTTCTTCATACATTCTTCATTTTTCTCACTTTTAGGGCACTGCTGAATGCTCAGCTTAAAGTGGCCTGCAAGTGGAGTAGATACTTCCTTAGCACTGCTCATGTTAAATCGATCAAGTACTTTCTTAATGTACTCTTCTTAAGACAACCAAAGTTTTCCATTTTGTCTGTCTCGTGAGATCTTCATCCCAAGAATCTGTTTAGCCGGTCTCAAATCCTTCATTGCAAAGGACTTGCTCAAATCTTTCTTCAAGCTGTCAATTTTTCTGACGTCGTGACCTACAATCAACATGTTATCGACATAAAGCAAGAGAAATATAAAATCTCCATCTGAATAATTCTTCACATAAACACAATGATCAGATGTAGTCCTCTTATACTCTTGGTCTGTCATGAAGGAGTCAAACTTTTTATACCACTGTCTCGGTGCCTGCTTCAGACGATACAAGCTCTTCCTGAGACGACAAACATGATTCTCTTTACCAACTTCCTTAAACCCCTCTGGTTGCTCCATGTAGATTTCTTCTTCCAAATCACCATGTAGGAAGGTTGTCTTCACATCAAGTTGTTCAATCTTTAAATTCAGACTAGCTGCAATACCAAGAACAATACGAATGGAAGACATCTTTACCACATGAGAAAAAATCTCCTCAAAATCTACACCCTTTTTCTGATCAAATCCCTTCACAACTAGTCTTGCTTTGTACTTCGGTTGAGAAGATTGTTCTTGAGTCTTCAGCTTGTAGACCCATTTATTCTTTAGAGCTCTCTTGCCCTTAGGCAACTTCACCAAGTCATAGGTGTGATTTTCATGCAAGGATACAATCTCTTGTTGCATGGCCTGCAGCCATTCTTCTTTATTTTCATGCTCAAGAGCCTCACTATAACACTCTGGCTCTCCTCCATCAGTCAACAAAAGATACTCGTTAGGATTGTACCTGCTTGAAGGTCTCTTCTCTCTGGTAGATCTCATAACTTCATCCTGAACTGGTGGTGGAGTTGACGCTTCACTTCCCTCGGGTTCATCAGAAACAATTTCATCACCATCTATGTTCTCTTCTTGCTCCAATTCAGCTCCCCCGTGATCAGAATCGACTAGTTCTGGGACTGAATCTGCAATAAGAATCTCATCTGGTAACTTCTGATTCTTTTCTTTTTCAATATCTTCAATAGTCTGGTCTTCGAGGAAGACAACATCTCTGCTTCTGATAACCTTCTTTGTAACCGGATCATACAATCTGTAGCCAAACTCTTCATTTCCATAACCCAAGAAGATACACTGCTTGGATTTCACATCAAGGTTTGCTCTTTCATCTTTAGGAATATGGACAAACGCCTGACAGCCAAAGACTCTCAAATGCTTGAAAGAGACTTCTTTCCCTTTCCAAACCCTCTCTGGAATATCACCATCCAAAGGAACTGATGCAGAAAGATTAATTAGATCAACAGCACTCCTCAAAACCTCAGCCCAAAAAGACTTAGGCAACTTCGCATTAGATAGCATGCATCTAATACATTCAGTAATTGATCTGTTCATCCTCTCTGCAATACCATTTTCTTGAGGAGTCTTAGGAACTGTCTTCTCAAGTATGATCCCATTTGATTTGCAATAGCTTTCAAACGGTCCTCTGTATTCACTACCGTTATCTGCCCGAACACGTATCAGTTTCTTGCCCGTCTCTCTTTCAACTCTGTTGTGAAAGTCTTTGAACATCTCAAGGACTTGATCTTTAGATTTCAAAGGAAAACACCAAACTTTCCGTGCAAAATCATCAATAAAACTTACAAAATAAATTGCACCACCTTATCTTTCATGTAGCACACATCAGTATGTACTAATTGTAACGGGCTCGACATCCTAGATGGAGGTTTACTCTTAAATGAAACTCTATATTGTTTTCCATAGATGCAATTAATACAAGGTTTAAGAGTAGTACATTGTAATTCGGGTAGGAGCTTCTTTCGAACAAGTGTCTGAATCCCCTTCTCACTCATATGTCAAAGTCGTCTGTGCCAAAGATCTATAGAGCAATCACGAACTGGATTTATCTCTCCCTTGCTTAACCTTGCACGCGTCCAGTAGAGAGTATTTCTTTTCTTTCCTCTAGCAACAACGAGATTTCCTTTCGCAAGCTTCCGTCTGCCTCCACCTTCTGTGCTAGTAAAAACCTCATCATCAAGTTTTCCTGTAGCGATAAGATTCAAACGCATACTAGGAATATGCCTAGCATTCTTCAGAACCAATTGACAACCAGTATCCATATCTAAATATATATCTCCAATGCCAACAACTTTGCATTTTGACTCATTTCCCATCTTGGCGTAGCCAAAATCACCGCTGGTATAGGTAGAGAAGAAATGCATGTGTACAGAAACATGATAGGAAGCACCAAAATCTACTAGCCAATCAGTGTCGTGGCAAGCAGCATTCACAGTACCATCATCACAAGGTAAAAACAAATCATCGTCATCTGCTGCCACTACTCCTGTAGTATCTTCTTCTTCCTTTTCAGTCGTCTTAGCTTTGCTCTTTTGCTCTCAAGATTTTGCCTTCAAAATTCTGCAGTCACTCTTATAATGACCCATCTTATGACAGTAGAAGCACTCAATATTTTTCTTCGACTCGGACTTTCCCCTGGATTTATTCTGCTTGTTGTGGGGTCCTCTGCTCCTGCTTCTCTCCCTTCGTTCTTTCTTTTCAGAAACCAAGGCCTGGGGTTCAGTGGTCAATCCTTGTTCTCTCCTTCTAAATTCTTCATTCATCAGGGCCTCCTTTGCTAAGGCCACAGTCAATACACTATTTGGAGCTGAATTAGTAACAGAGACAACCATCGTGTCCCAACTGTCCGACAATGAATTGAATAAGAACAAAGCCATCGTTTTATCATCCAAATTTAGCTTCAAATTGGTCGCTTGATTTATCAAGCCCTGGAAATTACTCAAGTGCTCAGTCGTATATGAGCCATCAGTATATCTCATACGAGCAATTTGCTTCAAACACGAAGCCTTGTTCAAACCAGATTTGCGCTCATACATGTTTTCCAGCTTCTTCCATAACTCATCAGCTTTGGAGTCATTAGCAAAGTGTTGGAATATACTCTGTCCAATCCACTTTCTAATGTTTCCTACTGTTTTCCTGTGCATAGTGGTCCATTTTTCGTCAGTCATATCTTTCGGCTTTGCTGAATCTCCCAGAACAGGGTCATACAAATCTCTACAATATAGATAGTCCTCCATTGTAGGCTTCCAAGTTGAATAATTAGTTGCATTCAACTTAATCATACAACCACTATCCGAATCCTCCATTTTAATTAGTATTCAACCTCGCTCTGATACCAGTTACGGGAAACAATCCAATTTTCCAAAACCACTAATTAAAACAGGATGAACCAATTCACAAATAATAATAGCTTGCGGAAATTAAATGCACAAGAACAACAAGAATTTTTACGTGGAAAACACAATTGGGAAAAACTACGGGACCTAGTCCAGACAAAATAACTTCACTATGATGATGAAGAGTTACACGAATCAATCCGGTGACTCCGGACGATATAAGTATCAATCAATCTACCAATCAAAACACCACAAGTATATCCAACCTACAATCTATAGAATTAGAAATACGTTACCAATTGGAAATCTCAAATTGAATCGGTAGATGAATAGAAATCACCAAGACGAACACACGAACAAGAAATCAAAAAGATTTCAACCAAAACCCGTAGCCGCGAAGATAAAACGTGTGAACGCCGTTTGACAAGAAAATGAATTGATAGAGAGGGAGAGAAAGACGTTCATTTTCTTTCTCAAAACAAAACCCGCCGCAGACACCAGCCGCAAATCTTGACTGCCAAGTCTCATAGTAAACACAAAACTAAACAAACACTTTTATTTATTTATTTATTTATTTTTTTTTTTTTTTGAGGAACTCGCAGCCGCTACCTTCGGTGCGCTCTGGGTAAACCTCAACTCCTTGTGCAGAGAAACCACCCTCAGGTGACAGGCTAACACAGAATGGCTTCAGTGAGGATTGAACCCATGACCTGTCGGTCCCGGGAAACCTCACCTCAACCACTCTGTCATCCACTCTACGTAGCGGGACACAAACCCTTTTATATTTTTTTTTTTTGATACGTGGAACCCGCAGCCGCTACCTTCGGTGCGCACTGGGTAAACTCCGCTCCTTGTGCAGTAGCCTGCAAACCACACAGGAGAGTTCAACCACCCTAGGCTAACCATAGGTGACAGGCTCCACAAAGTTGCTTCCAGTGGGATTCGAACCCAGGACCTAGCGGTCCCGGGCCAACCACCTTCACCAACTTTGCCATCCCAAGGGGACACAAACCCTTTTATATATTTTTTTTTTTTTGATTTGAGGAACCCGCAGCCGCTACCTTCGGTGCGCTCTGGGTAAACCTCAACTCCTTGTGCAGTAGCCTGCAAACCACACAAACCCTTTTATATTATTATATATGTTGGTGTGCCAAGAAGCAAATGGGCTGACCCACCAAGCCCAACACTTCCCACCCATCTCTTTCTTTTCATTATTAATTATGAGGCTATTTATACTTCCCTATACCCTCCCTAAATTCTTCTTCATTCTTGCATGTAAATTCTTCATCATGGGCAACTGCATAGGCAAAAACTCTTCCTCTAACAAATCCGCCGTCACTCTCCGTTTTCAAACTCCCTTCTCCGCTCCCCAAATGGCCGGAAGGCGGCGGCTTTGCGGCGGGATTGATCGATGTGGGAGGGCTTCAACTCTGGGCCTCCGGCAAGTAACCACGTTCAAGAAAGTCTGGACGGCCAATCAAGGAGGGCCGGACAATTTAGGTGCAACCTTTCTAGAACCTTCCACCATCCCAGATAGGTTCTTCATGCTCACTTGCTACGCTCAGCCCAATAACCAACCACTTTCCGCTTGGGTTTGGTTGCCGGTGATGAATCCAGTGACATTCTGAAGCAGCCAATTGATTACACTCTTATCACCACCACCACCACCGCAGCCTACTTTTGGCTCCCAACTCCGCCGGAGGGGTACAAATCAGTCGGCGTAGTCGTTACTGACTCACTGGAGAAGCCGGGCCTTGATAGAATCCGGTGCGTGCGAGCAGACTTGACGGCGGATGCAGATATAGATAACTTGATTTGGGATGAAGGCGTAAATGTGTACGGATTGAGGCCTAAAACAAGAGGTGAAAATGCCCAACCAGTAAGCGTAGGCACATTCATTATCCAAAGCAGTAATGACACTACCACACTCCCATTATCTTGTTTGATGAACAATAAGTCAACGTTATCCGCCATGCCCAATCAAACCCAGATGGAAGCCGTGTTTAAGACATATGCACCGTATATCTACTTCCACCTAGAAGAAACCTACATCCCCTCCTCGGTCAACTGGTATTTTAGCAATGGCGCCGTGCTGTACAAGAAAGGGGAGGAGTCCAACCCGGCTCCGGTCGAGCCGAACGGCTCCAACCTCCCCCAAGGCGGTTCGAACGATGGGTTATATTGGCTCGACCTCCCCGTCGACGAGGAAGCTGGAAGTCTGCTGAAGAAGGGGGATTTGCAGGCGGCGGAGGCTTATCTCCACGTTAAACCGGTTCCTGGTGGGACATTTACGGACATTCAAGTGTGGGTATTTTACCTATTCAACGGCCCTGCATCTGCAAAAATTAGGGCTAATTAGCAAAATTCCGTTGGGGAAAATGGGGGACTGGGAGCATATCACGCTGAGAATTAGCAATTTCAATGGGGTTCTCTACAGAGTTTTCTTCGCGGAGCACAGCGGCGGACGGTGGGTGGATTCCTCCTTGCTCGAGTTTCTAACCGGCGGCAATAGATTCGTCTGATACGCGTCACTGAACGGGCACACTTCATATTACAAGGCGGGGGTTCCGATGCAGGGGACGGGGGATTACGGACTAAGAGCATCTCCAACCGGAGACTTTATTTTTAACAACATTTTGCGGTTTCTGTCACATCAAACAGTAATCTCACTCAAACCCACAACCTCAAATTCATCCTTAAAAAAAATATTCTTCATATATTCCATTTCATACTACTTTTTTATTTTTACAACAATACCTATATATTTCTCAATATTACACATAATTGTTCCTATTATCGCCTATTCTATATATTCCTAGTATTTTTCTATTAATATTATTGTTCTTAATGTAACATATACGCATAGAGTTTATTATGGAAAATAACAAATTAACTGATTTCCGTGGATTTGCATCTCACATGCTAAATAAATGATTCAGAAAATAAGTTTAAATTACCATATGAGTTAATTAGGGGGCTCAAGTCCAAAAGAATGTTTTCTACTTTTTTATGTTGACCAAGCCCAATTAAATTACAAATAGGTTAAATATCAAATATCACAACTTGTCATCTCCAGTCATCTCCAGCGCCGCCCTTCTTTTTTTCTTCTCCAGTTCTTTCTTTTTTCTACTCCAGTTGTGCTCGAATATCTTCTTTCTTCTCCAATTCTTGCTTCTTTCTTCTTTTATTAAGAGCAGCTCCCTCATGTGACTTCCACGCTGATCAAAAGGGTTGTTTTGCAATTTTCACAATCTTTATGCAGTTATCCAGTTCATGAACAGTGCACATCAAAAATCCAGTTCTAGGAGAGAGAAAACGAGAATCTTCTCATTTTGCAGTTGGAAATCCAGTTCGGTTGGTCTTGATTTCGAATTGCAAATCCTCAAAATGAGTCCGGTTGGAGATGCCCTAAGGAATGATATGTTAGAATTTAATAATAAAAATTAGATTATTAAAATGGTAAGTAATGGAACTGAAAAGATGCGTTGTTTGATTTTATTAAAATGGTAAGTAATGGAAATGAGAATTTGAAATGAATTGATGAATGATTGTCTTTTTGCTTCATATGTGTTTGGGAAGAGTTGTATCTTTTATGAATTGGTGCTTCAAATCTATAAATAGGACGATTTGTAGTAAATGAAAAACAATTCGGAAAAAACATGATTCCTTCTTCCTTCCTTTATCCCTATTGTTTCACTCCATACATATAAATTAATTAGTATCTCATTAGTCCCGAGATATCAAGTAGTTCGCCGGAATTACGAGAAGTAGTGCAACTACTCGTAATTGAGAAGTTGTTGTATCTTGGAGACGAGTGCTATAGACCGCTTTCATCGAGTATCGGAGCATTATCGTCTTGCGGAGAAAGAGTCCAACTCTTGCCTCGGCTATCATTGTAATCGTCATTTTGACACACCCCGCAATAACAATTGCAAGACGATAATCGTGTTGAAGAAATGACGACAAGTAGCAGTGATGTACCCGATCCCCTTGTCCAAGTAATGACAAGCAGTAGTAACGTGCCGCCAAACTTTACAACAACAACGAACAACCAAATTCCAAGCGCCCCTGTTCATGCGGAAAGGCCGGAAAAGTTCTCAGGTTCTGAAATTAAGCGTTGGCAATCTAAAATGTTGTTTTATTTAACTACTTTAAATTTATCTCGATTCTTGAAAGAGTCACTTCCAATTGTGGGGGAAAATGAAACTGATGAGCAAAAACGCATAGCGTCTGATGCATGACATCATTGCAACTACATATGTCGCAATTATGTCCAAAATGGACTTGACGACACTCTCTATAGTGTCTACTCGACTGCAAAGACGTCAAAAGAATTGTGGGATTCTTTGGAGATCAAATACAAGACCGAAGATGTCGGTCTAAAAAAGTTCGTTGTTGGGCGATTCCTAGACTACAAGATGGTGGATACCAAAACTGTAGTCGAACAAGTGCAAGAGATTCAATTGATCATATATGATATCCTCGCCGAGGGTATGATTCTTTCTGAATCGTTTCAAGTGGCAACTGTGATCGAGAAACTACCATGGATGTGGAAAGATTTCAAGAGCTATCTCAAGCACAAACGCAAAGAGATGAGTCTCGAAGATCTAATAGTTCGTCTCAGAATTGAAGAGGACAACCGCAAGACTGATCGAAAGACTAACAAGCCGTCTATAGAGGCAAGGGCTAATCTAGCCGAGTGCAGCACTAGCACTAACCCAAAGAAACGCAAGTTCTATGAAAAGAAGCAAGATTAAAAAAGGCAGAAAAAGATCAAGGGGAATTGCTACAATTGTGGAATAACTGGCCACATGGCAAAGGATTGCCGCAAGCTAAAGAAGGAATACAAAGGCCGTCCACAAGCAAATATGGCGGAAGAAAATTACGTGCCCGTCAACATGTCTGAACTCGACCTATCTGCGGTCATAGATGAAGTAAACATGGTCGGTAATCCGATAGGATGGTGGATCGATACCGGCGCTACTAAGCACGTATGTGTGAATAAATCAATGTTTTCAACCTATAAAGTTGTCAAGGAGGAGAAAATTGTATACATGGAAAATTCCTCTACTTCAAGGTCTATGAAATTGGAAAAGTTGTACTTAAGATGACGTCGGGATTGAATTTGACTCTCCAAAACGTGATGCATGTTCCCGACATTCGCAAGAATTTGATCTCCGGCTCTATTCTTAGCAAGGCCGGATTTATAATAGTTATTGAGGGGGATAAGGTTGTACTGTCCAAGAATGAACAATTTATAGGAATAGGATATGTAGATAGCGACCTTTTCAAGATGAATTATATCAATGTAAATGCTATCCGTGATAATAAAAAGACCCCCGTTGTTTACTTGACTGAGTCTACTAATTTATGGCATGATAGATTAGGGCATGTAAATCTAAATACACTAAGAAAATTAGTGAATTTAGAGTTGTTGCCGAAAATGTCATTTGACAAACATTCAAGATGTGAAATTTGTGTTAAAGCAAAAATGGCTAAACAACCTTTCCATTCGGTGGAAAGATCGACTACACCTCTTGAATTAATTCACACTGATCTATGCGACTTAAAACTTGTGCAAACTAGAGGTGGAAATAATTATTTCATAACATTTATAGATGATTGCAGAAGATTTTGTTATGTATATCTTTTAAGAAGCAAAGACAAAGCCTTCGATGCTTTCAAAAATTATAAAAACGAAGTTGAAAATCAGCTCAACAAATGATCAAAATGATCCGAAGTGATCGAGGTGGCGAATATGTTGCACCTTTTGAGGACTTTTGTCGTGAAAACGACATTATCCATCAAACAACTGCACCTTATTCACCACAATCAAATGGTGTTGCTGAACGAAATAATAGAACATTAAAAGAAATGATGAATGATATGCTGATAAGCTCGGGCTTACCACATAACATGTGGGGGGAAGCTATTCTTTCGGCAAATAAAATTTTAAATAAGTTGCCGTCAAAGAAACAAAATCAAACTCCATACGAACTATGAAAAGGTAGGAAACCATCCTACAAATACACTAAAGTGTAGGGGTGCCTAGCAAAAGTTGAAGTACCTAAAGCAAAACAAGTAAAGCTAGGACCTAAAATTATTGATTGCATCTTCATAGGATATGCAAACAATAGTAGTGCATATAGGTTTTTGGTACGTAAGTTGGAAATACCCGACATAAATGAGGGAATGATTATAGAATCTAGAAATGCTGTCTTTTTCGAATCTATATTCCCTAAGAAAGAAAAGAATGATGTGAGTTCTAAGAAACGAACTCATGAAAAAAGCTCACTAGAAAAGATTGACCAAAGTGATGGGTCAATACCAGAACCAAGACGAGGAAAACGAGCGAAAATAGCAAAGTCTTTTGGTCCAGACTTTGTAGTCTATTCATTAGAAGATGAACCGCAAACAATCAAGGCAGCATTGTCAAGTCCCGATGCTCCTCTATCGAGAGAAGCGATTAATAGTGAAATCAAGTCAATTATGAACAATCACACTTGGGAGATTGTTGACCTTTCTCCCGGCTGTAAACCTTTAGGATGCAAATGGATTCTAAAGAAGAAATATAAGGCCGATGGGTCTATTGACAAGTATAAAGCACGACTAGTAGCCAAGGGTTACAATCAAAATGAAGGGTATGGTTATTTTGATACATACTCTCCCATAACGAGGATAACCTCTATAAGAACGCTAATTGTCATTGGTGCTTTACATAACCTTGAGATACATCAAATGGATGTTAAACGACATTTCTAAATGGGGATTTAGAAGATGAAATTTATATGGAACAACCTGAAGGGTTTGTTATTCCCGGACAAGAAAAGAAAGTTTGTAAACTTGTTAAGTCATTATATGGACTTAAAAAAGCTCCCAAACAATGGCATGAGAAAATTGATCATGTTATGTTATCAAATGGTTTTAAAATAAACGAGTGTGACGAGTGTGTGTACTTTAAAGGCACACCTAACAACTTTGTCATTATATGTCTGTATGTTGATGACATGCTTATTATGGGAAGTGATCATAACTGTTGGTCCTGAGATAAACGTTCAGGTGTAAGGGGGGGTGTGAATACACCTGAAAACTTTCTCAACTTAAAACGCGAACAGTCCAATTTAGGAGAGTGTCTTGCTGAATAAAATCAGTAGACCAGGCAAACTGTTCTGGATCACCTGGACAAAGTGACTGACTATACTGATGCCTGCTAGCTGACTGATGTCAGAATTCAGTACCGTTCAGTAAGAGTTCAGTAGCGTGCGGAAAAGTGTAGGCCCGATTCAGTTGAGTTTGAAAACGTTTTTATTAAAACTATTTCAGTAGGTTAGTGCACTCAGTTTAAGCTTTACTGAAACTCTGTTGTATGATTTTGTAAAACGGTTTTCAGTTATTAACAGTAAATCAATGCAACAGTAAATGAACACATCGATTTTAAAGTGGTTCGGATATCAAACAATCCTACGTCCACTGTCCCGAAAAGATCAGGAGGCTATTTTATTATACTGAGTTAGTCTCAGTTGGTTTGTGTACTGGACAAACACTGGCCTTGAGGATTATACTGAGCAAGTCCCAGTTTACAAGGATCGAACTATAAAGTTTTTACAAACTCTCCAACGATGAAAGAGTTCTTTACAATAAGAATAGTTCAAGATACGAACTACTTCGGGTCTAAGCTAAGGATATTTCAGTGGAGCTTAAGTTAGAGGGAAGGGAACAAGAAATGGCTTCTAGAGTGATGAACAATGAGGAATAATCTCTCTGGGTTTGTGTTCGATCACTTGGATACTAGAGGCTTTGATTCTATTCAGCTTGGTTCCCTAGAGCAAAGTAGTCGCCTTTCGCTTTGAGTGTTTCTCTGAAGTTCTTGCGGAAAGCTTGAGTTCTAGTTCGTTAGTTCCTCATAAATCACTCTGTGTTGTTGGTTGTTCTTCGATTTGATTTTCCCTCTATTTATAGAGGTGAGCTATGGATAGATCCGTTGGAGACGAACGATCCACGTTTCACTCTCTTTGGGTAGCTAACGACTCTTTTAAGGAATCTTGCAGAGTCTTTTCCTCCATTTTTGGAAAGTTGTTGACTTGCAGCTTTTACTAGAACTTTGACAACTGGCTGCTCGTCATTGGTCGAGGCGTAGAAAGTAGTTGAGACACACAGACTTCTAGGCAGATACTGAAGCTGACATCTCTGATGTGAACAACCTCGGACGACTCTACTGATTTAACATAGAAGATTATCTGACAATCAAGGAGACTGTCAGGCCGTTGCTGAGTCTGACCTGGGTTCAGTAGTATACTCCTGCTGAGTCCAACTCTACTGAAGGTCGACTACGAGTTCGGTGAATCGCTCCCTGCCGAGTCCAGGTTCTACCGACTCTTTCGGATATCTTTGCTCTCGCTGAGTCCAAAGACTACCGAATCGAACACCTCTCGGTGTCTTTGCTCTGCCGAGTCCAAAGACTACTGAATCTTCACTCCATGGTACTGAGGCGGATAGTCTACTGAAGGATCAACAAACATAACTCTGAGTCTGGACCATGCTGAAGGCAAGTCTACTGAGTTTGAAACTCTCAGAGACTAAGGCGTTACTGTTACAACGAAATGGTTCACCAATCAAATTAGGGTTTTGGGATCAGCCAAATCTTCTAAACAGTCTACTGCTGAATCATCTCCCAACAATAACATAATTATGAATACTAAAGCAATGTTGAAGAGAATGTTCGACATGAAGGATATGGGAATAGCTGATGTTATTCTAGGGATTAAGATCTCTAGAACATCCGAAGGAATTACTTTATCACAATCTCACTATGTAGAGAATATGCTTAAGAAATTCAATGCTTTTGATCTACCTTCGGCTAAGACTCCTGTAGACTTAAGCCTACACTTAGCCAAAAATCGAGGAGATCCAATTTCCCAATTGGACTATGCTAGGGTCATTGGGAGCCTAATGTACTTAGCAAATTGTACAAGGCCCGACATAGCATGTTCTATAAGAAAGCTAAGTCGGTTCACAAGTAATCTCGGAAAGGATCATTGGATAGCACTAACTAGAGTTCTAAGATATTTAAAGCATACTTTAACTCATATTCTGCATTACACAAGGTATCCAACTGTGTTAGAAGGATATAATGATGCAAATTGGATATCCGACACAAAAGATTCCAAGTCCACAAGTGGTTTTGTGTTTACCATAGGTGGAGGAGCAGTTTCATGGAAATCCTCTAAACAAACATGTATAGCTCGGTCTACAATGGAATCGGAGTTCATTGCTCTAGACAAAGCTGGCGAAGAAGCCGAATGGCTACAAAACTTCATAGAGGATATTCCTTGTTGGGAAAACTCTTGCCTCCCGTCTTGATACATTGTGATAGTATGTCTGCACTAGGGAGAGCACAAAGTAGTATGTATAATGGTAAGTCTCGACATATTCGTCGAAGGCACAATACCGTTAGACAATTGATCACTAGTGAAAAAATATGTATTGACTATGTGAAGTCAAAAGACAATATTGCGGATCCGTTTATTAAAGGTATTAACCGTGATCAATTGTACAATGCAGTTAGGGGAATGAGATTAAAATCCACACTAAAAGAATTTCTCTTAATGGTAACTCTACCATGATAATTAGAGATCCTATGAACATGGTTCAAAGAGACAACTAAGTTAAGAATGTTCAAGTTGTGCACTTGGAAACACAACTAAAAATCCATTCTCGAAGCCGCCCCAAGTGCAAACCTGTAGCTTGTGGTAAAAGGGTAAGCATATAAGCTTTTAATGATTCCTATAGCCTTATTAGTGGAGTATGTCAGGATACTCTTTATAGGAGATCACCTATATAAGTGAGAAGTGTGGCCGCTTCAAATAAGAAAAACACTTATGAATCCAAGATATGGTCCAAGGCCAAAATGGACACAACGTGAGAACGAAAGATATTGTATCTATTATTGTGTATATGTTATTGTCTTGGTTTACACGAAAGTTGACCGGTTCAAGACATCGCGTTCACCGAGCAGCAAGTAAACCCGATAACATTATACTAAGGAAGTTCAAACCTAACAACTGTCTATCCTGATGCAATAATAGGTCATTGGGACTTTGGTTTACATAACATTTTGCATTTGCATTTAATAATCTAATGTGGGGGATTGTTATAATTTAATAATAAAAATTAGATTATTAAAATGGTAAGTAATTGAAATGAAAAGATGCATTGTTTGATTTTATTAAAATGAAAAGATGCATCGGTTGGCATCAATTCATAAAATGAAAATTTGAAATGAATTGATGAATGGTTGTGTCTTTTTGCTTCATATGTGTTTGGGAAGAGTTGTGTCTTTTATGAATTGGTGCTTCAAATCTATAAATAGGACGATTGTAGTTAAGGAAAAACAATTCGAAAAAACATGATTCCTCCTTCTTTCCTTTATCCCTATTGTTTCACTCCATACATATAAATTAATTAGTATCTCCTTAGTCCCGAGATATCAAGTAGTTCGCCAGAATTACGAGAAGTAGTGCAACTATTCATAATTGAGAAGCCGTTGTATCTTGGAGATGAGTGTTATAGACCACTTGCACCGAGTAGCGGAGCATTATCGTCTTGCGGAGAAAGAGTCCAACTCTTGCCTCGGCTATCGTTGTAATCGTCATTTTGACACGCCCAGCAATAACATGATACGGCAAAGAGCGAAATGGTGATGATGGATAGGGGGGCGAGGTATTCGGTGGTGGCGGGGGAGGGGGTGGTGGAGCCGCCGTGGCTGAACTACTACAGGAAATGGGGGCCCACGACGAGTTATGATATTGCGGGTGAGGTGGAGAGGGTGGAGAAGTTGCTTCCGGAGAATTTGAAGAAGCAGTTGGAGGCGTTGGTGAAGGCGCTGCCGGCGGAGATATTTGGGGAAGATGGTCCCATCGGCCCCAAGATGAAAAATCATTGGAGTGCCGATGAAAAGTGACCGCCAAAAATCTATTTGATTGTTGATTTATTCAAATATTGCAAATTGTTTTAAGATTTAAATAATATTCCTTTTAAGTTAAAACACGATAACTACAATTCTAGCTAGTTAACTACTTATATCACAAGAAAAATGTCAAATCGTATCAGTCATTTACGTGCTATAAACCAATTCTTATGCTTTACGCATATCATCTAGCATTTGTTTGGCTATATAGAAATTGAGACAAAAGAAGTTTGGGAGAAAGGAATACAAAAGAAATTATAAAAATATGTTGTTTGATTGAGAATAAAACTGCATTATTTTAATATATTTTCATTCATTTTTTTAAACTCTATGCTGCTGAATAGTATGTAGATAAGAATAGTGGGACAAAGAAAATATTAAATTCGTTCTAGTGTAATATTTTTTTCCTTTCAAAAGTGGTGAGTTTTTAGAAAGAAAGTGTGATGCATGAAGAAGGTTGGGATGCAAGTTACAATTTTAACCTTATTACATCATTTTTCTTCTATTTGTTTCAAGGTTTTCTTGTCGCTTGGTTTATATCTCTTCTCTTTTTTTCTTTTTTCTTTTTTATCTTATTCTCACATTTTTTTTTCTTTATTTCCTTTTCTCACTTATTCCTGCTCTCTCATTTTCTTCCTTCAACATAAGTGAAATTGTGAAAAATAAATATTTAAAAAAAAATTATACCAAAAATTACACTTTTTCAAAAGTAATTTTCATACTATTGCATTTTTCACTACTTTAATATTTTTCCACCCACTTATTTAAGCTTCACGCCGAATAATAAGCAGATAAGAATTGTGGGACGAAAAGAATTCTAAATTCGTTATGGTGTAATTTTTTTCCTTTTCAAAAGTGGAGAATTTTCAGAGAGTGTAATATATGAAGAAGGTTGGGATGCAAAACTACAATTTTAACCTTATTACATCATTTTTCTTCTATTTGTTTCAAGAATGTTCTTGTCTTTTGGTTTATATCTCTTCTCTCTCTCTCTCTCTCTTTTTTTTTTTTTTTTTTTTCTATTCTCACATTTTTATTTACTTCCTTTTATCTCATTCTCTTCCTTCAACCAGAAGTGAAATTGCGAACAAAAATCATTTAAAAAAAGTTATATCTAAAATAACACTTTTTCTAAAGTAATTTTCTTACTATTGCATTTTTTTACTACATACTATTTAGCCACATAATTGTCCACATGAAAAATCTTTTTGTATCTCATATATTTAGTTTTATTATATTAGTATCTTACTTAAAATATAATACTAACTCATAAAATTAATATAATATACTCCCTCCGTCCCATTAGAAACAACACGTTTCCTAAAATGGTAAAGATTGTGTAGACTATGATTAACTACTAAAAAGTTAAGCAATCTACACTACATAACACCACTTTTTTTATTCCCGCGTCCAAAAGAAACGTGTCGTTTCTAGTGGGACGGAGGGAGTACATAATACAAGGCAACCTGTAACAGTAATATATTTACAACCAATATTTAACGGCATAAGGCAAAAACTCTTTTTTATTTGTTTATTTTATACTACTCTGTTCCATAGAATGTGTCTTATTTTCCTTTAGGTTGTCCCATAAAATGTATTATGTTTGTATAAATTAAAAATTATTAAAAACACTATATTTGTGGGACTAATCATTTTACATAATTTTGCAGAACTTTCAATTCTTCCTAATAACCATGCCGAAAAGAAACAAGACGCATTCTATGAGACGGTTGGAGTATTTATTTTACAACTGGTAAATACTTTTTAACTAAAATAATGATATAATAATAATTATCTGATACATTAATGAACAAGTAGTGGAAATGAGTTTAGTTTGAGAATTATTTTTTAAATAAATGTTATTTTAATTTATTTCTTTAAAGATGTAAGTTTGATAATTCATTCCCATAATATAGTGGCAAATTTCTTACATGAATCGTTTTTCCTTGTGTTTAAATTTGCGGGTGATTTAAATAATATATTTTCGCATTTTTTAAAATGCTTTTAATTGTGAAAATATCTGGACGGAAAGATCCTTAATTTAAAATCTCATTCAGTGTGGGGATGCGGTTAGACTACGAATGTCCCTGACCACCTAAATACCCAACCAATCTAACCATTCTAATATTTAATTAATTTTTCTCTCCTTTTTATACTTCATTTTACTTTCAACCCAACCATCCCTACTTTTTATCATTTATCCCTAACCACCCAACCATGCCCCACCAACTATATTTTTTATATATTCTAATTATTTATTATTAATATTATTATATATTAATAATAATTAATTAAATTTAAAGGCGTAAAAATTAACTGAAATTGTAGAAAAAATTATAAAGCTCGAAATCGTACAAACTAAAATATAGAGAACATAGGACAGTAATTGAAAAACGAAATTAAAACAACGAAAAACTAAAATTACAAACAACAAAGTAAATAAAATTCAGTTATCATCGCCAAATTTACGCCAAATATGCTCGATCAAGTTGTTTCGAAAATCTCTGTGTGCTTCTCTATTCTCAAGTTGTGACTTGGTTGTCATATGACTAGCTAGGCTTGCTATCCTTTCTGTAGAGTAAGCAAAATTATTATTTTCCGCTCCATCTCCAGTCTGATGATCACTCCGACCAACCTTAAGGATTGTTCGAAGTGTTGGCCGATTTTTCATTAGGATTTTCAACAGAGGTTGGAGGGGTGTTTTGGGTGGAATTTTGTGAAAATTGCGAATTGAATTGAAACATCGGGGATGCGAATTCATCGGGATTTTGGAAATTTTCGTAACTGGGATAGTAATCTTGAGAGTAAGGAAAATTTGGGGAATGTGAGAAGTTGTTATTATATGGATCCATGATAATTAAAAAAGAGATTGAGATTTGTAGTAAATAATAAAATGAGAGAAAATGAAGGTTTTTTAAGATGTGAAAAGTATAGCAATATTGGGCTCTATTTATAGAGAATGAAAAATCATGAATTTTGGTATAATTTTTATTTATTTTTATAATATATATTATTAAAAAATACTTATTTGTATATTTAAAAAAATTAATATTAAGAGCCAATGGGATGATGCCAAGTGGCAACATCCCATTGGCCAATTCACTCTCAACCAACCGGTGGGATTTTGCCTCAAAACCCACCTGGGTCACCCTTTCTCTCACCTCCCTCATGATTTTTTTCTTTTTTTTTTTCTTCACAACCCACCTGGTGGGTTTTTACAAGCGATATTTGTAGTCTTAGCCCTAATATTTGAGCACTCAACCATATATTGGTCCATAATATGGGCCCAATGACTGCGAAGGCCTGCAAACTGGCCCATCATGTTACAAGAGGAAAAATCCTATTTTCGTATGGGTTAATTTCATCAAAATTGCTTTTATATAAGTCACTTTTGAAAAACACAAAAACTTGGGTGGGACGGGCGCATGGTACATCCGGCCCAATTATAGCTCATTTCGTAACCCGAATTCTAGAGTATATATATATTATGTGCTAAATATATAACATTAATTGTTCATAGCTCAACGGTAGATGCCTCCCTTTATTAACCGAGGAAGTCTTGGCGTGTCATTTGTCATTAATAAAAGTGTCATATGTAGAGTATCATTTGTTTCAAATAAAAGTATCATTTATTTTGAACAAAGTGTCATTTGTAGAGTATCATTTATTGACTATCAATTTTTTTTAAATATGATTTGTTTCGAAAAAAGTGTAAATTGTTGTGAACAAATATATGTCATTTATCTCAAAAGTGTCAATCGCATTGAAGTAAAGTGTCAATCATAATTAAGGAACGTGTCACTTTAATCCAATAATCACATAATAAAATATGAAGTATAATAACCAGAAATATTACTCAAAGTGTCTAACACAATAAACAAAGTGGGAATATCTACTTATACCCAAATACTTAATTGAAAAGGAAAAAACTACCCAAACCTTATATTTCATCCTCAAAATGCCCAATTTTACTGACGATACTCTTATTTTTTGAAAAAGTTGACTGACACCAATCATTTTCAGGTGTTTTCCTGAAATCGAGACAATTTAAAACTGAAAACCCACAAATAGATCAAAGAATTGTAATTTACGCTCGAAAACTATAATCCTACTCCATCCCGCTCATGTCTCGCTCACCAAAGGTTGAAATACACTTAACACAAAATCTCGTTCCCCAAATCCCCCTCGGTCTCTCTCCGTCCTGCTCGGTCTCTATCCGTCCCGCTCTACCATGTCTCCTGCAAGATCTGCAAAGTCCTGCTCAGCGAGCAGGATTTCCGAGCAGGATCGAGCGGCATTTTGACTAGATCTAGAATTTAATATCTAGAATCGTCACTTTCCTGCATGCGCCCAAATTTTCATCCCATAGCTCCTAGAACTGGAATCCCGCGTGTGCCCGCCCAAGATCATAATTTCGACCGGAATCCAGCTCCGATTACGAGTATGGAATACCAGGTTAGTCCTGCTCACATTTTATAGTCCTAGTCATAATTTTTCATTTATTTTCATGTGAATTATGCTTTTTTTTACTGAATTTTGGAGCATAATTTTTCTTTGTATTAGAGCATGAATTTTATAGAATTCGAGCATAAGTAATGATATTAAAGAGTTGTACGAATTATATAGAATTCGAGTATATTTTTTTTTCCGTATCGGAGCATGATTAGTATAGAATTGGAGCATGAATTTAATAGAATTCGACCATGTTTATATGATTAAAGCATCATTTTTTTTTCTTTTTTCTTTTTTTTTTCCCGTATTGGAGCATGATTATCATAGAATTAGAGCATGATTATCATAGAATTCTATCATGTTGTTTTCATTTTTTTTTTCCTATGATTTTTCGTGGAAATGAAAAAAATCACTGCTCGGATAAAGTCCCGCTCGGCAAGTGGGACAGGGTGATGTACGAGCGGGACTTGTCCCTACCCGAGGGGGATTGAATCATGGAACCATGATTTTTAATTTTTTTTCTTTGAAATCCTGCTCAGGGAGCGGGACAGAATGATGAACGAGTGGGATTTCTCCCGGCCCCGAGCGGGTTTTATAAATATTATTTTAGTTTTTTTTCTGCTTTTTTCGAATGCAGCATGCTTATAAAGGAATGGGTGTTCTCGATATGACTTAGAGGCTTGAAATTGATTGCAAGCCTACAATGTTTTATACGATTAGGAAAGTTTCAGATGCAATCGGTGGCGATGAATTAGTTGAATAGTTTAGGATTGGTTGCTTCGGTGATTTCTTCGAATGGAGGCGGGTAGAAATGCGTTTAGGTCTCTTCACATGTTGACGTGTCATGAGATTCAGCATATTGGTGAGGACGATAGCGACATATGGTTTTGCTTGAATGAATTTAACTTCCAATTTTCTCATTATGACTATGCATTTGTGACGGGTTTTATGTTCAAAAGCAACAATTTTAATCCAAATGCGAGGTATGACCCTCTTCTGTCGACTGTGTACGCTAGTATACGAGGACCGAAGCCGTTGATGAGTAGAGATTTGCTCTCAAAATTTGACAATGGAGGTTTGGGGTTGGATGAGTTTGGATACTTGAAGGTGGCTAGTGTTCTAGCTGCATTCTTCTTTGCCCTTGGTTATAACGACATGAAGACGGTTGATCCTTGGATTTGGGTCTTACTTGATGACTTACAAGCATTTTACAAGTTCCCTTGGGGTTCGTACACCTATGGTGCACTTAAGCACTACTGCGGTTTTATTCCTCATACTCCGGAACAAGTTACGAGCAAATATCATTTCTATGGTCCCGTTTGGGGACTTCAGGTACACAATTATAAGTTTTTAATTTATTTAAATTTTGTAAGCAAATTTCAATCACTAATCAATTTTGTTTTGTAATAATTATAGATTTGGGAGCTATATATGCAAAAAGGGTATCTCAAGATGCTATGCCTCGCTAGAGAAATTGGTTTTTCGGCGGAGAGCAATCACGTAGGATTACCAATTTTTGGTCTCGTCATGTAATTATCCTTATAATTAACGTTTATTAGTGAAAAAAATATTTTATTTATATATAATATTTAATTATATAAATTATTGTATTTGCAACATGTTGTCCATTTAGGTCTCGTACCACTAGTGATGAAAACACAAACACCCTACTGGCGGTCTGCAGTTGCCCCCAACCCTTTTGAGGTTGTATATGCTTCGACTGAGAATCCGTTACGGCCGACGGTCATAGGGGACGATGGAGAACAGAAGCTTTACCGGGTTGCTCCACTGACACAACGACCCTCCACTTCTCGAGGGACTCAATAGAGGTAGCATCGACCAATTGAAGGTGGTAAGGGGGTCCGCATTGAGGGTGATTCGATGGAGTCGGACCACCACCAGTATCTAATAGCCGAAGACGTCAGATTGGTTGTGTGGCATGAACATAACAGCCTTCGGAAGGAGCTTTTGCAGGATGTGAAGCATCTCTTCCGAGGGGTTTTCAGTCGATCTAAGAGCCGACGATTGACTAGTACTTCTTCTCACGTAGAGGGCACTCGTCGAGACCCTCGGTGGAGTGAGTCGGTGTCGATGGGCCGCGTTCATGAGAGATCTTTTCATGAGGAGGTAGAGGATAACTCACCGCTTGGTGAGTAAAGAGCAGACTCGGTGTACCGTCCCGAGATTACGTAGGAGGTCGTGGAGCGTCTCGTGATTATGGACATGAATGAGCTGAAACAACCATCCATTCCACCGACGCAGGGTCAACATAACTTGTATGAGCGTGGATGTTATGCCCCGGAGAAGGTTCGGAGCATGTTCAACCATTATACCCCTATTTATGGATATTATCCGCCTCGTCAGAGGTGGTCATACAGTGTACAATTCATGCACCCACTTCCTTTTGATGGTACTAACAAATGCCATGAATTACTTTCGGATAAACAACCTCTATCGCGTTAGCTGTGCTCCGGTGTTGGTTTGATATGATTATTAAATGGCTTGGAGGCGTACATGCTTCTCTCAGTCGAGACATGAATCATGTCCAAGAGTAGTCGTTCTCAATCAGACCAACACCAAAGGCTAGTGGAAGTATTTGCTCGTTACCCTCCATCATAGCAGCCACAAATAACACTCCCTTATTCATCCCCTTCAAGTGAGTCGCATCGACCACAATCACATCTCGGAGGTTAAATACCCACGGAGAACGAGAAACATTAAACGCGATGAATAATTGTTGGAAACGACCTTCTGAATCGACTTCGAGATCAGTCACTGTACCTGGATTCGTTGTTTTCAAGACGTAGAGGTAACGAGGAAGCATCTGAACGAATCTGAGTGTCCACCAAAAATCATCGTCATAGTAGTATTGCGTGCTCGTAGAGGTACATTGTGCTTGCTTGAACGCCGAATTCTTCCTGGGTAGATGCCATAATTTCTTTCGATTTTATGATAGAGTTTTGGCGGCGCATTCGACGAGCAACATAAGCTGCAAGCTCCTTTGCATGCACCCTCCGGGATCTGTCTGCGATAAATCTCGATTGCATGTGTGTTCGACATGTAACCCGTTCACGATCCACAACACATCAGTGCGGAACGATGCCTGTAGAAAAAAGTGGCACTCGGGACTCTGCCTGCATTTATACTTAACCCGACCAATGTCAGAACGAACCACTCTAAAATCAAGACCTTGATCCATGTGCCACAGTACAACAACATCATACAAATCCTCCTCTGAAAATATCGCACCTTCACGGAGTGGATAGTCCACAACGTGATTCAGATCTCGAACCATAGGTGAGTCGGATGTATCAAGAGGAACAAGTGGAAGTAAACTATCACTTACTTCTTCGCCCCCACTGTATATTATTTCATCATTTGGGGGTTCACGGTTGTATAGCAAGAGCATGGATATCAATTGATTCACACCACCTTCTCGTTGGATCCATGTAGCGAAGTCAGTAAACGTACATTGTTTTAATGTATCAGACACCTCATCGTATTCTTTGTTGGGAGATGATTCAACAGTAGATTGTTTAGAAGATTTGGCTGATCCCAAAACCCCAATTTGATAGGTGAACCATTCCTTTGTAATAGAAACGCCTTGGTCTCTGAGAGTTTCAGATTCAGTAGACATTCCTTTAGCATGGTCTAGGCTCAGAGTTCTGTTTCTGAACCTCAGCAGACTATCCGCCTCAGTACCATGGAGTGAAGACTCAGTAGTGCTGGACTCAGTAGGAGCAGCATACTGAGAGGTGTTCGATTCGGTAGTCTTTGGACTCGGCGAGGAAGCGGCATCTTGAAAGAGTCAGTAGAACTGCACTCAGCAGGAGCACTTCACTGAACTCAGAGTCGACCTTCAGTAGAGTTGGACTCGGCGGGGTATATACCGAACCCCGTGGTCGGACTTCGGCAACGGCTCGACAGTCTCCTTGATTGTCAGATGATCTTCTATGTTAAATCAGTAGAGTTGTCCGAGGTTGTACACATTAGAAAAAGTCAGCTTCAGTATTTGCCTCGAAGTATGTATGTCTCAACAACTTTCTACACCTCGACCAATGACAAGCAGCCAGCTGTCATAGTTCTGGTAAAAGCTGCAAGTCAACTACTTTCCTGAAATAGAGGAAAAGACAATGCACAATTTCTAAAAGAGCCGTTAGCTACCCAAAGAGAGTGACACGTGGACAGTTCGTCTCCAACGGATCTATCCACAGCTCAATCTATAAATAGAGGGAAAATCAAATTGAAGAGAACACAGAACACAAGAACACAAACGAGCATCGAACGAACAAGTTACAAGCTTTCCGCAAGAACTTCAGTGAAATACTCAACGCGAAAGGCAACCACTTTGCTCTAGGGAACCAAGCTTAATAGAATCAAAGCCTCTAGCATTCAAGTGATAGAACACGAACCCAGAGAGATTATTCCTCATTGTTCATCTCTCTAGAAGCCATTTCTTGTTCCCTTTCCCTCTAACCTAAGATCCACTGAAATATCCATAGCTTAGAACCGAAGGAGTTCATATCTTGAACTGTTCTTATTGTAAATAACTCCTTCATTATTGGAGAATCCTTCAAACATTCTTGTTTGAACCTTGTAAACTAGGACTTGCTCAGTATAATCTTCAAGGTTGTGTTTGTCCAGTGTATAAACCAACTGAGACTAACTCAGTATAATAAAATAGCTTCCTGATCTTTTCGGGACAGTGGACGTAGGATTGTTTGATATCCGAACCACTTTAAAATCGCCGTGTTCATTCACTATTTAATTGATTTACTATTCATACTGAAAACCGTTTTACAAAATCATACTCAGAAAAGCTTAACTGAGTGCACTAACCTACTGAAACAATTTTAATAAAAACATTTTCAACTCAACTGAATCGAGCCTACAATATTCCGCATGCCAATGAACTCTTACTGAACGGTACTGAATTCTGACATCAGTCAGCTAGCAGACCTCAGTTTAGTCAGTCACTCTATCCACGCGATCCAGAACAACTTGCCTGATCTACTGAATTTATTCAGCAGACAACCTCCTTAATTGGATTGTTCGCGTTCTAAGTTGAGAAAAAGTTTTCAGGTGTATTCACCCCCCACCTGAACGTTTACCTTGGGACCAACAATTGGTATCAGAGTAGGAGTTCTTAAAGACTCTTGTTATCTGAAACTGGTCTACTTGAATGGATCCTGAAAACGTTTTCACTGCATACCATTCTTCATTCATATCATCACCTAACATGTCTGATATGTCAGGAATCAGGATGGTACCCATGTTCTCAGTAGAGAACTACAGGGTATGGCGAGTCAGAATAGAAGCTCATCTGACTTCCCTCTACGACAGCATGACATAGGTCTTGGAATACGAACCTATCATACCTATGATCGATAGTGTTGATTTCCAGGAACCAGCACAAGGAGGTGGAACGGTAACCGGGAAGAAGGTTCCTAAGGACAGAAGCCTCTTCACACCAGAAGAGAAGAAACTTCATAATCTTGACCGGGTTGCCAGGAATGCCATACTGACCACCCTGAGCGACTCATATCTCGGAAGAGTTCTGGACTACAAGTCAGCCAAAGAACTATGCGACGCTCTAGCGCTACTGAGTCGGGGGGCTTAGAAGAAAGCTAACTAGTTAGCGTTGGAACTCTAGAAGCTGGAGAGACTGTCACTCATGCCCGGCGACATGATTGAAGATCTTAATGTCAGATTTACGGATCTGATGAATACTATCAATGGGCTGGGAAAGACGTTCTCCAACCGAGAGATGAATCTCAGAATATTAAGAGCACTGTTAGATGGATATTGGACTCCCTTTGCTACATTGCTTAGACATTTTGATCTTGATATTGTTTCTCCTGATCATATATTTTCAGAATTTAAGGCTGATGAGTTCGAGTTCGGTCTACCACAGAGGAAGCAAAGAGCCGAAGCTGACACTCAGATAGACCATGCTTTTAAAGCATCAGTCAGCACAGCAGCTCCAGCATCTAGCAAAGCTGAGCCTTCAACCAGTGCCTTACAAGAATGAAGCCTAGCTAAGCGATATGCACTGCTTGCAATCAAAATATCTGAAGGAAAAGGAGCGGCGCAGAAAACTTTCTAGAGTCATCAGAGACTGAAAGAGTAAGTTTGAATACTCACCTAAACCCACTCCTGAACCACATACTTCTGAATGCAAGAAACATGAGGATTCTGCACAGTCGAAAGACAGTGAGAATAGAGAAGGCAGAGTCACCTCCTGCTATAACTGCAAGAAGCCAGGACAATATCAGTACGACTGTCATGAGCTCAGCACAGCTGAAAGAGTTGCAAGAAAAGCTTGAAGGGAGAAATTCATCAAGAAGCGACAAGCCTACATTGCTGGTGAACTCTCAGACGACTTAGATGAAGTCGACACCTTCATGGATTCATCAGATGATGAAGCTGCCTTTATGGCCCAAGAGCTTGAAGAAGATACTGAAAAGTGTCTAATGGCAGGAGAAGAGGATAAGGTAAACTCTCACGAACTATTTAACTCTTCTTCACACTGCACACAAATCACTATTTCAGGTGCAGATGAGAATCTGGACGTCGCCATTGCCTATGAAGAACTACTCGACGAGCAGATTCAGATGAGTCTGCAGGTTAGTAAGACTCTTCAGGAGTTGGATGCCCTGAAAATAGAAAATCAGAGACTTTCTTAGGTGAGTCATGTTGCTACTGAGTCGGAAGGACTTGTTTTGAGACTTAGGGAGGAGATTAACTCTCTGATGGCCAAGTCTCAGCAACAAGAAGATCTGATCTCAGTATTGACCAAAGACTTGACTCAGAAAGATACGAAAAGATAAACGATTAGATCATGTAAATTGACGGACCAGATTCGTTCTTAAATTTTTTTACCCAAAATGCACCATTTACTTAAAAAATTTGCACAAAGGGTATTAGAGTAAAATTCTTTCAATATAATAATCCTACCCTAATACTAAATTGTTTAATATTCCGCTCATAATCCGCGATTTGTTTTCTCCAGTTTCACTTCCCTTCTCGTCGAATTTATTTTCCGCTCTTCCCTTTCTCGATTTCACAAACCCTTCGACAACAAAGAATCGATTTATGAGACTATGGCATTAAGATGAATCGGTAAAACGCAGCGATTGCTGAGCCAGCATTATTCGTCCCTTTCTCACTGTGTAAACACTAAGAAGATTCAAAATTGATTAGTGAGTTTTAAACTTTCTATCGATTTTTAAACTTTTTGTAGTGTTATAATGTATCTGTGCCGGAATCAATTAGGTTTTCGGAATATGATAAAATTCTTGACAAATGTATATTGAGTGATGTCGAATTGGGTTTAGGGTTTGTTTGCGAAACTGATTTTATTTGACATTTTCGTTCTCTCTTTTCTTTTTCTTTTTTACAATTAAACATCTGGAACAATTTGTGGGTTTTGGATGATTTAACTTCAAAGTTGTACTAATCATTTTTTTGACATAAGATAAATTTCACTATTAATTATTGAGCAGAACACATTTTAGATGATAAATTTTGCACCTTAGATTTGTTTGTGGATGTGGTGCTATTTTAAGTAAACTTTAGAAATTTGCAAAATATTGAACTATTTTATTATGAAATTTCCATAGTTATGTACTATTTTATGCACTTTTATTCATTTTTTCTGCACAGTTAATATATAATTTTTTACTGATTTGTTTATGTTCACTAAATGCAGACCGCTATTTTAAAGAAGTTTTCTCGCCAAGTAAAACAAAAGTGGATCGTTTTCTGCTACGATAATCTGGATATGTGTTTAGCATTTTATACTTTCGAGCGATACAGACGTTTCATGTACCAGATGTTTATTCTATTTCAACGGCATTTTTTCCAAATGGTGTACACTAATTTATGAAATGGTTCATTTTAATACAAGATAAACGTGCATTTCATAAAAGTAAAATAAATTCATAATTTAATTTTTTTTATTACATAATAATTCGAACAATTTAGTATTACACAGTGCACATTTACTATGTTTAAATTTGCACTTTTAAAAAAAAAATATTACAATAGGTAACTGTTTGCAAGACTAGAATGCATTTGAAGTAATAAATTAGTATGAAATGGTGCATTTTAATACAAGATAAATGTGCATTTCATTAAAGTAAAATAAATTCATAATTGAATTTTTTATTACATAATAATTCGAACAATTAAGTATTATAAAATGAACATCTATTATGTTTAAAATTGCACTTTTAAAAAAAACATTATAATATATACCTGTTTGCAAGACTTGAATTCATTTGAAGTAATAAATTAGTATGAAATGGTGCATTTTAATACAAGATAAACGTTCGTTTCATAAAAGTAAAATAAATTCATAATTTTTTTATTACATAATATTTCGAATAATTAAGTATTACAAAATGCACATCTACTATGTATAAATTTGACTTTTAAAAAAAAATTACAATAGGTACCTGTTTGCAAGACTTGAATGCATTTGAAGTAATAAATCGAATAGAACTTTCAAGATTTGTACTAGCTTAAAAAACAATGAGTGCACAATAAAAGTAGTCTAAAAATGTAATTACAAACGAATGTGTGTGAGACTCATTAAACTTCGTAATGACATATCCAACACCAGCATTAAACTTCAACATACTGCGAGCCATGCATGATGCCCTAAATGACATTTTTCACCTCTTTTACTTAATCCAACTCCATTAGCTTCATTTTCAGATGAATATGGATCATCAACCTTTTCCTCCTCACGATTACATAAGACATACTTATGCAATGTAATAAAACCTCTCTTACAATCAGTTCTGAGACGGATATCGAAGCCACAAAAACCATCATATTTCCAATAAAAAGCACTCCTTCATCCAATGATGCAAATATCATTCCGACAAATGGCTTAATATCATTCGAACATTCTGGAATGAAATTTTGGTTGTTTTCCGTTGTCTTGCCATATTAACCAAATATTATTTCATCATCTGAAACATGTAAAAACTTTTTAAATACATAATTGCGTAAATAAGCATAAAATGAACTAAAAACGTGCATAAAAACTGTGTTTATTTTGATAAATTAACACCGAAAATAAAAATTGTAAACAAATAAAGAAACCAAATTTCAAGGAAGAAAATTGATAAAAGCGAAAGAATCCGAAATTGTATAAAACCAAATTTCAAGGAATTGATATTTTCAAGGATTGTCGAAAATGAAAAAGAAGAAAACTGATAAACGATTGATTCAAATATTCTTCCAAAAGCTTTCGAAATGATCAAAATAAAAAAAAATTGGTTTCGAATTGAATAATCAAAACTAAGAAAAATAATCAAAAAAAACGTATAACCCTGTAACAAGATTTGATACACATATATGAAGAAATTAAGAAAAGAAAGGATATAGAAATCGAATAGAAATTTTTATTGATACACGCATACGAAGAATATAAGATTTACGCGGAGAACAAGCAAATACACAACAAACCTGGTGTAGACATTATCATGAAATGCTGAAAATCAAAATTGAAGAAAGAAAAATTCTTGATCCCTATATGCCTGCGACGTTCGTTAATCATGAATGAGAAAAAGGATTACAAATCATAGAAGAGGTTACAATATAAAATAGAATAGGAAATTTACTAAAAAGACCTTTGTGCAAATTATTTCATTTAATTGTGAAAAAGGTCAACTTAAATGAAAATACGATCTGGAGCATCGAATTACTTGATCAAACGGTTATAAATTGTTCCTATTTCTCACTCTAAGGGGTGTTCTCATATGATCTCTCATATATATATATATATATAGGGGCGGTTCCAATAGGAACACCCCTTAGAGTGAGAAATAAGAACAATCATCATCCTTTAGATCATGTAAATTGACGGTCCAGATTTATTTTTAATTTTTTTTCCCGAATTGCACAATTAGCTTAAAAAATTTGCACAAAGGGTATTAAAGTCAAATTCTTACAATATAATAAACCAAACCTAGTTTATTACGATTAAAGTTCCGCTCAATCGCGATTTGTTTTCTGCATTTTCTCATCCCTTCTCGTCCAGTTTTTTTTTCCGGTCTTCCATTGCTTGGTTTCCAAAAGATTTCAACAACGAAGATCAATTGAAGATCAGTGAAATTCTGCTCATTCACGATTTGTTTTTTGCATTTTCTCATCCCTTCTCGTCCAGTTTTTTTCCGGTCTTCCATTGCTTGGTTTCCAAAAGATTTCAACAACGAAAATCAATTGAAGATCAGTGGGTAAAAATCAGCGATTTCTAAACAAGGTTTCCAAAAGATTTCGACAACAAAGATCAATTGAAGATCAATGGGTAAAAATCAGCGATTTCTAAATAGGGTTTACAAAATATTTCGACAACGAAGATCAATTGAAGATCAGTGGGTAAAAAACAACGATTTTTAAACAACATTATTCGTCCCTTTGTCACTGTGTAAACACGAAGAAGATTCATAATCAATTTGTGAGTTTTTTTATTTTCCGTCGAATTTTAAACAGTGATTTGGATGTGTGTGTTGTTGATTATTTTAATTTATAAATATATGCACAATTTTGCAAAAAAAAAATGCACAATTATGAGGGAAAATATGCACAATTAATGAGAAAAAATGTACAATTACTGGGGAAAATATGCACACATTTATTGAGAAAAAATATGCACAATTATTAAGAAAAGTATGCACAATTAATAGGGAAAATATGCACAATTAATGATAAATAACGAAAAGATGAAATTATTAATGAAAATCTGGGACGGGACTTAGATCTAGGACGATAATTAGTGAAACTATGCACAATTAACGATTGTTCTCGTAAAATCTGGGACGAGACTTGATGATATTAAAACATGGAAGAGAATTAACGAAAATCACGTTTACAGCAAAGGAAAGAAGATAAAAAAATAATAGATTGTGCAAGATTACAAAAATAACCTTAGTGCAAACTTTTTGCATTTCGGGATTTTAAGTGATGGCATGATCTAGAGCGTCGAATTACTTGATCAAACGGTTATAAATTGTTCATGTTTCTCACTCTAAGAGGTGTTCTCATATGATCTCCCCTATATATATCAAACGGTGATCAAAGCTGCAACAACATACGTGGATGAAAGATAATTAATTCTTCTCGTATATTCTATCAACATGTTGCACATGGTTAGAAGCAATTGCAGAGGCACTTTGATTGTCACACCAAAGTATCGGTTGAGCTTGTATGTGAACACCTAATTCATCCAAGAGAGACTTAATCCATACGATTTCCATGCTACCAAAGCACGATACTCCGATTCAGAGCTACTACGTGACACCACCTTCTGCTTACGTGAACCCCTTGAGAGTATAATGGGGCTGAGAAAAATGCAATAACCACCTGTGGGTCGCCTATCATCTACGCAGCTTGCCCAATCCGCATCGGAAAAACCAAAAAGGTTTAGATAAGGAGCTGCTTTGAACATCAAGCCAACATGCATAGTACCTTTGAGATATCGCAACACTCGCTTACAAGCTTTCTAGTGGAGTTCGGTGGGACTTTGAAGAAATTGAGACAACTTATTGACCACGAAGGAAATATTCAGTCGAGTAAGATTCACATATTGTAAGTAACCTACAATCTTGCAATAAAAAGTGGGATTGGAGAAAGGAGCACTATCTTCTGTAAATAATTTTTGACCAGAGTCAAACGGAGATGGCATATGATGACTATCAAGAAGATTAGCTTTTACAAGTAGCTCACGTATACATTTTGCTTGATGAAGAAGAGTAAACTTAGGAGTAGTAACAACAAAAATGCCAAGAAAATAATTAATTTCCCTAAGGATTTTCAAGGCGAATTCAACAACTAAAATGTCAACAAATGAGGTAATATGTGCAGAGTCCTCACCCGTAATCAAAATATCATCGACATACACAAGTAGAAGAAGAAGTTTACCCTTGATGTGTGTGAAGAAGAGGGAATGGTCTGAAACAGACCGCTTAAAACCATGAGAGAGAAGATAGCCCTTAAGATGATCGTACCATGAACGAGGGCTTGGCACAATCTATAAAATGATTTTTGCAGCTTACAAACATGATTGGGATACGTGGGGTCGACAAAGCCACTTGGTTGTTTCATAAACACGGGTTGATCCAGCACTCTATTAAGAAAAGCGTTATTCACGTCAATATGTTTCACACACCAACCATAAGTGCGTGCTAAGGAAAACATTAATCATATCGATGTTCGGTTTGTATACTGAAAGCAGTTACGTATTTGCTTGTATACAATGTTTCCTGCTACCACTATTATTATTCTCCTATCTGATTATTATAATTGCACAATTTAGTCCCTTATCTCACATGAGTTAGTTCATACAGTGTGTTGTAGATCACAGAAGACTGTAGTGATTAGTTGAACTAGTGAAATATAAACAGTTATCACAGCCGAGGCAACTTTAGGACAAGTTGTCGGTTTAGGCTGCAATGTAGATAAGAAGTGACTTGTCTTGGTCACTTGCCTATGTTGATACATTTTATGTATTGATGGATCGCAGTGAGACGTGTTCTTCTATCTGACCCGTGTGAAGAACCAAGGTCTCGGAGACTCAGCTGATCTTAAGCTTGATGAGATTTCAGCTGAGTGCACGCGACTAGCTATCACTTTGACTTACTATGGGTGAGGGTCATCGCGACTGTATATCTCTGTATCTTGGGTGAATGTTGTTGCGTGTAGCTCAGGTTGGTTATCTGCATCATGCATATGTATCCTATTATAGGATTGATGATATCACCTTGAGGAACTCGAAAGGTTTATCATACTAAACCCTATAGGTTGATTAAATTCAAGTATGATAATAAGGTCGAGTGGTACTACTCAAGGACAAGATATTAACTGTATTAAGTAGTTAGTAAACTTAATCAATTAATGGATATTCGATATCTTAAATAAGGGGATTAACTGAAGTTAAAAATACAAGCTCTGACTCAACTTTTGGGATAAAGGGGTAAGTCAACAAAGATTTTTTAGTGCAATGAATCTATGTTTGTGAATTAATAATACTCTGGGCTGAGTATGGAAAATTAATTCACTTGAGGCCCGACTTTATTTCTTGTATTAGGTCCCTAGTCTGGCCCAAACATATGCCCAGTCATATGCGACATTTTCTCTCAGACTCACTAGACCACTTATTTACCTGGAATTGTTTGGTCCTTTAATAGATCAAAATAATTGGTAATGGTATAGTGGCCCCTTTCACTATTGGATGGGCTTGGGGTCAAAAGCCCATTAGGGTTCCTTTGACCAAGCCCTTATAAATAGGGGGCAAGGGGCCACTTGTTCACAACTTGGTTTTAGTTTTGTGTGCCGGAAAAGTGTGAGTCCAAGTGTTTTTCGTCGTGAGCTTTCTTGCGTCTCCGTCCATCCGAAGTTGGAAGCTCGGGCACGGGAACAGTCCAGAAGACCTTTTTTGGACCGAGTCGAAAATATTGTATTCTAGGACGATCGCTAAGGTAAGAGATTCTTTCCCTACCACCAAGACCAGTTTAATAAACGAACTAAACATCTCTTGAAAATCCACACCAGTACTCTATTGAAACCCTTTTGCAACTAACTGTGCTTTAAGTCGATCGATTGTTCCATCAGCACACGTTTTAACTTTGTAAGTCCATTTAGATTGAATAAGATTCATGTCGTCGGTACGAGGAACAAGTGTCCACATGTTATTTCAGAGTATAGCATCAAACTCTTCTTGCATAGCCTTTTTCCACAAAGGATCGCTAAGCATCCTTAACCGATAAAGGCTCAATTGGAACAGATGATAGAGAGGCGGAGTATACTTTGGGCTTGAGAATGCCATTTTTGGATCCAGTACGCATAGAATGAGTATCTTGTGGTGGTGCTCGAGGAGTAGAAGTAGATGAAGAATCTTGTGAAGGAGGGGAAGTAGTGAGATCGCAAGTGGAAGAAGAAGGGGAATGAGAAGGAGACTGGAAGTGAGAAGTAGGTCAGAGGGATGGAGATAATGACGAAGAAAGAGAAGTGTCAGGAGACGTAGGGGTAGATGGAGAAGGAATGAGAACTTTATAAGATTGGGACATATGAGACAGTAATTCTGCTGCCACAAAAGGGGAAGAATTTTCGGTAGAGGGAAAAAGAGAGGAATATGGAAAGTCACGAAAGGGGAAGAATTTCCGGTAGAGGGAAAAAGAGAGGAATATGGAAACTCACCTTCATTGAACACCACATTACGAGTAATATATATACGACCTGAAGAATGAAGGCATCGATACCCTTTATGAGTTGCACCATAGCCAATGAATACACACTTTGATGATCGAAACACAAACTTGTGCGTATTATATGGTCGAAGAAAAGTGATACAATTCTTCAGAATAAGTGATAACCAATTATGAGCTGCACTATATGGCCTGAAGAATGAAGGCATCGATACCCTTTATGAGCTGCACTATATGGCTTGAAGAATGAAGGCATCGATACCCTTTATGATCTGTACTATAGGCATCGATAACCAATTGATATTTTTTTCTAATCAATTTTTTTAATAAATGTATTCATCTTAATTGGTACACTAATTTTAAGAAAGTGATACAATTCTTCAGAACTGTTGGTCCCGAGATAAACGTTCAGGTGTAGAGGGGGGGGGGGTGAATACACCTGAAAACTTTCTCAACTTAAAACGCGAACAATCATTTTCAGGAAGATGTCGTACTAAACAGGTTCAGTAGACCAGATAAGCTGTTCTGAATCGCGTGGCAGAGTGACTGACTTTACTGAGGCCTGCTAGCTGACTTAGGTCAGAATTCAGTACCGTTCAGTAGAGGTTCAGTATACTGCGGAAATGTGTAGGCCCAATTCAGTTGAGTTAGAAAACATTTTTAGGAAAACTGTTTCAGTATATTAGTGCAGTCTTTTAAGTTTTGCTGAAACACAATTGAATGATTTGAAAGATATTTTCAGTATGAACAGTAATCAATGCAACAGTAAAACAAAGCACAGAGAACACAACGATTTTTAAAGTGGTTCGGATCCAACAATCATACGTTCACTGTCCCGAAAAGATCAGGAGGCTATTTTATTATACTGAGTTAGTGTCAGTCGGTTTGTGCACTGGACAAACACTGGTCTTAGTCATTATACTGAGCAAGTCTCAGTTTACAAGATATCAAACTAAAGCGTTTGACAAACTCTCCAACTATGAAGGAGTTCTTTACAATAAAGAACAGATTAAGGATGAACTCCTTCGATCTAAGCTATGGATATGGTCTGCTAAGCTTAGGTTAGAGGGAAGGGAACGAGAAAGTGACTTCTAGAGCGACGAACGGCAAAATATTGGGTTCGTGTTCAACCGCTTGGATACTAGAGGCTATAGGTCTGATTCAGCTCGATTCCCTTTGAGTAAGAATATCACCTTTCGCTTGGAATAACTCTTTGAAGATCTTGTGGAAAGCTTTAAGTCGATTCGAAGTTGCTCGTAATTGCTCGTGTGTTCTTGATTTTTCTAGGTGAGCTTCGATTTGAATTCTTCCCTCTATTTATAGATGAGAGACATGGAAAGATCCATTGGATACGATGATCCATGTGTCTCTTTCTTCTGGGTAGCTAACGACTCTTTCAAAGAATGGTGGCAGAGTCTTTTCCCTCCATTTTCGGAAAAGTGTTGACTTACAGCTTTAATCAGAAAGTAGACAGCTGGCTGCTCGTCATTGGTCAAGGCTGAAGAAAGTAGGTGAGACAAATAGACTTCAAGACAGATCTGAAGCTGACTTCTCTGTACCTCGTATGACTCTGCTGATTTGACCTATAAGATCACTAACGGTCAGGAAACTGTCTGGCCGTTGCTGAGTCTTATCTATGTTCAATAGCATACTCCTGCTGAGTCTAGCTCTACTGAAGATCAACTCTGAGTTCAGTGAACTACTCATGCTGAGTCCAGTTCCACTGACTCCTTTCGATATCTTGCTCTCGCCGAGTCCAAGGCCTACTGAGTCTTCTTCTCATGGTACTGAGGCTGACAGTCTACTGAAGAATAAGCAGACAGAACTGAACGCCTGAACCATGTAGGAAGAATGTCTACTGAGTCTGAACCTCTCAGAGACAGAAAAAATACAACTTAATGGTTCACCAAACAAAGTAGGGTTTTGGGATCATTCAAATCTATAAGCACTAGCTACTGGATCATCTCCCAACAATTTCCCCCTATTTGATGATGCCAAAACCTAACACTATAAACTGTCAGAGACAAACGCCTTACAAAGGTTACAAGTAGAATCAATGGAGTTGTTCATCATGTTCTAAACTACTGAGGGAGTACAGGAGAGAAATATCAGAACCTATGCAGAAATCTAACAACAATTTTCTCCTAAACATCCTAATACAATAAATTCCCTCAAGCTTCAAATAAGAATAGATCTATAAGCTAAGAAAAACAGACAAACACATATATCAGCAGTGAGTGTGTGAGTCAGTAATCACTTAGGTGATTCTGAGTGTTAAGCATAAATAAACAAGGCCATGAAGACAATAAGGTATTGTCGGGCCGAACAACAAAGATGTTTTATAGATGAGAATTCAGTACATTACATCACTTGCTATTCTAGAAGGACAAAATAAGATACAAGGAAGCTATCTATCTATCTTCTGAACTGCTGGATCCGTGCTTTGAAATCTCTTGACTTCTCCTCAGGCAACGACAATCCATACATCTGATAGGTGTCTTTTCTGAGCTTCCGTATCTTCAGCATATCAGCAGGAACATTTTCCTCCAGATCTAAGACTTTGCTAGCATTGCTAACCTTTCCTTCTATTACTCCAGTATGTAGAGATCCATCAAGCTTCAGTGGAGGGGGCAGCGGTCTCGGAACTGGAACTCTGACATTCTCTTTTTCAGCTAAGGCTCTCTGGACTCTTGCATAGATCTCAGGGTCACTCACCAGAAGACATTTAGCGAATGCAGTAACCTTGTCCATGTTGGACCAGAACTTCCAGACGAAGTATCTCTTTACAAATTCAGCTTTGAGAGTTTCCCATCTCTGAGTCCGCTCCCATGGCATCCATTGATCAATCCTTGGCCATCTATGGATCTTCAGATCAGTAGGCTTCTTGGCTCGTCTGTACCTATAAGGAATCTCAGCTTGTTTGTCAGGTACCCTCTCTCTTGCATCTTTCTCAGTTCTTAGTCTCAGAGCTTCTAAGTCAGCTTGCCACATTCTTTCACGGGCCTCTTTGATTTGTCTTGCTTCAACAGTCCTGTCTAAAGCCCTTTCCATCGTGTCCATCTCTTTCATCTCCAACTCTTGTTCCTTAGATGGGATGTACGACGGTACACGTTCCTCTTCTTCTTCTGACTCAGCAGGTGTTTGAGATTTTGACTTGGATTCACCCTACTGACTAGTCTGCTGTTGCTGCGCTGTTCTTTCTCTTTTTCCTTATCGGCCTCATCGCCGATTTTTAACTTTCTAGGGAGTGGCCTAGATCCTGGCTTCTTTCCCCCTTGGACCTTAGTCTTTGCCTCGTCAGAAGAGGACCTGAGAGTCAGAAGAAGAAAAAGAAAGCCGTGCAGAAGGCAAAGGTCAGCAGTCCACCCACTCAGAAGATCAGGACTCCTGAACCTGTAAAGCCTCAGAAGTCAGCATCGACCAGTCCAGTGGTCAAATATGTTGATCAAAGTGGGAAGAAACTGTTTGAGACCACCAGTTTCGTAAGACAGATCTGGGTTTCCAAAACTAACATCTAAGGACCCAAAATAAAAAAAAAGGGTATCTAAATATAATTTTGTTTTGCATGTGCACAAGGACCCTTGGTATGTGGACAGCGGATGCTCAAGACATATGACATACCAAAAGGACCTACTGAAGAATTATACTACTGAAGAAGGACCCCGAATCGAGTTTGGAGACAATGCAAAAGGCTATACCAGAGGCTATGGAACACTCAGCATTGGAACCGCAATAGTTCCAAGAGTATCATATGTTGAAGGACTTCAGCATAATCTTCTCTCTGTTAGTCAATTTTGTGATAACTCGAATAGAGTGATTTTTTACGCTGATTTATGTGATGTCATTGATAAATCTATAGGGAAAACAATGTTGTCAGGTTCGCGCAAAAAGAATATCTATGTAGCTGACTGGAACTCAGCTGAACCTGAAGCTTGTTTGTTGGCGAAGAACGACAACAAAACTGGGTGGCTCTAGCACAGAAGATTCAACCATCTCAACTTCAAGACGCTCAACAAGCTAGCTAGAAACACTCTAGCAAGAGGACTGCCGAATGAAGTATTCAGCAAAGACACTCAGTGTGAAGCATGTCTGAAGGGAAAGCAAACAAGGAATCAAAATCCTCCTGTTCCATCTCCTTCCACTGATGGAATCCTTCAGCTGCTACATATGGATTTGTTCGGCCCAGTCTCTCCGGTGATGATCAGAGGCAAGAAGTATGCTTTAGTGGTCATTGATGACTACTCGCGCTATACATGGGTCATATTTATTGCCAACAAGTCTGACGTCAAAACAGAGTTACCAACGCTTCTGAAAAAGCTCAGTGTCGAGAAGAACAGCAAGACCATCAAGATACGTTCAGACAGAGGAACCGAGTTCCTGAATTCTATGGTGGAGGAGTTCGGGAAAGCTGAAGGCATAGAGCATGAGACGTCTGCCGCGCGCACGCCTCAACAAAATGGGGTTGCTGAAAGGAAGAATAGAACACTCAAAGAAGCAGCAAGAACCACGCTCGCAGACTCAGGACTCCCAACCAAATTATGGGCAGAAGCTACAGACACTGCATGTTATACTCAGAACAGATCTCTGCTGACAAAGCAGCATAAGAAGACACCATATGAATTATGGAACGGCAGGAAGCCTTCTTTATCTTATTTCCATATTTTTGGGTGTTCGTGCTTTATCCACAATAATGGGAAGGATCAGTTGAAGAATTTTGATAACAAGTCAGACCAGGAGTCTTCCTAGGATACTCCCGGGTCAGCAAAGCTTTCAGAGTCTTTAACTACCGGACCCTTTGCGTGGAGGAAAGCCCTCGTGTTGTTTTTAATGAGTTTTCTACTGAAGACAGGAGCAGGAACTCTAAACCAAAATCTGAGGACATTAGTAAGCAGTGACAGGATCTGAGCTTGAAAGATAAAGTTGAAATGATCTAGCTGTGTTGGGATGATGATTCAGATGAAGAAACTGAAGATAAGTCTACTGAATCTCAGCCAGCAGCAGAAGTAGCTGAACAGATTGACTCTACTGAATAGAGTCAATCCCAGGTAACTCAGGTCGATGAAGAAACCCAAGTGGTAACTGAGACCTCTACTGAGGATAATAATTCAGGGGGAACAAATGAAGTTCCAGAGCTAAATGCCCCTGAACCTGGTGACTCGGTAGACCCAACTCTAGTAACTGAATTGCTTCAATCTCAGAATAGTACAACTGAAATGCCTAACTCACCCACTATCTGTGTTGAACAAATTTTAGATGAAGAGTTGAAACATCGTAGATCGTGGCTGGACGCTCACACTTCTGATTTGATTATTGGAGATCCTTCAACAAGCGTAAAGACAAGATCCAGATTTTGTCAGGGAGAAAGCACTTTATATTCCTACTTATTGTCTGCTGAAGAACCTCAGTCAGTTGAGGATGCACTTAAGGACGATGATTGGATCATGGCCATGCAGGAGGAGCTGAATCAGTTCACGAGAAACGAAGTATGGGAGCTTGTTGACAGACCCCAGCATCAACATGTGATTGGACTAAATGGGTCTTCAAGAACAAGCGAGATGAAAACAACGTCATAGTAAGGAACAAAGCAAGACTCATGGCAAAAGGCTATTGTCAAGCTGAAGGGATCGATTTCGATGAAACTTTCGCTCCAGTTGCAAGATTGGAGGCAATCCGACTATTCCTAGCCTACGCAACACATCAGAGATTCAGAGTTTATCAAATGGATGTGAAGTCTGCGTTCCTGAACGGCGTGCTGAAAGAAGAAGTCTATGTAGAACAACCTCCCGGCTTTCAGGAGGGACATCAGGTTTACAGACTTAGAAAGGCTCTGTACGGGTTAAAACAAGCACCCAGGGCTTGGTACGATACCCTGTCTGAGTTTCTTCTTCAGAAAGGTTTTCAGAAGTGCACAGTAGACTACACATTATTCAGCATTCCATTGGAAGACGATATTTTACTTGTGCAGATCTACGTAGTTGACATAATCTTCGGATCAAAGAACGTTATCATGTGTCAACAATTTGAGAGAATGATGAAGGATAAGTTCGAGATGTCAATGATGGGAGAGATGAATTATTTCCTCGGTTTTCAAGTCAAACAATCTGAGAAGGGAACATTCATCAATCAAGGCAAATACACTAGAGACCTCATCAAGAAGTTTGGTTGCACATCCGGCAAACTAATCAGGATCCCAATGAACACGAATATGAAAATTAATCTTGATAAAGAGGGAGTATCAGTAGACCATAGTGAATTTCATGCTATTATTGGTTCATTATTATATCTAACTGCTACCCGACCTGACACAACTTATGTTGTAGGTGTCTGCGCTCGATTTTAGGCGAATCCCAAGCAGAGTCACATGGACTCATCAAAAAAAGATTCTCCGCTATCTCAAAGGAACACCTAACATGGGTTTATGGTATCCAACAGATGATAATATTGAACTAACTGGTTATTCTGATGCTGACAATGCAGGATGTAGAATTGACCGAAAGTCAACTTCTGGAACGTGTCAGTTCCTTGGCAGTAAGTTGATTTCATGGTTTTCAAAGAAACAGCATTCAGTAGCGACGTCAACTACTGAAGTTGAATATATGGCTGCCGGAAGTTGTTGCGCCCAAATCCTTTAGCTGAGACAGCAGCTAAGCGACTATGATGTCATTCAGAATGAAGTGCCGAGCTTCTGCGATAGCACCAGTGCAATTGCAATCACTCAGAATCCAGTACTTCACATAAGATGCAAGCACGTGGACATCAGACACCACTTCATTCGTGATCATGTCGAAAAGAAGGATATCAGGATGGAAAAGATCCATACTGATGACCAAAGGGCAGATATACTGACCAAGCCTCCAGCTGAAGCCAGATTCAGAGAAATTTTAGTAGAGCTAGGTCTGCTGGACCCTACTGACTCCAGTCAGTAAGTGGATTCAGGAGAGGAGCATTCAACAAGGGGGAATGTTCACTCTCGGTATTGAGTAAAATCAGTACGAAGAGACATAGCAACCATCTACACGAGGTATCAGCTGACTACGATGTTCAGCTGATAGGTTTGCGTATCTCCACTCAATAGCCAATGAAATATTTTGTGCATTTATAACTCAGATTCAGCTTCGTATTCAATGCCTTAGAAAATGTCATTTAATATAACGGTTTACATTAAATACACGACATTCTATGTAAAGTATGTGACTCTTAAATAACGTACTTCTAGTAAAGTATGCTGAACTCTGCGGCGCATTTAATGCATGTCGTATCAAGTTACTTCTTTGGCTATTTACAACTGTATTTTGACTTAGGCGGCTAAAATAATCATTACCTATTTTATAACATTAAATCCTACCCGTCCATCTCAAAAGATATTTCAAACTGAACCGTGGATTTATTAACTGTTCATCTTCTTTAACATATATAAACAATTTCAAAGTTTAGAAACCGCCATTTTCACTCTGCAAATTCTCATAACCCTAGTTTTCTGAGAAAAAGCATCTGTTTTCTTGCAAACTCATTTTCAAAAACTCAGAAAACTCTTCGGTAAATTCTTCTTGATCATTCAACATCATATATTATACTTATAATATATTTCTTTCCTCGATAATGTAATGTTGATTTGTAGAATACAAACATGACAGGAGTTGTTGTTAACGTCCCCTCTGATATGCAAGAGATCCTCGAGAAGGATCGTGTTTGGTGCGAACCCATGATGGAGTTCGACGTCTGCGAACTCGAATATATGGAGGAGATTTTCGATGCCCTAAGAGCGACCGGCTTAGAGGGATTCTTGTCGAGGAAGCCGACATACTTCCTCCCGCGCCAGATTGCTGAGTTGTACTTGAACTCAGAGTCCATAGAGGGTGATATCCGATGCAGATATGTTGTCCATACAGTTGGAGACCCCTCTCATTCCGTTTCAGAGATAAAGTTAATGTCTATCAGAGAAGCTCTTCAGAGAAGCTTCAAAATTCCCTACGCAGGATTCTGTACCGTGGCCTACAAGGATGAGTTGATGGATGAATACCTTGAGATATTCTGCAGGAAGCCAACCACGTTCAGAGCAGCGTTTTCGAAGAACGACATGCTCTCAAAATTAAGAGCATTGGCTTATATTGTGACTCAGTTGCTGACGAGTCAGGCATGATCCTTTGATCAAGTGTCGAGGCCTAAAATGCAAATGATGATGGCCATTTATGACCTCGCGAAGATCAACTGGACCAAATTCTTCCTCAAAGAGTTCATGATGCAATCCGCAAAATTCGATAAGCTTTCCCAGCGACTTGTAGTAAAGGGAAAATTACTATACGGACTGAAGCTGTCCATCATGATAGAGGACTTCTGCGGAACGGACAACATTACATATGCTGACAAGCAATACTTTAATCTGAAGAAAGTTCGTTTCGAGAGCGGGCGGCGGCCCCGCCAGCGATTGGGTGCGGGCTCGCGACCCCAATACAGAGCGATCGAAAGACCTCCACTCCTGCGAAGAAGAGGTCCCCTCCGAAGACGCCGACCAAGAGACTGAAGAAAGTCAGTGAGGTCATACCAGAGGTAGTTTCTGAACCACCTCTGCAGCTGAGGGACGAATCCGAATCCTCAGAGAAGACTCTGTCAGTGGAAAAGGTCGTCTCCACTGAACGAGGCGAGACAGTGGACCAAGCGGTCCAAGCTGAACCGATTCAAACCTCTCAGATCCCCTTGGATGTTCCTCCCCTGAGCAGCATTCCTTCTGCCGAGAAGCAATCGTCTCCTATTGAGGTTGAAGATTCTGAGACTGCTTCTGAGTCAGAATCGATCGGGATAGAGGCTTCAGCTCTACAATCAAGAGCCTCCCGAGAGATAGCTGAACGAATCCCGGAGATAGCCAGCCACACTGATCTCATCATACTGGCAAGGCAGGCTAGGCTCCACATGCTGATCAGATTCCAGGAGTGGTCTACTCTGAACCGATTAATCAAACATCACTCCTGCGAACAGCTCCACGAGGAGGAGCTCATGATAAGGAACAAAATTGGCTACTCAGAGCCATCTGATATATGGTCCTTGGAAGATTTGAGGGCTGCCATGCTAGCCATGCTGAACGACCGCCAACCTATCTCAGCATCGGCACCCTCAGACGGGTCTGACCCCGATGGTCAGGACCCACCCCGTGATTCAGGCCCTGAGAAGCCTGATGAGGGAACTCAACTGGACAAGGATGCTCCAACTTCTACCGCTGAACCTCCTCTCAGCATCCTTGGACCAGGTCAGTCCGCGGCTGGTACCTCGAAGTCAGCAGAACCCGCTCAACTATTACTTGAATCTGCTTTCGAGGTAGCGCCCAGCCCTAGAAGCTGGCGTTCGAAGTCAGTGGCCAGGGCCCTGAGGAGTCAAGGGACGCAGAACAGACTTCTCGCCCGTGCCGTCCACAAGACGTGGAGGCAGACCACTCAGGCTCAGAGTGCGGAGATCAAGGGGCTCAGAACGACGATTCAGAACACGCCTGCCCCTGATTTCTCCAATATACTGAATGAAGCACTTGCCACTCAACGAGACGACTTCGAAGAGCAACTGAAGTTGATTCAGGCTGGCCAAGTAAAGCTTTTGGAAGATTACAAGGCCGCCCAGTCAGCTCACACTGCATCCGTCTCTTTCATTTCTCAGGCCTCCGAACTCAGACTCCAAAATATTCAGAAGGTCATGGAAGAGAGAGTGGATAAAAAGTTGCAAGATTTCCAGACAGCAGCCGACGCCTCTCACCAGAAATACAACGAACAACTTACTAAAGAGAGAAACAAACTGCATGAACGATTCACAAAGCTGCAGTACGCCTTGGATGATCTGTCAGCAGCATATAAAAGTCTGGATAAGAAGGTACCAGTTCCCACCCCTGGCGTATTTGCTGATGCCAAAAAGGGGGAAGGTAAGCTGAAGATTACAGAAGGGAAGGTACTGAGAGTACAAAGAGGAATGAGGACAATGGCCGGAGTAATCCAGAGTCAGCAATCTGCTCCCACTGGTCCCTCTACTCAGCCTGGCGAGGCCCAGGGTGTCTCAGCAGCAGGCGATGTAGTGTCTGCTGAGACCAGCCCAAGTGGCTCAAGACCTAAGGACTCTACTACTCAAGCAACTCAAACACCATCTGACATAATCAATGAGATTGCTGAGTACGCAGAAGAGGAGTCAGAAGAGGAAGAGGTTCCTCTGCCTCCTCCAGTTGCAGGAAAAGGCAAGAAGATACTGAAGCTTCCAACTTCTCCTTCCAAAAAGAAAGGATCTAAAAGATACATCACTCCGGAGGAAGAAGCTCAGATTGCTGCGGATGAAAAACTTGCAAGAGAAATTGTCGAGGCTGAGGCTGCCAATAAGCCAAAGAAAAAGCCAGCCAAAGGCAAAACTAAGGCTCCAGCAGGTGGTAGAAAGTCTAGACCTAGGCTGCCTCCAAGAACATTAAAGCTGAGTGACGAGGCAGACAAAGAAAAAGAAAAGGAGCAGCAGCAGCTGCACACAACTGGTCAGCAGGGTACTTCAAAGGAGAAATCATCTACTCCTGCTGATTCAGAAGAAGAAGTTCATGTACCCTCCTATGTCCCCTCGAAGAGTCAAGAGCTTGAAATGCAAGAAATTTGGGATCAGATGGAGAGGTATCTCTATAGAGGAGCAGAAGCAAGGCAAATAGAAGCAGCTAGAGAAAGGCTCAGATTAGCAGATCTAGAAGCTCTGAGGCTAAAGGCTGAGAAGGAAGCTAGCCAAAGGATTCCTGAGAAGGCAGATATTCCATATAAGTACAGAAGACTCAGGAAACCTACTGACCTGAAAATTCACAGATGGCCCAGAGTGGATGAATGGATGCCATGGGAAAGAACTCAAAGATGGGAGTCACTGAAGGCTGATTACATCAAGAGATATTATTTTTGGAGATACTGGCCTGAGATGCACAAGTCTATCGCATTTGCTGAATGGCTTCTGAAGACCGACCCAGAGATATTTGCCAGAGTTCAGAAGGCCATAGCAGATAAAATTGATGTCAGAGTCCCAGCTCCAAGGATCATGCCTCCCCCACTGAAACTTGATGGCTCTGTTCACTGTGGAGTAATTGAGAAGGAGATTAAAGATGCTGCTCAAGCAAGACACTTGGATGAAGATGAGCCTGCTAGCTTGCCGGAGATACTGAGGCTGAAGAAGATCACCTACAGAATGTATGGACTGTCCCTTCCTGAATCAAAATCAAAGGACTTCAAAAACAGGATTCAGCAGTTTAGATGATAGATAGCTTCTGTATTTCTCTTATGTTCTGTTTTCTTAGAATAGCAGTTGATGTATCTTTACTGACCTTTCATCATATATAAAACATCACTGTTGTTCGGCCCTGATAATTCCTTATTGTCTATATGGCCTTGTTTGTCTTTATGCTTAACACACAGAATCACTCAAGTGATTACTAATTCACACACTCACTGAACATATATATTTACTCTGTCAGTTTTTACCTTGTTAGATTCTGATTTGTTAGATTGCTTAGATGGGGGAAAATGTTGTTAGACAGGGAGAATTTGCTGTTTAGTCTTTTGTATAAGTTCTGATATTTTCTCCCCTGATTCCCTCAGTAGTCTAGGACTTGAAGAACAACTCCACTGATTCTACTTGTAAGGAGCTCTGTTTCTGATAAGTCATAGTGTTAGGTTTTGGCATAATCAAATAGGGGGAAAATGTTGGGAGATGATTCAGTCTTCTCACAATCGGTTGAGAGATAACTCAGTAGCCCAGTGCTCTGAATATTTGCTGAAGATTTGAAGATCCCAAAACCCTACTTTGAGTGATGAACCATTCAGTTGTAATTTGTTCTGTTTTGTCTCTGAGGTTTCAGACTCAGTAGACACTCTTCATTTGGTTCAGGCGCTCAGTAGATTACCGGCCTTAGTACCAGAAGAAGAAGACTCAGTGATACTGGACTCAGCAGGAGCAGTATACTAAAAGGAGTCAGTGGAACTGAACTCAGCAGGAGTAGTTCACTGAACTCGGAGCCGATCTTCAGTAGAGCTGACTCAGTAGGAGCATGCTACTGAATTTAGATCAGACTCAGCAACGGCCAGACAGTCCCCTAAACTGTTAGGATTTACTAAGTCTAAATCAGCAGAGTCAATACGAGGAAGAGAGAAGTCAACTTCAGATCTACCTTGAAGTCTGTTCTGTCTCACCTACTTTCCTGAACCTCGACCAATGACAAGCAGCCAACTGTCCATATTCTGATTAAAGCTGCAAGTCAACAACTTTCCAGAAATGGAGGAAAAGGACACTGCAACCATACTTTGAAAGAGCCGTTTGCTACCCAAAAGAGAGAGACACAAGGATCGTCGTCTCCAACGGATCTGTCCTTATCTCTACTCTATAAATAGAGGGATACAATTCAAATTGAAGAACACGACCTATCTATGACACACCCACGACAGAACTGAACACACGAGCATTCACGAGCAACTCAAAACGTTCTAAGTCTTCCGCAAGAAGTTCGAAGAGTAATCTCCGGTGAAAGACGACATACTTGCTCATAGGGAACCAAGCTGAACTAGAATTATAAAGCCTCTAGTATCCAAGCGACTGAAAATGAACCTAAGTCTTTACTTAACCGTTCGTCGCTCTAGAAGCCACTTTCTCGTTCCCTATCCCTCTAACCTAAGCTCAGCTGATCATATCTATAGCTTAGACGAAGGAGTTCATATCTAAACTGATCCTTATTGTAAAGGACTCCTTCATAGTTGAAGAGTTTTTCAAACACTTAGTTTGATACCTTGTAAACTGAGACTTGCTCAGTATAAATCTCAAGACCAGTGTTTGTCCAGCGTACAAACCAACTGAGACTATCTCAGTATAATACATAGCCTCCTGATCTTTCGGGACAGTGGACGTAGGATTGTTGGATCCGAACCACTTTAAAAATCGCATGTGTTCTGTGTGTCTTTTTAACTGTTGCATTGATTACTGTTCATACTGAAAATATTTTCTAAAATCATTCAACTGAGTTTCTGCAAGCTTAGTCGATCGCACTAACATACTGAAACTGTTTTATTTAAAATGTTTTCTAAACTCAACTGAATTTGGGCCTACACATTTCCGCACTACTGAACTTCAGCTGAACAGTACTGAATTCTGACTCTAGTCAGCTAGCAGGCCTTAGTGAAGTCAGTCACTCTGCCACGTGATCCAGAACAACTTATTCGGTCTACTGATCTTGTTCAGTATGGCATTCTCCTGAAAAGGACTGTTCGCATTTAAAGTTGAGAAATCGGTTTTCAGGTGTATTCACCCCCCCCCTCTACACCTGAACGTTTATTCTCTGGACCAACACCCCTTTTTGGCATCATCAACTGAGCCAGGGGCAGGGACCGGAATCTTCTTATTCAGACTTTCATAAGCAGTGGCCAACTGATCCAAAGTTGTCTGCATTTTCACTAGACGTAGGTGGAGTTCATTCCTTTCTGTGATAAGCTCATCGCCATACTTCTTATGCAAAGAATCCACCACGGTCTGAATGGCTTGGAACTTAGTATCCATCTTCTCTTCTAGAGCCTTCTGAATAGTTTGAAGTATGAGTTCTGAGACTTGACTCATTGAAGAGACGGATTCAGCATGAGCTGACTGGGCTGCTTTAAAATCGTCGAGTAGTTTTATCTGGCCAGCTTCCATCAGTGCTTGTTGCCTTTCAAACTCTGCTCATTGAGTAGATAGAGCATCTGAGAGAATAGTGGAGAAGTCTGTAGCCGGTGTGTTCTGAATGGAAGTTCTGAGCTCCTTCATCTCCTCACTTTGAGCAAGAGTCGACTGTTTCCACGTCTTGTGGACAACCCTGGCCAGAAGTCTATTTTGAGCACCTTGACTTCTCAGGGCCTTGGCCACAGTCTTCGATCATCGGGTCTTGGGGTTGGGCGCTACCTCGAATGCAGACCCCAACAAAAGCTGTACTGGGTCCGCGTTCTGAGAGGTACCAGCCGCCGACTTGACTGGAGGGAGGATGCTGAGTGGAACTTCAGCAGCTGAGGGTTGGGCACCCTCCTCCAATTGAGATCCCTCAATAGGCTTCTCAAGGCCTGAATCACTGGGCGGGTCCTGATCATCAGGATCAGACCCATCTGAAGACGCGGCTGCTGTAGTGGGGACATGATCATTTAGCAAGGCCAACATCGCCGCCCTTAAATCTTCCAAGGAGCTAAGGTCCGCAGGCTCAGAATAGCCTATCTTGTCGCGGATGATCAGCTCCTCCTCATGTAATTGTTCGAAGGTATGGTGTTGGATCAGCTTGTTATGAGTTGACCATTCCTGGAACCTGATCAGTGTATGAAGCCTGGCCTGCCTTGCGAGAGTAACCAAGTCAGAATAACTTGATATCTCTGGAATGGTCTCTGAGACTTCTCGGGAAGCTCTGGTCTGAAGAGCTGCAACCTCCATCCCGACTATCTTGGCTTCAGAAGCGGTCTCCGAGTCTTCAACCTCTATTGGAGACATCTCTTTCTCAGCAGACAGGATACTGCTGAGAGGTGGAACATCCAGTGGGGTCTGAGTAGCAGGAGTAGTAGGCTCAGCATCCGACCCCTGTTCCACTGTCTCTCCCTTTTCAGCTGATACAGTCTTCTCTGCTGAGATAGTTTTCTTAGAAGAGTCTGCCTCATCACGCAGTCTGAACGGAGAGACAACTACTGCCTTAGAGACCGTCTTCTGCTTCTTCGATGGTGTTTTCTGAGCAATCTTGGGAGGCGACCTCTTCTTGTTCGAAGTAGTAGACTTCTTTTCCTTCTTGGGCTCAGTAGGCCCTGCTCCAATTTGTTGTAGAGCTGCTGCCTTACTATGAAATCTGACCTTCTTTGGGTTGAAGTACCCCTTGTCAGCATAGACGTTGTGGTCAGCACCACAGAAGTCCTCAATCATCACTGTCAGCTTCATCCTGTAGAGAAGCTTCCCTTTGACAGTGAGACTGTTTGTAGCTTTATCAAACTTTGCAGCCTGAGTCATGAACTCTTTAAGGAAGAATTCTGTCCAGTGGACCTGTGCTCTGTCATAAATCGCCATCATCATTTGTAGCTTGGGTCTGGACACTTGATCAAATGATCCTGCCTGGCTAGTCAAGATCTGAGTGGCTATATACGCCAGCGCTCTATACTGTGGCAGCATTGAGTTCTTCGGAAAGGCAGCCCTGAATGACGTGGGCTCGCCACAGAAGATCTCCAAATACTCGTCCAGCATGTCATCCTTGTATCCTGTAATATTGATGTCGGTGCTGGGCAACTGAAAGCTCCGCTAAAGAGCTTGTCGGGTGGACATTTGCTTGATCTTGGAGTCAGCACGGGCGGGGTCTATGACGTGATGGATGATGAACCGACCCATAATGTCTCCGTCCAAGGAGTCAAAGTTCAAGTATAACTCCAAAACTTGTCTCGGAAGGAAGAAAGATGGCTTCCTAGATAAAAAAACCCTTCCAATCCTAACGCCCTCAGCGCCTCGAATATCTCCTCTATAAAGTCCAGTTTGCAGGCATCGAACTCCATGATTGGCTCGCACCAAACACGGTCTTTCTCCAGAATCTCAACGATGTTGGCCGGGACAGTGACTGTAACATTCCTTGATGCCATGACTATGATCTGCAAAATGAAATATTAGTATCGAAGAAAAAAATATTACAAAGAAATATGTGATACTGAATATGCATGTAATGTTGGTCCCGAGATTAAATGTTCAAGTGTAGAGAGGGGGGGGGGTGAATACACCAGAAAACAATTTCTCAACTTAAAATGCGAACAGTCCTTTTCAAGAAAATGTCGTACTGAACGAGTTCGATAGACCAAATAAGCTGTTTTTGAATCGCGTGGCGAGTGACCGACTTCATCGAGGCCTCGCTGGGCGACTAAGGTCCGAATTCAGTATCGTTCAGCTAAAGTTTAGTAAGTGCGAAAATGTGTAGGCCCAAATTCAGTTGAGTTAGAAAACGTTTTTAATAAAACAGTTCCAGTTTATTAGTGCAATCAGTTAAGCTTCGCTGAAACTTAGTTGAATGATTTTGAAAGATATTCAGTATGAACAGTAATCAATGCAACAGTAAAAAAACATAACACAAGCAATTTTAAAGTGGTTCGGATCCAACAATCCTACGTCCACTGTCCCGAAAACATCAAGAGGCTATTTTATTATACTGAGTTAGTCTCAGTCGGTTTGTGCACTGGACAAACACTGGTCTTGAGATTTATACTGAGCAAGTCTCAGTTTACAAGATATCAAACTAAAGTGTTTGACAAACTCTCCAACTCTGAAGGAGTCTTATACAATAAGGATCAGTTCAAAGATGAACTCCTTCGTTCTAAGCTATAGATATATTCTGCTGAGCTTAGGTTAGAGGGATAGGGAACAAGAATGTGGCTTCTAAAGCGACGAACGGTTAAGTATAGACTTGGGTTCGTATTCAGTCCTTGGATACTAGAGGCTTTATGATATGATTCAGCTTGGTTCCCTATGAGCAAGTATGTCGCCTTTCGCTGGAGGTTACTTTATGAAGTTCTTGCGGAAAGCTTAAGTTGTTTCTGCGTTGCTCGTGAATGCTCGTGTATTCTTGTCTGTGTTGTTCGGTGAGCTTCAATTTGAAATCTTCCCTCTATTTATTGAGCAGAGACATGGATAGATCCGTTGGAGACGACGATCCATGTGTCTCTCTCTTTTGGGTAGCTAACGGCTCTTTCAAAGTATGGTGGCAGAGCTATTTCCCTCCATTTCTGGAAAGTTGTTGACTTGTAGCTTTAATCAGAAAGTAGACAGCTGGTCGCTCGTCATTGGTTGATGCTGAAGAAAGTAGGTGAGACAAAACAGACTTCAAGGTGGATCTGAAGCTGACTTCTCTATACTTCGTATGACTCTGCTGATTTGACTTATGATATCATGACAGTTAGAAGACTGTCTAGCCGTTGCTGAGTCTGATCTAATACTCCTGCTGAGTCAGCTCTACTGAAGATCAGCTCTGAGTTCAGTGAACTACTCCTGCTGAGTTCAGTTCCACTGACTCCTTTCAGTATACTGCTCCTGCTGAGTCTAGTACTACTGAGTCTTCTTCTTCTGGTACTGAGGCTGATAGTCTGCTGAAGAACCTGCGGACAGAACTGAGCGTCTGATCCATAATGAAGAGTGTCTAATGAGTCTGAAACTCTCAGAGACAGAACAACAAATTACAACAGAATGGTTCATCAGTCAAAGTAGGGTTTGGGATCTTCAAATCTACTGAGCACTAGAATACTGAGTTATCTCCTAATAATTTTGGAGCCACTGAATCATCTCCCAATAATTTCTCCCTATTTGATGATGCCAAAACCTAACACAAAAAACTATCAGAAACAGAGCTCCTTACAAATATTACAAGTAGAATCCGGGAGTTGTTTTTCAAGTTCTAGACTACTGAGGGAATCAGGGAAGAAATATCAGATCCTATACAGAAAACTAACAGCAATTTCCCCCTTTCTAACAACAATTTCCCCCAAATCTATCAAACCAGAATCTATCAAGCTAAGTAAAACCTGACAGATATATAAATATAAATATTCAGTGAGTGTGTGAGTCAGTAATACTTGGGTGATTCTGAGTGTTAAGCATAAAAGAAACAAGGCCATGTAGACAATAAGGAATTGTCAGGGCCGAACAACAATGATGATATATATATGAAGAAATATCAGTACAGTACATCAAGCTAGCTATTCTAAGAAAGAAAGACAAAGATACAATGAAGCTAACAACTATCATCTCCTGAACTGTTGAATCCGATCTTTGAAGTCTTCAGATTTCTCCTCGGGAAGCGGCAATCCATACATACGGTAAGTGACTCTTCTCGGCCTTGGTATCTCGGTCATGTCGCCAGGATCGGCCTCATCCGGATTCTTGGCTTGAGCGAAGATCCTTGATTTCTCTTTCAATCACCCCAATGTGTAGAGAACCATCAAGCTTCAGTGGGGGAGGCATAAGTCTTGGAGCTGGGACCCTGACATCAACCTTTTCAGCTAAGGCCTTTTGAACTCTTGCATAAATCTCGAGATCGCTCTTCAGAAGCCACTCAACAAAGGCAATGGACTTGTGCATTTCAGGCCAGTACATCCAGAAATAGAATCTCTTAATGTAGTCAGCCTTCAGCGTCTCCCACCTCTGAGTCCGTTCCCATGGCATCCAAGTATCAACCATAGGCCATCTATGGATTTTGAGGTCTGTGGGCTTCCTGAGTCTTCTTTACTTGTATGGAAATCAACTTTCTCAGGAATCCTCTAACTAGCTTCCTTCTCAGCCTTGATCCTCAGAGCCTCTAAATCAGCGAGTCTGAGCCTTTCTATTGCTGCACTAATTTGCCTGGCTTCAGCTCCTCTGTCTAAGTACCTTTCCATCTGATCCCAAATTTCTTGCTTCTCTTCTTCTTGAGCCTTAGAGGGAACATAGGATGAGACATGCTCTTGATCTTCTTCTGAGTCAGCAGGTATAGAAGATTTCTCCTTAGAAGTCCCATGTTGACCAGTTTGCTGTTGCTGCTGCTGTTCTCTTTCTTTTTCTTTGTCAGCTTCGTCACTGAGCTTCAAATTCCTTAAGGGTAGCCTTGTCCCAGGCTTCTTGCCCCTCTGAACTTTAGTTCTGCCTTTGGCAGGCTGTTTCTTGGGCTTATTAGCAGCATCTGCCTTGACTATCTCCCTTGCCATCTTCTCATCAGCGGCAATTTGAGCCTCTTCCTCGGGAGATATGAACCTTTTAGATCCTTTCTTTTAGGTGGAGTGGGAAGCTTCAGAATCTTCTTTCCCTTTCCTTGAACTGGAGGAGGTAGAGGGACTTCTTCCTCTTCTGAGTCCTCCTCTGCATACTCGGCAATTTCTTTAATAATGTCACTGGGAGTCTGAGTTGCCTGAGTAGCAGATTCTTTGGGTCCTGAGCTACTTGGGCCAGTCTCAGCAGGCACTACAACCCCTGCTGCTGAGACACCCTGGGCCTCACCTTGTTCTTGCTGAGCAGTGGGAGCAGTGGGAGCTGATTGCTGAGTGTGAGATGCTCCTGCCACTGTCCTTACTCCCCTTGGTGCTCTGGGTACCGTTTCCTTTCCTTCCCCCTTTTTGCCATCAGCAAATAAGCCAAGGGTAGGAATTTGTACCTTCTTATCTAGACTGGTGTAAGTTGAGGCAAGTTTGTCTAAGGCATCTTACAGTTTGGCAAGCCTCTCGTGGAGCTCATTCCTCTCATCAGTGAGTTCTTCGCTATACTTCTTCTGAGAGGTCTCCACCACAGTCTGGATAGCTTGCAACTTTTGATCCACTTTATCTTCCATGGTCTTTTGAATAGTCTGGAGTCTGAGCTCGGAGGCCTGAGTCAGGGAAGATACGGATTCAATATGAGCTGTCTGAGCTGCCTTGAATTCTTCAAGAAGTTTGGCTTGGGCAACTTGCATTAGATTCTGTTACTCTTCGAAGTTGGCTCTCTGAGTGGCAAGTGCATTGGTCGATGTTGTGGAGATGTCGGGGGCGGGCGAATTTTGAATGGTCGTTCCGAGCCCCTTTTATCTCAGCATTCTGAGCCTGTGTGGACTGCCTCCACGTCTTGACGGAGCGAGCAAGGAGTCTGTTCTAAGCGCTTTGACTCCTCAGTGCCCTGGCCACGGTCTTCGAATGTCGGCTCTTTGGGCAGGGCGCTACCTCGAACGCAGACCCCAAAGAATACGGCATGCAGTCCGCCGACTTAGAGGTACCCGCCGAACCGGCTCCGGAGGAAGGATGCTGAGTGGTGGTTCAGCAGTAGTAGCAGGAGCATCCTTCTCCAGTTGAGTTCCCTCATCAGGCTTCTTAGGGCCTGAATCACGGGGCGTGTCCTGATCGTCAGGATCAGACCCATCTGAGGGAGTCGCCGCTGAAGTGGGTAATCTGTTGTTTAGCATAGCGAGCATGGCCGCCCTCAGATCCTCCAAGGAGCAGATGTCTGCAGGCTCTGAATAGCCTATCTTCTCCCAGATCATCAACTCCTCCTCGTGGAGTTGTTCGCAGGAGTGGTGCTGGATCAACTTGTTCAGTGTTGACCACTCCTGGAACCGAATCAGAGTGTGGAGCCTAGCCTGCCTTACCAATATGATCAAATCTGTATGGCTGGCTATCTCCGGGATTGCTTCTGATACTTCGCGGGAGGCTCTAGATTGTAGAGCAGACGCCTCCATCCCGATTGACTCTGACTCTGAAGCAGTCTCCGAGTCCTCAACCTCTATTGGAGACGGTTGTTTTTCAGCAGATGGGATGCTTATGAGAGGTGGGATATCCAAGGGGATTTGTGTAGTAGAAATCGGATCAGCTTCTACCCCTTGGTCCACATCTTCTCCTTGTTCAGTGGAGACGGCCTTCTCCACTGACACAGTTTTCTCAGAGGACTCAGCCTCGTCCCTGAGCTGTAGAGGAGGTGCAATTACGACCTCACTGACTTTCTTCAGCTTCTTGGTCGGGGTCTTGGGAGCAGTCTTGGGAGGCGACCTCTTCTTGGATGGTGTTGAGGTCTTCTGAGAACTAGGCTTGGGCTCAGCAGGCCCTGAGCCTATTTGCTGAAGGGTTGCTGCCCTGCTTTGAAACCTCACTTTCTTCGGATTGAAATATATCTTGTCAGCATAAACGACATTGTCAGCTCCACATAGATCCTCAATCATAACTGAGAGCTTCGTGCCGTATAGGAGTTTTCCTTTGACAGACATGCAGTTGTTTGAATGATCGAACTTCGCGGCCTGAGTCATAAACTCCTTCCAGAAGAATTTTGCCCAGTTAATCTTCGCTTGGTCATGTATGGCCATCATCAACTGAATCTTAGGCCTCGATACTTTGTTAAAGGAGCCGGCCTGACTCGTCAGTATCTGAGTCACGATATAGGCCAAGGCTCTGAACTTGGGGAGCATCGCGTTCTTTGGGAAGGCGGCTCTGAAAGTGGTTGGCTTCCCGCAGGATACTTCCAAGTATTCGTCTATAATGTCGTCCTTATATCCCACGGTATTGAATCCTTCGCTCGGAAGTTGGAAGCTTCGCTGAAGAGCTTCCTTGATGGACATCAGCTTGATCTCTGGAATAGCTCGGGCGGGGTCACCAATATGATGAGTGATGAAACCGACATCGGATATCCCCTTCTACTGACTCTGAGTTCAGATACAACTCAGCGATTTGTCGAGGGAGGAAGTATGATGGCTTCCTAGAGAGAAAACCCTCCAGTCCTGAGTGCGTCGAAGATCTCCTCCATGAAATCAAGGTCGCATGAGTCGAACTCCATCATCGGCTCAAACCACACGCGGTCTTTCTCAAGGATTTCTGTTTATAGGACCAATAACATCCCTTCCTGCCATGTTTTATAATCTGCAAAGAAAAGAGATCAGTATAGAATGAAAAATATTATAAAGATCATATACCATACTGAATTAATCATTAAGATTTACCAAAGTTTTCTGAGAGATTGAGATAGAGGTTTGCAAGTAAACGAGAGCTTTTCTCAGAAAATTTAGGGTTGTGAAATTTTGCAGAGTAAAACGGCGGTTTCTAAACTTTGAACGTGTTTTTATATGTTAAAGAAGATGAACAGTTAAAAATCCACGGTTCAATTTAAATCTGCTTTATGAGATGGACGGCTAGGATTTAATGTTATAAAATAGGCAATGATCAATTTAGCCGCCTAAGTCAAATTAAAAACAACATGAGGGCTTTCCTCCACCCCTGAGGAGAAGAAGCTTCATAACTTAGACAAGGTCGCCAGAAATGCCATACTGACTACTCTGAGTGATTCTTATCCTAGAGTTCCTTCGCGCACTTGCAGTCCTGAACTCTTCCGAGATAAGAATCACTCAGAGTGGCCAGTATGACGTTTCTGGCGACCCGGTCTAAGTTGTGAACCGAATATAATGTCATCTACGTAGATCTGCACAAGTAATATGCCGTTGTCCAATCGAATACTGAATAATGTGCGGTCTACTATGCCCTTCTGAAAACCTTTCCAAGAAGAAACTCAAACAGGGTATCGTACCAAGCCCTGGGTGCTTGTTTTAACCCATACAAAGCCTTTCTGAGTCTATAAACCTGATGTCCCTGCTAAAAGCCGGGAGGTTGTTCTACATAGACTTCTTTCGAGACGCCCGTTCGGGAATGCGAGACTTCACATCCATTTGATAAACTCGAAGTGTTGATGTGTTGCGTAGGCTAGGAATAGTCCCGATTACCTCCAATCTTGCAAGCGGAGCGAAAGTTTCATCGAAATCTATCCCTTCGGATTAACAGTAGCCTTTTGCCACGAGTCTCGCTTTGTTCCTTACTGTAACATTGTTTTCATCTCTCTTGTTCTTGAAGACCCATTTAGTTCCGATCACATGTTGATGTCGGGGTCCGTCAACAAGCTCTCATACTTCGTTTCTCGCGAACCGATTCAGCTCTTCTCGCATAGATATGATCCAATCAACATCCTTAAGTGCGTCCTCAATTGGTCGAGGTTCTTCGATAGACAAGAAGCGAGAATAAAATGTGCTTTCTCCTTGAACAAATATGGATCTTGTCTTTACACTAGCTAAAGGATCTCCAATAATTAAATCGGGAGTGTGAGCATCCAGCCACGATCGACGATGTTTTAACTCTTCATCTGAAATTTGGTCAACACAGATAGTAGGTAAGTTAGGCATTTCAGTTGTACTATTCTGAGATTGAAGTAATTCAGTTACGAGAGTTGGGTTTACTGAGTCACCAGGTTCAGGGGCATTCAGCTCAGGAACTTCATTTGTGTTGGTCCGGAGACGATAGTCAGGTGTAGAGGGGGGGGGGGTGAATACATCTGATCACAGTTTCTTTTCTCAGAACGTGAAGGACAGCTGAGCTGTAGGTTGCGACTGATGAACAGTACCAGATAGTAACCTTCGATCACGGGTCAGAGTGTGCCAACTACTGAGCTCTCCAACTGACTTTTGTCAGTACTTGAAACTCAGTCGGAGACGTTGTGCTGATAAGTGTGTAGGGCCCGGAGATTCGTCTTAGTTTGAAAACGTGTTTTTGCAAGTTAAAGTCTTTTGGCTGGTACACTTTGAAAAAAACGTTTTATGCAAAGATATGATTTTTAATCAGTTGTATGCAATGCAATAAAACAGTAAATAACATAAGCAATTTAACGTGGTTCGGATACGCAAAATCCTGCGTCCACGGTCCTGAAGATCAGGAGAACTTGTTGATTATTCTGAGCAAGCCTCAGCAAGGAATCTATACACTGGACAGACCCTTCTAAGTTATAGTCCTTAGCGACTTGACAATTCAAACCTAAGTTCGAATGGGAGGGGATGATCTCCAACTAAGAAGGAGTTCTTACAATAAGAACAATTCACAGAAAGTGAACTCCTTCGAATTTCTAAGCTATAAATTTGGCAATGAGCTTAGCTAGAGAAGAAGGGATCTTAATAACTTTAGAGAGAAGAACTAATGGTATTCTATGAAGGCAAGTTCTTCGCTGGATGATCTTTAAACTTGCTAGAGTTGTTTGTGAGCTTGATCATTTTCCCTTGTGAATCCCGTGCGTGGAGCTCGGTTTTCTTCTCTATTTATAGTTGTGAGCAGGCATATGTCCGTTGGAGAAGACGATGCCACGTGTCACAAACTTCCAAAGAAAACGGCCATATTTTTCGAATTGTTGCGGCGGGCGCGTTGACACTGTACATGAGAGCAAACTTTAGTTGGTCGGAGCGGATAAAGCGTTGTCGGCTTCTCATTGGGTCGAGGTTTGTGGTAGGTGAGAATGTGTCGGTGTTCGTAGTTGACTATTCCACATCCTCGTATGATCTTCTCGCTGAACTTCGAAATGACTTTTACGACTGGGTCATTTTCTGTCGGATACAGGAGATTCAAGATAATCTCTATCTTCTTCGACTTAGTCGGCTGACAAGCTGATAAGGCTTTGGTGGGTCAGCTGATGACTGCGAAGGTACTGAGCTTTGCATTATGTTCTTCTCGCGATAACTATCGGCTGATGGGTCAGTCTTCTGCGAGGGTAAAGATCACCGTCTTGGCTGAAAAACGCAAGCTCTTACACTGATGACGTGGGATTCTGGAAAGTAACTTCGACAGAAGATCAATCCAACATTTTACCCCGTACAAGACTTAGACAAAAAGATAATCAATCACAAAAAGTCTAACCTATACATAATCTAATCCTATCGAGACACTACACTACTGATATCAGCTGGGTTTTGGGATCTTCAATTCCATAGTACTACTATGATTTCCCCCAATATTATTTTAATCGCTAATCAGCTGAACACCATCTACTGACTCATAACCCAACAATTTGTTCCCCCTGAATTATTATCCTCAGTAGAGGTCTCAGTTACCACTTGGGTTTCTTCATCAACCTGGAGTTACTTGGGATTGACTCGTTCAGTAGAGTCAACTGCTTCGAATGCGTCTGTCTTTGGCTGAAATTCAGTAGTCTTATCTTCAATTTCTTCTTCTGAATCATCATCCCAACACAACTGGATCTTTTCAACATTGTCTTTTAGGTTCAGATCCTGTAGCTACTTACTGATGTCCTCAGATTCTGATTTTGAGTTTTTGCTCCTGTCTTCAGTAGCAAACTCATTAAAAACAACATGAGGGCTTTGTTCCACCCAAAGGGTCCGGTAGTTAAAAACTCTGAAGGCTTTGCTGACCCGGGAGTATCCTAAGAAGACTCCCTGGTCTGACTTGCTATCAAAAGTCTTTAACTGGTCCTTTCCATTATTGTGGATAAAGCACGAACACCCAAAAATATGGAAATAAGATAAGAAAGGCTTCCTGTCGTTCCATAATTCATATGGTGTCTTCTGATGTTGCTTTGTCAGTAGGGATCTGTTCTGAGTGTAACATCCAGTGTCAGTTGCTTCTGCCCAGAATTTGGATAGGAGTCCTGAGTCTGCGAGCAGGGTTCTTGCTGCTTCTTTGAGTGTTCTGTTCTTTCTCTCAGCAATCCCATTTTGTTGAGGCGTGCGTGCGGCAGACGTCTCATGCTCTATACCTTCAGCTTTGTAAAACTCTTCCACGATCAAATTCAGGAACTCAGTTCCTCTGTCTGAACGTATCTTTCTGATTTCGGTGTTCTTCTCGACACTGAGCCTTTTCAGAAGCGCATGCAACTCTGTTTTGACGTCAGACTTGTTGGCAATAAATATGACTCATGTGTAGCGTGAGTAGTCATCAATGACCACCAAATCATACTTTTTCCCTCTGATCGTCGCAGGAGAGACTGGACCGAATAAATCCATATGTAGCAGCTGAAGGATTCCATCAGTGGAAGGCGATGGAACAGGCGGATTTTACTTCTTTGTTTGCTTTCCCTTCGGACATGCTTCACACCGAGTGTCTTTCTTTGAATACTTCATTCGGCGGTCCTCTCACTAGAGCGTTTCTAGCTAGCTTGTTGAGCGTCTTGAAGTTGAGATGGCCGAGTCTTACGTGCCGAGCCAGCCACCCTGTTTTGTTATCGTTCTTCACCGGCAAGCATGCTTCGTGGTTCGCTGAGTTCCGATCGGCCTACATAGATATTCTTTTTGTGCGAACCTGATAACATTGTTTTCCCTGTAGATTTATCAATGACATCACATAAACCATCATAAAAAATCACTCTATTCGAGTTATAACAAAATTGACTAACAGAGAGAAGATTATGTTGAAGTCCTTCAACATATGATACTCTTAGGACCGTGGCGGTTCCAATGTTGAATGTTCCATAGCCTCTGGTATAGCCTTTTGCATTGTCTCCAAACTCGATTCTGGGTCCTTTTTCAGTAGTATAATTCTTCAGTAGGTTCCTCTGGTATGTCATATGTCTTGAGCATCCGTTGTCCACATACCAAGGGTCCTTGTGCACCTGCAAAACAGAATTATATTCAGGTACCCTTTATTTTTGATTTTGGGTCCTTAGAAGTTAGTTTTGGAAACCCAAATCTGTCTCACGACCCTTGTGGTCTCAAACAGTTTCTTTCCACTCTGATTAACATACTTGACCACTGGACTGGTCGATGCTGACTTCTGAGGCTTCACTGATTCAGGAGTCCTAATCTTCTGAATAGGTGGACTACTGACCTTAGCCTTCTGAATGGCTTTCTTCTTTTTCTTATGACTTTTAGGTCCTCTTCTGACTATAGGATCATAGTAATATGACCCATACTGAGCTGGATGTGTCAGCTGCGGAGGTCCATACTGATCAGCCCACTTAACTCTGCTAGTTCCCCCTTGACTGAACTGGGGTGATTTTGACTAATCTTCTTGTCAGAATGTTGATAGCTAGGATGAGGTGCTTTCATCTTTTATTTGTTCTTTTCTAGGGGATTCAGGATCTCAGTGTTGATAGTCTCCCCTTGAACAAACCTATCAGCTAGCCGGTTCTCTGAGCGTACGGGGGCAGATGAGGAGGCTCCATAGCTGAAATCGAGTCCCTCCTTGCAGTGCTTAGGCTTGTTGCTGGCTAGCATTACCTCAAGCTTCTTTTCAGCACCCATGTACCGTTCTGTCATCAGATTCCTTCAGACATCATCACTCTTCTTAAGCATTTCATGCTCGGTCTGAAGTCCTGACAACTCTTGCTTTAGTAGACTCAGTTCAGTATCCTTCTAAGTCAAGTCATTGGTCAGAACTGAGATCTGATCTTCTTGATGCTGAGACTTGGTCAACAGAGAGTTAATCTCCTCTCCGAGTCTCAACACAAGTCCTTCCGACTCCAATAGCAACCTGACTCTCCTGAGAAAGTCTCTGATTTTCCACTTTCAGGGTATCCAATTCCTGAAGAGTCTTACTTGAGCTACGTGCTCATCCGAATCCGCTCGTCTAATAGTTCTTCATACGCGATCGAGATATCCAGATTCTCTTCCGCACCCTTGAAATAGTGTCGTGTGTGCGGTGTGAAGAGGGAGTTAAATGGAGCATGAGAGTTTACCTCATCCTCTGCTCCTGCCATAAGACACTTTTCAAGCATCTTCTTCAAGCTCTATGGCCATGAATGCCGCTTCCTCGTCTGATGAATCCATGAAGGAGTCGACTTCATCAGAGTCGTCTGAGAGTTCACCAACAATATATGTTTGACGCTTCTTGATGAACTTCTCCCTTCGAGCTTTACGTGCTGCTCTCTCAGGAGTACTGAGCTCAGGACAGTCATATTGGTAGTGTCCTTGCTTCTTGCGGTTGTAACGGTGGTGACTCTATCTTCTTTGCTCTCACTGTCTTTCGACTGAGTTGAGTCCTCCTGTTTCCTGCAATCAGAAGTATGTGATTCAGGAGTGCGCTTGGGTGTATATTCTGACTTACCCTTTGAGTCTCTAATGACTCTAGAGAGTTTTCTGGCGCCTCTCCTTCTCCTTCGATACTTCACGGCAAGCAGTGCATATTTCTTAGCTAGGTTTCCTTCTTGTAGATCACTGATTGAAGGTTCTGCCTTGCTAGATGCGGGAGCTGCTGTGCTGACTGATGCTTTGAAAGCATGGTCGATTTGAATATCAGCTTCAGCTCGGTGCTACCTTTGGGGTAGACCGAACTCGAACCCCTCGGCTTTTAATTCTGAAAAGATATGATCAGGAGAAACAATATCAAGGTCAGAATGTCTCAGCAATGTAGCGAATGGAGTCCAATGTCCGTCCGATAGTGCTCTCAATATTTTGAGATTCATTTCTCGGTTGGAGAACGTCTTTCCAAGCCCGTTGATAGTGTTCATCATATCCGTAAATCTGACGTTGAGATCTTCAATGGTGTCGCCAGGCATGAGAGACAGTCTCTCCAGCTTCTGAAGTTCCAGCGCCAGTTTGTTCGCCTTGGTCTTCTGAGTCCCCCGACTCAGTAGCGCCAAAGCATCCCAGAGTTCTTTTGCGGACTTGCAGTCCTGAACCTTTCCGAGATAGGAATGACTCAGGGTGGTCAGTATGGCATTTCTGGCAACCCGGTCTAGATTGTGAAGCTTCTTCTCCTTAGGGGTGAAAAGGCTTCTGACTTTAGGGATCTTCTTCTAGGTCACCATGCCACCTCCTTGTCCTGGATCCTGGACTTCGACACTATCAATCATAGGAATGATAGGTCCGTCTTCCAGTACCTCTGTCATGCTGTCGTGGAGGGAGGTCAGATGAGCTTCCATTCTGACTCGCCATACCCCGTAGTTCTCTACTGAGAACATGGGTACCATCCTGATTCCTGACATATCAGACATTGTAGATTGTGATATGAATGAAGAATGATATGCAGTGAAAACGTTTTCTGGATACACGCTCAGGTGTAGAGGGGGGGGGGGGTAAATACACCTGAAAACTTTCTCAACTTAAAACGCGAACAGTCTTTTTCAGGAAGATGACGTACTGAACAGGCAGAGTGACTGACTTTACTGAGGCCTGCTAGCTGACTTAGGTCAGAATTCAGTACCATTCAGTAGAGGTTCAGTATAGTGCGGAAATGTGTAGGCCCAATTCAGTTGAGTTAGAAAACGTTTTTAGGAAAACTGTTTCAGTATATTAGTACAGTCTTTTAAGTTTTGCTGAAACACAGTTGAATGATTTGAAAGATATTTTCAGTATGAACAGTAATCAATGCAATAGTAAAACAAAGCACACAGAACCCAACGATTTTTAAAGTGGTTCGGATCCAACAATCCTACGTCCACTGTCCCGAAAAGATCATGAGGCTATTTTATTATATTGAGTTAGTCTCAGTCGGTTTGTGCACTGGACAAACACTGGTTATACTAAGCAAGTCTCAGTTTACAAGGTATCAAACTAAAGCGTTTGACAAACTCTCCAACTATGAAGGAGTTCATTACAATAAAGAACAGTTCAAGGATGAACTCCTTCGATCTAAGCTATGAATATGGTCTGCTGAGCTTAGGTTAGAGGGAAGGGAACGAGGAAGTGGCTTCTAGAGCGACGAACGACAAGATATAAACTCTGGGTTCGTGTTCAATTGCTTGGATACTAGAGGTTATAGGTCTAATTCAGCTCGGTTCCCTTTGAGCAAGAATATCGCCTTTCGCTTGGAATAACTCTTTGAAGATCTTGCGGAAAGCTTTAAGTCGATTCGAAGTTGCTCGTAATTGCTCGTGTGTTCTTGATTTTTCTAGGTGAGCTTCGATTTAAACTCTTCCCTCTATCTATAGATGAGAGACATGGAAAGATCCGTTGGAGACAATGTTTCATGTGTCTCTCTCTTTTGGGTAGCTAACGGCTCTTTCAAAGAATGGTGGCAGAGTCTTTTCCCTCCATTTCCGGAAAAGTGTTGACTTGCAGCTTTAATCAGAAAGTAGACAGCTGGCTGTTCGTTATTGGTCGAGGCTGAAGAAAGTAAGTGAGACAAACAGACTTCAAGACAGATCTGAAGCTGACTTCTCTGTACCTCGTATTACTCTGCTGATTTGACCTATAAGATCACTAACAGTCAGGAGACTGTCTGGCCGTTACTGAGTCTGATCTATGTTCAGTAGCATACTCCTGCTGAGTCTAGCTCTACTGAAGATCAACTCTGAGTTCAGTGAACTACTCCAGCTGAGTCCAGTTCCACTGACTCCTTTCGCATGTCTTGCTCCCTGCCGAGTCCAAAGACTACTGAGTCTTCTTCTCATGGTACTGAGGTTGAAAGTCTACTGAAGAATCAGCAGACAGAACTGAACGCCTGAACCATGTAGGAAGAATGTCTACTGAGTCTGAACCTCTCAGAGACAGAGACAGAACAAATACAACTTAATGGTTCACCAATCAAAGTAGGGTTTTGGGATCATTCAAATCTATAAGCACTAAGCTACTGAATCATCTCCCAATGAGAACGAGTGATAAACTTGTTAATGACAGGTGATAATTTTATTCGCACAAATTGATATTTTTTCAGATCAAGTGGTATTGTTTCCATGTCAAATGATACTTCTATTAAAACCAACAATATTTTTATCCAGAATAAGTGATACTTTTGTTCATAGCAAGTGATAAATTGAGTAATAACACGTGATACTCTTATTCAGAACAAGTGATGTATTCCGAATAATTGATACTTTTTTCATGTAAAGTGATACTTTTGTTAAGAACAAATGATACTTTTATTATAATATGTGATACTTTTATTCATAACAAGTGATACTTTGATTAATAGCAAGTGATACTCTTATTCAAAACAAGTGATATATTCAAAATAATTGATACTTTTTCATTTAAAGTGATACTTCTATTAAAAATAAGAATATTTTTATTCATAATAAGTGATACTTTTATTCATAGCAAGTGATACATTGATTAATAACAAGTGATACTCTTATTCAGAACAAGTGATATATTCAGAATAATTGATGTTTTTTTCATGAACAAGTGATACTTTTGTTAAAAATAAGTATACTTTTATTCATAATATGTGATACTTTTATTCATAGCAAGTGAATACTTTGATTAATAACAAGTGATACTCTTATTCAGTTATACTCTTATTCAGAACAAATGATATATTCATGATAATTGATATTTTTTCATGTAAAGTGATACTTTTGTTAAGAACAAGTTATATTTTTATTCATAATAAGTGATACTTTTATTCATGGCTAGTGATACATTGATCAATAATAAGTGATATATTCAGAATAATTGATACTTTTTTCATGAGCAAGTGATACTTTTACTCATAACAAGTGATACTTTGATTTATAACAAGTGATACATTATTTAATAAGAAGTGATACTTTTATTTATAACAAGTGATATATTATATATCCTATATGTATTATATATACAATTATAAAATTGAAAAAAATATTGTATTTTTTTAACAATAATAAATTTTTAGTACATATTAATATTCTTTATGTATTATTAAAAAAATAAGAAAATAAATTTATTATTTTTCGTGTCATATTATAATTAGAAAATAAAAATATTCAATTTTCAATGTTAAAAAAACATAAAAATTGTTGTTGGACCTCAAACCCAAGTCTCTCAAGTGAGAGTCCAAGTAACTAACCAACAAGCACTATCGAGGAGCTGCCACTGAGATCTACATTAATATTCTATTTAACTTTTGTGCAGTCGGTTGCACCTGCAACCGGTACTACAAAAGTTTTAGCGTGTTAATTTAGAGATTTAATTGTTTACTTTTTTGGACTCACAACTGGAAAAACAAGTACATAGAAAATAATTAGCTAATAGGGTTTTGTTTAAAACTTTTCAAGCAATCTAGGGTTTTGTTTTTTTATTCAGAATCTTTAAACTTCGCATTTGAAAAGAAACAAATTCAGTTACATTGGCATTTAAAAAGGTAAAATCCTTAAACTATCATTTAAGAAGAAACACAGATGCAAGATTTAGCAAATTAATATTGATCTTAGGATTTCCCAAATGCAATGGTTTCAAATAATCTAGGGTTTTCTTTTTCTTTTCTTTTTTACTTCCTTCATCCCGCCCGACTTGTCTTGTTTCTTTTCGATACGGAAATTAATATTGATCTTAGGATTTCCCAAATGCAATGGTTTCAAATAATATAGGGTTTTCTTTTTCTTTTCTTTTTTAGTGTGTGGATGAGTGGGTGATTGTGTGTAAAGAGGTAGGTCCCACAAAGAAAAAGTAGTAGGTTATGTAGTAATTATTTTCTTTTTTTGGAAACAAAATACAAGTCGGGTGGAATGGCCCAAAAAGGAAAACAAGACAAATCAAGCGGGACGGAGGGAGTATTGTTTTTTCTAATTGAGAATCTTATAACTGACTCTTTAATCGAAACACATATTCAAATTAAAATATTGCAAACTGTAGGTTGCGATAATAACATACAATACTTAACCATAACTAGACTTAATTAGACTATTCCAAACCCTTAAAGCCAATTACCATCTTAATTCCACCTTTATTACACCCCACTACCATCACTCTTCAGATCAACCACCACTACTGAGATGTTATCAACACTGCCCCTGGCCAAGGCGAGGCGAGTTAGCAGCGACGCAGCCGACGAACTCCGGTTGGTATCAATCCCTTCATCATCGCTAACCTCCCTTAGGCACTGATGTGCGACTCGGCCGGCCATGGCGTTCGAAATCACATCCCACATCCCATCACTTGCTATTATCACGAACTCGTCTTCTTCATCTCTTCTTGTGAACGTCACCTCCGGCTCCGATATCACGTATGGCTTCAAGAACTCATCTCCTGCACTTCCAATATATAAGAGATTTATTATATACATATATAGTTTAATTTATATATGTTGATATATACCTATTGCTCGAGACATGGCTAAAACCCCTTGAACTCGGGGAGTGTCTATGTCCACCACTCGTCCACCGTTAGCTTCAATCCTAGCCTTTTCATCAGCTCTCCCGGGCTGTGTAAATTAATGTAATTAGCACATTTTTATAAAAAAAGAAGCAATCTAATTCACATTCTAGTCTTATATTGACGATGGTTGATTAATCTTGTTCTTGGTATGAAATTTATATAAAGTTAGGTAAAAAGTAGAGGGTATCCAATGTAATTAATGATCATGGTCTTATTTTGTAATCTTACAATTTTGTAACAAATTGTGCTTTCTCTTTTTCTAGCATTTTTGGGAAAGTAGAAAAGTTTCTTGAAATTGAATTCTTATTTCAACAACTCATTGCCACAATATAAGACACGTGTGTTGGCATAGTGATCTTTCATGCATGCAGAGTGATTCAATTTTTATCACCTAATGATAAATTTGTTTTCTTGCGAATGTATTGTTACCTTGTGGTCGAAGGAGAGGGGGATGATCCTTCCAGCGCGGTAGAGGACGGCGCGTGAGTCGCCGCAGTTTCCGACCACGAAGTGCGTCGCCGTTAGAACCACCGCCACCGCCGTGGTTCCGGAGTACGAGAAGGCGTCCGGCTCACAGGTGCGGAGGAATTCCACGCTTCCGCAGTCGCATGTCTGCAGCGCCGCCATCTCAGTCCTCGCAAAAACACGGTTCATCAAGAGCCTCCATGTCTCTTGAAGCTCGCTCTCGTCGGTTGTATGCTCCGGCGGTGGATCTGGCCCCGCCGCCACGCCCAGTTCTTCCTTTAAGATACCATGCATCTTCTTTTTGCACATTATAGAAAACTAGAAAATAAATAATAATTAATTTCATTGCACAAAAATTATGCTATGAACTTTAGATTCAGTTTTTTAATTAATTTTTTATTATAATCTATCAAGCGCAATAATTAAGAGAATAAACGAATACGTGAGATCCTCCATGGCCGTCAAACACGCCGAAGAAATGCAAGGGAAGGCGACGGTTGAGGGGTGGCGAGCAGAGGGCGGTCCATATAGTGACGGCGTCCTCCATCTGGCGCTGCCGTCCGGACAAGGCGACCGCCCCAGGCAGCGGCATAACACTCCTCTCAACCACCGTGGGTACTCTCTCCGGAGGCACCACGGTCGTCCTCATCTGAAGCCTCCGCCGCCTCCTAGCTCTGGAACGGTCGGCGACAGCGTTGGAAGCCGGCGGCGGTATGGTGTAGTAGGGGCGAGTGCGAGCCACGTCTGCCATTGATTTCTTTTGATCTTGAAAAGGCAGGACCAGCGCGCCTTTATATAGGCCTCTCACCGAACCAACCGTACACGTACAAACAAAATCCATAACGCGAGACCCATGTGAAATTGTTCCACAGACCTACCTACATCACTACATGTAACGGATGTTTCTTTCTAGAAAGGAGAGAGAGAGAGAGAGAGTGGAAGTGCATGCAGGAGAGGGAGAGTGATACGTGTTGAGCTCCCTCCCTACATCTGTGCACCAACACGAAGGCGCTGACCCGTATCCACGTCAGGAGGCAGTCGCCTTTCTTATCCCCACACACGCCACGTGTCATCCAACATGGCTCGAGTCAAATGTGTACTACAGAACTGGCAAAACTAGTTTCAGAATCCGAGCGCAGTATTGGACGCGTGGATCGACGAATGAAGTCCACGGACAGCAGTTAATGAGAGGGTCCTTTCATTTGCCAATAGACAGACCTCAATGGTTAATAGTCGTTACAACTTTTTCAGAAAAGTATGGACAGTGACGCATTGCGGCGGGTGATTTCCCCAAAATACGCATATCATCAAACTTCAATTCCTACTCATATAGGAGTACAAATTTTTCTCGTGTATGCAAAAAATCCTACCATCACCACCATCATCATTCATTGCTCATACCAATACATCGCCCAAAGCAAATAAATTCGTCTCCTCAAATCACGCTTTGCTACCGCATGCATCGCTGAAACTTCAACAGAATGTCAAAAATAAATATCCCAATATCAAAACAAATTTCATACTATAATGACCATGAAAACATTAGACAACATCAGTACGTAAATGAAAAGAGCTGACACGTCACGAGATATCGTAACATCGTTTTCTCTAGACAACTATACTTAGAGACAAAAAACAATCAAGGAATATTGTACCTGCAATATAGCCCTGCCCCAAAGCCAACCCACAGTTATCTCTTCAATGAGTGTCTGAGGCCTGGTACCATTCAGTTACTTTGCCATGGGCAATGTATAGTTGCAACATTCAAACTTCATATGCTGGAATCTCAAAAGCATTGGTATAACATGATTCATGCTTGGGCATCACAGAAAGGATGTTGAAATGCCAAGTGCAACTGCGCTCAGACATCATTCCTCACAACACCGATGGTAGCCACTCTAGCACTGATGTAGAACTATCAATCAATTGTGAAAGAACACACAGATTAAACAACTACAAAATGAGACGAACAAAACAGTCATGTATTTACTCAGGTACAAAATCTCAAGAATGATAACGCTGCAAAGATTCTAAAATAAGTTTCAAATACAAAACTCCGCATTTGTATCTTAATTTAAGTTATCCCCTATTGCCTCACTATGCAAATGTGAATAACATTATTACTGTCACAGTGAGTGTGATATTTGAGACTAAAAAGAGGACAATGACAAAACTAAACAACGGAACATGATTAGCGCTCATTGTAACAATTATTTGGTCAAAAATAGTTCAAAAACACAATGCAACAGTCTAGACAAATAATGATAAAATGAATAAGGTTTGATAGCCAACAACCAATCATGCTGCTACATTCGAGAAATATGGCACGTGCCATGAAACTAGCAGTGTATTAGTATTACTCAAGCAATAGGCTGATTAAGGTACTAACACAATTCAATCCAAGTGGATGGTTAAATAGCTGTTGATGAATAGCAGCCAGTTAAGAATTCTCTTTTAGGTCAGTAAAGGGTAGGAACATATTCTAAGGAAACAGGTCGTTTGGACAAACGTATACATGTCGTCTAACTTGCAAATAGAAATGCAATAATATTGCTCAAATTACGGGCAGTTGATAAACAAGGCTTATGAAAAGCTACCGGTTAAAACTACTCTTTTCGTGGCAAAAAAGCTGAAGGCGCGTATTTTCTGGGAGGTAACAACAAAACCATATAAATAGTTACAATTGGATTGCGCAGTTCATGTTGACAAGCCTCACTTCCAGATATGTACCCTTACATCATTTAATAAGCAGTCTGGAATTCTTACATAGTTACTCTTTTGTAAACACCTATTGCACTTTGTTTCAATACGTGTCACACAAACACCAGCACTCCTACAGGTTCCAACAATGACCAAACCCTAGCCTAGTGATGCATTCACTTTTTCTTCCTCTAGCACTTATTTGCCAAAACATGACCCACCTTAGTCCCCCATGCCCAACATCTATTTGAGGATAAATATACGATATAGCAACTTCTATTCAATTTTGTATATCTTTAGGATTTGTAATAGAAAGGCTAAAAATACTAAATTGATCCTAAGAGACCCAAAGAGGCTGCAGAATCTGAGGTTTGCTGTTATGAGTGCAGCCCAACCTCGTTAGATTGTGAGTTTATGTGCACTAGAGGCTGCAGAATCTGAGGTTTGCTGTTATGAGTGCAGCCCAACCTCGTTAGAATGTGAGTTTATGTGCACTCTGCAATTAGATATGATGTTATTTTTCAAGACTCAGTAGATTTGATTTGATTTGGAAGATTATATATTTTGATTTATAGTATCTTTAGAGATTTGGTAGATTATAAATTCTTACGATATATGTATCCTTTTGTAGAAACTAATATGATTGAAAATTTTGATAAAAAAAGTAAGCTATGCTTGGAGATATTGCTCTGTTGTAAATTGAGCTTAGAGATCAGGTCTCTCTCATAAATTGAGCTCACTTATTATCCCATAAAGTGATCCAAATCATGGGACTATAACACGTGCACCTCATACTTACTTTTCAGAGGCCTCACAAAGGTACAAGCATCGCACAACCGAGTTGTAGTTAGAAGCAGATTTCCACAACTCGTCTCATGGCATAGCCTCAAAGGTTTTCTTAAACTATGGGGACAAAACAAAGGCTTTACAGAAAACACAATTTATAAGCTCTAGGCTCTAGTACAAAAATCAATATTGGGCGGAAAAAAAAAAAAAAAATATATATATATATATATATATATATATATATATATATAGTGTTAAGAAACTAGAAAGCAGAATACGTCAGCCAAACAATGATAAAAGCATTGAGGTTGTTAAGCAGTTGTAGTCGTTAACCATCAACCTATCCAGCAACTATGGTTATGGAAAATGATCATGCAGCCAAAACTGACATGCGTCGTTAAAATAGCAGCTAGTGAGGTTTAATACCAGTCATGCATTATTGGCTTATAGCTGCCTACGCAGGATGGTCGTTTTTTAAGGAGAAAAGCCATACAATATAACTGATGTGTCATAAAACTAGCCCTTGAAGAGGTACTGAGTCGATAGGTGGTTAAATGTTCACAGCTCATACAAAGCTACCTAATAAAAAGTTTATTATCAATGCATTAAAGTGTAGGCACACCAATTAAGGTTAAGTATTGTGCAACAATCTGACACGCACAGTATACCTATCGGCTATCGGTCCTAAATGTAAAGATATAGCCCAAATTATGGGAGGTAGAGTACGAGTTATTAAATGCTTCCGGTTATAACTTATAACTACTCATTTAGTTATGTAAGAGCAGAAGGCGCATATTTTCGGGGTGGAAACAACAAAACCTTACCACATAAAATAGACAAGTTGCTTTTCCTAGCTGCCACTGGACACGCCTTGATAATCCTTACTTCCTAAAATGTCAACCCTTGCATCATGTAATACATATGTAATAGCTAGTGCAATTATGATAATTTCCATATTTTCTTAGATATCATCATATCTCAAGCAACTAAATGGTATGGGGATATCACATGTTACTATAAAGTTGAATGTGGCCTTTTTTGTTGCACATCAATTAACATTTAATTTATAGTTGAATGTATTATCATTATTTTCATTTCATAGGCAATAACTGTACATATAACAGAATGCACTAATATTGCTGATTAGAATTTAAAATTGTTTAAGGAAATAATTGGCAATTATACCTCTTGAAATTTTTAAAACATTTTTAAAAATTCAAAGGGTAAATATGCCTATGTAAATAGAATTGTGAGGAGGAGAAGAAATACCAGCAGCAATTAGGTGCAGAGAAAAATGAGAAACAAAAAAAATGACAGGGAAATTAAAAAACGGGGGGGGAGGGGTCCATTTTAATATTTTTGTTTGAGAAAAGGATTTATTATGAAAATGTAAACAGAAAAATAAATCAGTACAGCTAATAGACAAGGGAAGCTTGTATACTACCCAAAAAGATGCTAGCACAAGGGATTCAAAGACCTAAGAAAAAATATATTGCTAATGAACAAGAATTTCTTTTTTTTTCCTTATAAAGCCCTTATCTATTTAAAATCGTAGTCTACAACCAAAGAAAAAATAGATAAAGGAACTTTGAAGTAAAATCGTTGTCTATCACCAAAAACAACAGTTACGTAAAAATGTTTGTCTTTTGAAAAAAGATTCCTAACTTTCACATCACCAAACGTTGTCTATAACAATTTGTGTTGAACTGATCAGATTATCATACACATCATAAAGCTCAATGAATATGCGTTATGGGATTTTCTATAGCTGATACAGTACATGTTAATATATCAAACTGCAATCAGAAGAAAGTTCCCAAAAAAGAAAATGAAAACTACTGTAGAATCTGAAGCCATTATTTAATTCAATATCTTGCATATATTTACCAGAGGAACTCACACGCTTATATTGCATACAGACTGATAAAGAGAAACACCTTCATCGATGTATTGAAGGTAAATAGAGAAGATTAATTAATCAATACCGATGATTCCTCATAAAAGAGAAATATGGGATTTCCTTTTCAAAGTTCCAGATTTGAAAGAACACCTTCTTCATCATATAACCAATGTTTAAAATCTAATTCTGGAATCAATACGCTTTAATATGGTATCGCAGAACGTAAGTTTCGATGCAAATCGATACGTAAGTATCCATGAACCACTAACCTAACAAAAAATAGTTAGGAATTAAAGTTTGACCCACTATACTACCCACCTATTTTCTTGAAAAATACTAAAGTAACATATACTCCCTTCGTCCCATACATGTCCCCTTTTCCTTTCTGGGTTGTCCCATAGATCTTGTTCCCTTTCCTAAGTTAAGATCTTGTGTAGGATTTGCCCACAATTTTAGGGACCTACGACTCTACACACAACTAACAACTCTTCTTAATAACCGCGTAAAAAAGAAAGGGGACAAGATCTATGGGACGGAGGGAGTATTAAAGTTTTATGAACTGACCACTATACCTACTTCCTAAACACCGTAGCTCAATTGGAAAAAGGCAATGACACCTAAAAAGTTCTACCAAATTCATATAATATAAAAAGTTTGTAAGACATATATACATAAAGCCGAGATTTAATCAATAAAGATTTGGAAGATTTATTTTGATTTAAAAAAAAAAAAAAAAAAAAAAAGCTTCCTGCCTAGAACGGGATTCGCATTTAAGTCGGGAATCTTCGACCAATACGTAAGAATCAGAGGCCAAGATCGACTCGTATCTTTTGAATCGTTTTTTCTGGGAGATTGGGTCAGAAACGGGAATTATTTGTAGGAATCAATAGTTTTTTTTTATTTAACCAAAAGTTCCAAAACACTTCCATTTCAGCTAATAATGGGAATTCCAGCCATATAAGATGGATATCATACAACCATAAGGAAACATGAAGAACTATAATGCCGAATCCAGACACACAAGATCCCCATTCTCACCTAACGATCAACATCATAAAAAATCCGTGGCACGTATTATATGCTTTGGACAAGACATGAAACAGCATAATATATAGCATACTCACAGTTCAATTTCATTATATGAAAAAATAGCTAAATTTACCTTTTCCACAAGAAATTCACGTGCTGCAAAACCTAATTATACCAACTATTAAAAAATCGCAGTGAATAACAGCTATAACTCAAATGCACCAAGAAACTGATCACTAATTTCAAATTAAGAATACGTAGATGCAAATCAACTTTAATTACCGAAAATCCACATTCCAAATGCAAACACCTCCAACGAATCATTATTCATTCGATATTTGTCAACCTAAACAAACCTGAGTGAGTCGACGGAAAAGCAAGTGATTCATCCGACATAATGTGAGCGTGTAGGCAGCGTGAGGGTATGAGACTCTTGACATCTTCTCTCTCTTGAAAACTCTCTTCTTTGATAGAGGCGAAAATCAGTGCAACTGAAAGTACAAAGAGTGGAAAGAAATATGCGGGGATTTCATTTTCCATTTCGAACTAAAATGTTTTTTGGAACAGATTGGGCTTCACGGAGTAAGCTGGCGAAAGCCCATTCAGCCCAACGCAACATGTTTTGGGCAATAAAAACCTTATTTCACATCAACTTGAAAATTTTGATTTTAACCAAATATCATGATATCTGTTTTTTTTTTTTTTATGATAAGGGTAACCCGATATCGTCATCTTTAGTTATGTGATATGATTGTATTCCTTTTTTTTGTATTTAATGTGAGTAACAGTTAATTTTTTATTCTTTGAAAGATAATGCATCCATACGCCTCTTTTTTCGATAGTTTAATCAAATCCAATATAATGTTCAAATGATCGGAAAGAATGGATAATAGTACAATCCTAAATTATTTAAACTTGTTGCTTTAATAAATCATAGACCATGTCTAACATAATTAGTTTTGGGAGCTCCTATTTATTTCTTAGAACGCATTTGGGAGGTAAAAGAAAATCAAATTTTGCATGAGGTCAATTTAATACAATATCGGATAGGATCTTGCTCAAACACTTTATTTTTTTATTTTTTTCTGCCCTAACTCTTTAACTTAATTCATAAGTTCGAATTCGTTCACTCACTAATCGAATTCATATTCAATCCCTAAACTCAAAAGAGCAAAATTCCAAAATATTACTATCAAAAAAATTTAATTCTCAAAATGTTACTCTATAAAAACTTATTCCCAAAATATTACTCTTTAAAAAATAATTCTACATCTATTATCATATTGAAAGGAAATATCTTTTAAATAGTTAGACTTATTTTTTCTAAATAAACTTCCATTTTTAATAATAACAATAAAAAACATAACATAATATTTTCTAACTTTCTTGAAAAAATTCCTACGCTATTTATGAAATGAAAATCTTAAAAAATATTGATGGTATGTTATAAACTAAATATAAGAGGAGAATAATAGAAAGAGTATGAATCATATGTATATTATTATGAGTACCAAAAACCTCTATTTATAGAGTTATAAATTGGCTTTATGGACTTTTAGGGTTTATATGGTCATTACTATATATGGTAAATATATATATATATATAATATATTTACAACACTCCCCCTTGATTGACCATCTCTAAAAAAATTGTTGTCTCGTTAAAACCTTGCTAGAAAAATCCATTGGGATAATAACTGGTCGAGGGAAAAGAGTACAATTTGTCACTCCCCCTCAAGATAACAATCTTCAAGCTTATCTTCAAAGTCTACACTAATATGTGCAACACAAGTTATTATCTCCATAGAGAATAACATGGAATATATCAATAATCTATCATTACTCTCATAAATAGACCAATATAATGTTTTTCTCGAAGATATCAAAGGATGGTCAGTATCATTTCAAATTCACTAATTATACCTAAGAAACTTCTGGTCCTAAATTTTTTGTGTTATCTTTTTAAGTCTAAATGAGTCTGCATCCATTTCAAGTGATCGAAACAACTATTAGGTAGCTATATTGATGCGATACAATAGTATAAAATCTCTTTAAAGACCCTTTTTCAGATAGGTCGACTGTAAGTTCTTCATGGATATGTGCGATCTGCAGGTTGGGATAATGCTTAGTTTTAACTAAGTCTTTCAATTCAAACTCCGTCTGTAGGCATGAGTAGACATTCTCAAGTATTATATTTCATATAGTGATTCACATATCCTCTTTAGGAGGAATTTGGGGTAATGTAATCTAATTTTACATTTCGCGGACTTTTTACCTTTAGCACCAATAAATCTTTCACGCTTATGGTGACAAAGAACATCAATCAATTAATTTTGTTTATGAAAACTTCAATTATATCTTGGTGCATATACAAAAGGTATATGACATTTCTGTCACTCCTTTGACGCTCAATAATTTGATGAACTTCCGGTTCATAGTGCGTGAATCTAAATAATTAATCGGGAAAAAAATCAATTTTGGCCCATTATATTGGCAGAGTCCGTTATTTTGGCAGAGTCCGATTTTAGCCCATTAATTTGTAAAAGTGTCCATTTTTTGTCCGTTTTTTAAAATTGACACAATTTTTCCAATTTTGGTCCATTTATGCGCGTTTACGTGTGAATCACGCGCAAGAAATACTTTTTTTTTAAATTCCAACTCTAATATTTTAATTATATTTTCTTATTAAAAAATCCCCTATTCTCCTTATCAGCAATTCCGTCCCTATTCTCCTTCAAAACCCTTATTCCATTTAGAAACTATTCATAGCAAAATCCCCTCTCCTTCTTGAAGTAATCCCGTCAGCGATTTCATTGTGCGTAGATTGAACTCTCCACTTTATGTAGGCTCGGGTGGTGTGTGTATTTTGGTTGGTTACATCGCCTGGGACTGATAAGATTTCCGGGCCTGGGAACTTCATCAAGACTTGGTTGGTGGTAAATATTTTCTTTCATTAAATTCTTATAATTCTTTGTTTTTGCATAGTTGAAACTTCTTTTGTCATCTACCTTCACATCCTTCCATACATACTGAAGAGTTCTGTACAAAGTCAGCCCTTAAAAGCGATTCTTGCTTAAGATTTATCCATTCAAGATTAAGATTTATCCAGCGTAAAATCACTCTTCTATCCAGTCGTGAAGATGACCAAATCCGTCTCCATACGGCTCGTTCCATTGTCAAGAATCAGACCCTTTTGGTAGAAGCCTACTGCAGTAGATTTCCTCAAGATTAGGCTTCCTTCTCTCAACCTATCGTAGAAATTCCGAGGCAAAATAGATAGAGTTCTTAATTAAGATTTATCCATTGATCCCCAAATAGATAGAGTTCTTGCTTAAGATTTATCCAGCGTAAAATCTTGATCTTCACTTCTTCTGATCATCTAATGTATATCCAGCATAAAATCTTGTTGAGTTTTCGATTTTGGTGCAAAATTGTTATTTCTTGCTTCCTGCTCAATGGGTGTTGCTTTCTGTCAAAACCCTTTTAGAATATTTTATTTCGATACTTTGGGGCACGTATTTAATAGAGAAAGTCATAAATAGGGCACAATGGATAAGAACACAACGGGGGAGACGATCATCTCTACACCTCCAGTATATGGTAAGTTGTGTCTAATTTAAGTAATCTATGCATTGTAAACTTATGAATATTAAATTGTATTCCTCTTTATATTTTGCAGTTCAAGGAAGTTTTAGAAATGAAATAAAAATACATTGTGGAGGGAGGTTCGAACAAAAGCCTATTGCAAAGTATGTTGGGGGTGAGATTTTTGTTTTTAAGGATGTTGGAGCAGCCTTTGCATGTGTAGAGGGCCTCCGATGATTATGTGCAAGCGCGAATATAAAAAATATAGATACTATTTATGCAATAGAGGATGACGAATGGAAGCCAATAAGTAGTACTACTAAGATTACTAAAATGTGTGTGAGAGGCAATATAGATAAGTGTCACTTGGACTTTTATGTGGATAATACGTCAGCCAAACAAGTCCACTCATAAATCCACCAAACTACACATGTGGTAAGTTACAATTTCATTGCAATTATTCTTCAATTTATTGTGTTTAACAATTTCTTCCTCATTGTTTAAAGAGGCAGCAAAGAACAACACATAGACAAGCTTCGTGTAGTTACAACAAAGAACAACAAAATGAAGAGGCAGCAAAGAACAACAAAATACAGCTATTGTGGAATTGAAGGCCACAACAAAATGGGTTGTTTAAAGAGAAAAAGGGAGCTGACTGGTGTGAGTGGTGAGTCTAGTGGTACAATAGATATTCCCCCAAATGAAATTAGTTTGGATGAAATCTAGGAAACCCGACAAACAAACATAGACAAGCTTCAGGTAGTTACATTTTATAGTCATTCTTTGGTATGTCTGACATAAGTTCCTAGGAAAAATCTGAATGCTAGCACGCACACAAATATGAAACACATGTTCAATTATAACAATAGGTATCTGGTGCATAATTTGTTTTCTACCTGAGGGCTGACTTATGGTTTTGTCATTGATAGTGAAAGTAGTTTATTATAATGATCATTGATTTCTCTCCCCATTATGTTAATACTTGTGTGCATGAAGCAGAGACTAAGTTGTAGTAGTGTGATAATACTATGCATAAGCTCTCTTGATTATATGTTTGGTTAGTGAGTTTGAAAGGCGTAACATAGAGAGAGTTGTGCATCCATGATAGCTATTTCTGTTTATACATGATAGGTAAGAACGAGGGGACCTAGCTCAGGCACAAATGAGAGTTCCTCACAAACTACTAGAAGTGTGGTAAGATAAGAGACAATTATGAAATATTCTCTACATCTAACCAATTTTGTTTTAACTTGTGTGTAATAATTTATTTATTATCATTTTTAGATGCAAAGCTTGAGGGAAAGAGGCCAAGCTCAGACACAACCTCATCAAAGAAGCCAACTTCAAACACAACCACCGACTTTGTTTCAACAAATGCAAAATCAATGTCAATATCGGGACTTTACTCAGAATCTTACTATTCAAGGAAACATCGTGCATGTTAGACCACCATCAAGGAAAACAATCTCAAGATCTCAACTTCAAGCTGCATTGAGAGCGAAGACTAATCAACCATGACATCTCCAAAACAGGTTGAATCTTTTTTATTTTCATTCATCATTGAATTTCTGCATTCTATATAAGATTATTTCATTATCTCTTAGGGTTGATTTTCTTTTTTTCTTTTTTCTTTTTTTTTTTTTTTGCTGCAGGGAAAGAAAGAGAAGACGCATTTTGAAATAACTCAGTGCTTGGTCTTGCAAACAGGTAGTATGAACATTTTGACATAACTCAGTTTTGCTTCATGTTTTCAATTATCTAATTTGGTCAGGGATTTTAGGATTTGAAACTGTAGGTTTTGTGATTTGTGAAGTGATTTTGATGTTGCATGGCCTGTGTCGCCAGATGCATTTTGTGGATAATGAAAATTGTGTCCAATTATCCTTAAGAAAATGGAGTAGGCATTTGGTCTCTTAATTTATTATGTATTCGTGTATACTATTGACGAATTTGTGAGAAATATGAGATTAAATACTATTTAACCAAATTAGAGAAATTAATAGTGAAATAGTTTGATTCATATCTTAGAACCAAATTTTAAAGCGGAGATAGACCTGAATAATTAATAAAATTATAAAAATAAAAAATATCAAGAAAAATTATCATTCTTATTTTTTTAATTTTTTTTAAAACGTAATGAGATAACATTGAATATTTTATAATATAAATGACCAGAATTGATATTAGAAATTAGAAATATATTTTAAACACAAAAAAATATGATTTTTTAATTTTCTTTTTGAACCAGCGCGTGTCTACACGCATAAATAGACCAAAATCGGAAAAATTGTGTCAATTTTAAAAAACAGACTAAAATTGGACACTTTTTCAAATTAATGGGCTAAAATCAGACTCTACCAAAATAATGGACTGAAGTGAATCGGGCGCCAACATAATGGGCCAAAATTGATTTTTTCCCTAATTAATCCAACGAGAGTTTCACGGTATTCTATATTTCTTATTTTATGTCTCCCCTAATGCCGACAACGATGTGAGTTGGATTATAAATAAATTAAATAATCCATAATAATGTGCTCTATGTAAGTCATTTTTACGGAGCATACATATAAGTATTGTGCTCTTTAGGAGTTTCAATCAAATTCAAGTCGTTTTATAGTTTTCTTCATTCTTGTGTATCATACTTTCAAGGAATACTCGATGTTCTTACTATATCACATACGACTAGGCTATTTCAGCCCGTACAACGACTTTTGAAAACTTCGTCTGACTTACATGCTTTGAGCAAGTTAAATTATTCAGGGATTTTCATATATATATCACAATCTAGTGAATCATATAGATATATATTTACTACATCCATAAGGCGTAACAAGCCTTTGTGACAAAACTAGATTAATCAAATTCTAAAATATAATGACGTCTATTATGAGAGAGTACATAATTAATTCTCAGTCTTTGATAGAAACATTGTGTTATGAGTATTGCCCTATATTTCGTAATTTTTCATTTCTTTTATAACAAAGACACATTTGTATCATTCGGAGATATACTTTCCGGATTTTAGAACTACAACTCTAAATGTTTCCGATTTTCTAGGAAATTCTAATTCACCTTGTATAAGTTATTTCCTCTTTGATCAATTATTTCAATTTTGAAGATCCTCTTTTAACATTTTAAGAGTCATATTAAAGGCTAATATACCGTCATGCGTCCACGGCGATATTTGATCTCTCCAATATATTGAGATCTCATTAATTTCATACGTTTGTAGTTCTTCAAGAACTTTCATTTGATTGATTAATCATTATCGTCATTGTTTGGTTCATATCTTGCACCCATTTTCTTAGGCACAAATTGCTTTTAGAACCAATTGGTCGACTATATTTTTGACGAACTATATATTCATTTGCTACCATTTGTACTTGTTCTTAAGGGACATTTATTCTTGCGGGGTATTTGCAGCAAATGTATAACATTTTCACATCTATTATATATATACAAAGCATCAAGAAGTGAGTTTGCAATCTTTTGCAAGTGAATCTTTCAACTTTTTGTTCACATTGATTATTTCGGGAATTCACATGTGACTAACTTTTTTCATTATAAGAAATTTTGTTGTGCTTTTGTGGATGTGGATTTCACATTGATTGCTTCAGGAATCCAAATGTGACATATGTTCCACCTATGTTTGAATAGTTATATAATCAAAATAACAATCTTAATGTGAGACGTTTTTTATACAGACAAAAACCATTTTGACTATGGACATGAGCAACTAATTGTTTAGTCTCAATTCCAAAGCCAAATACTATTAAATTCTCTTCAGGAGGAACTTGGAGTTTAACAAACCCACTAGCTTTATTAAGATAAATTTTCTTGAGGGAATTGCATTCTTTATTATTTGAACTTGTAATTAATTCTAACAAGTGCTACATTTTCGTCTAGAAATCAAGCAAATCATGCAAATTCTTTTATTAAGAGATTATTTCGGATCTTCATGTTGCGCACATATGAATCTTCAATTTTGTTGTGCATCGTAGTTGTTCGCAGATTTCCAAATCTGTCATGTCAAAGCATAAAATTATTTGAACTTCTGATTCATGACATGGTTCGTTTCAATTGCTTTTATGAATGTATAATACATTTAAGATGGTAGTGTGATAACTTTTCTTTTGTTGGCTTCTGGCTAAATACAAAACAATCACAACCTTCTTTTATTATTTCAATGTGGTATCCATTGCAACAGATATCCTTAAAACTTAGTAAGTTTATTCTAGACTTACTAGATTAAATGACAAACTCAGTAGTTAATTTCGTATCATTTGATACAGTGACACAAGCTCTTCTAGAGCCTTTAATAATTTTTATGCACTAGATTTTCAAATCTTTCAGTTTAAGATGCAAATACTCGTATTGAGTTTTAGGGAGGACAATCAATTATATCTTTATGCAATCATGCTGGGATGCTTCATTTCATTCTATTATTGTCTCCTCATGTCCCCTTATTGGCAGATTCACATTGATATTAAGAGTACATTAATGTCAACAATACATAAATAATGTTTTTAATTCAGGAATAACATATATCATCGAAAGTACGAGTTATTCTTTAAAAATATTTAATATTCTTCTAGGAATATAAATGATGCTACTTCATGAACAAAAGTTAAATAGTATATAAAAATACTATATTTGAGGCATTTCCACAAACATGTGATAGTAATGTTACTATCACAATATGATTATTCTTCAGGAATGTAATTGTGCTACTTCTAGAGCAATAATTTAATTTTATTCAAGATAAACGAAATCAGTAAATTGTAAATTTTGAGATCTATCGGATTGAGATCTATCGGATTGAGATCTATCGGATCTCACATCTACTCTTAAAAAGAAACTAAGCCACAATAGGATATTGAAAATGCATTAATTGTCAAGCATAGATGAGCTCTTGCCACCACTTCACGTAATTAGGTAATACTTTAAATTTTAACATACCTTTAAATATACATTGGTATTTATGATCATGTAACATTTTCAAGATATTAATTGTGCTACTTCAGGAGCAACAATTAAAGTATGGTTGTTGTAAGATATGATTTCAAAATGACAAGTTTTAGTTGTTCCAAGAACATGTAGAGTTATGAACATATAGCATTAATATCAATAATTATCAATGCCAAAATCAAGAGCAACAATTAGAGTTGTGAATATATAGCATTAATATCAATAATTATCAATGCCAAAATCAAGAGCTTGAATTGTTATTCAAGAACATTTAGTATTCTTCAGCAATACAAATTGTGCTACTTCAAGAGCAACAATTGTAGTCTATATTAAACTCCTTCAAGCGAAAGATTAATATTTTCTAGAAACTCAACTGTTCTTAAAGAACATATAGTATCCTTTGGGATTATCAATTGTGCTTCAGAAGCAATAATAATAACAATTCAAGAGATTCGCTCATCAATAAGACATGTAATATTTTTCAGAAATATTAATTGTGTGGTACTTCGGGAGCAACACATTAAGATAATATATGTGTACATGTATAATATATATAAATATTAAGTAATATACAATTTGCAGCAATAGAATAAACTGATGTATATAATAAATATATAGATAATAGTAATAACTCTGTAAGAGTATGAAATATTCTTCAAGAATATTAAATTGTGCTACTTCTGGAGCAACAATTAAATCATTTCAATAAGTTATTTGAATTGCTCTTTTAAGAGCATGTGATATTCTTCAAGAATATAGATTGTGCTACTTCAGGAGCAACAATTTAGATTTAACATTAAGTAAATAAGCAAACAAATAAATAAATAAGTAAAAACGTATATATATGTAGAAATATTAATTGTAAATGCTCTTTAAGAACATATAATATTCTTTAGGAATATTGATTATGCTACTTCTGGAGGAACAAGTTAGGTTGAAAATATGTTTTTCAATTGTTCCTCAATAACATGTAATATTTTTCAAGAATATTTATATATTGTGCTACTTCTGGAGCAACAATTGTGATTTAACATTAAACAAACAAACAAACAAACAAACAAACAAACAAATGAACAAACAAATAAATAAATAAAAGCATATAATAAATGTTCATCAAGAACATGTAATATTATTTAGGAATATTGATTGTGCTACTTCTAGAACAACAAATCAAGTTGAAAAAATATTTTGGAATTGCTCTTCAAGAGCATATAATATTCTTCGGGATATTAATATATTGTACTACTTCTGGAGCAACAATATGTAAGTATAATGATTTACTTGAAGGGCGTACATGATTCAAAATAAGTAATTGGTTTACTCTTCTAGGTCATGTACGATAATATAACTATCATGATTATACTTCCACAGTCGATGGTGTTTTCTTTTTGGAGAGCTCATTCGTGCTAATAACGTGTTATAAACTAGATATAAAAGGAGAATAATAGAAAGAGTACGAATGAGATACATATTATTATGAGTAGAATACCTCTATTTATAGAGTTACAAATGAGCTCATGAGCTTTTAGGATTTAAATGATCGTCACTATATATGGTACTCCCTCCGTCCCACCCGACTTGGCTTCTTTCCTCTTTTTCATTGTCCCACTTGACTTGGCCAGTAACTAAAATAATACTCTAATAAATTTTAATGGGTCCCACCACTTTATACCACTTATTACTATCATGCCTTATTTGGTTTTTAAATTTTTAAAAGGTGTTTGGGGGGGACGGAGGGAGTATTTCTTTTATGTTTATTTACAATATGTTATTTCTTTTCAAAGTTATATTTCAAAATGTATATGTAATAGAAATATCTACATAGAAATTTACATTTTTTATTAAAAATGATTTTTATGTTTAAAAGTATTTATGAAGTAAAATTATTGACATTACACAGTAAACACAACAATTAATTTCTATTTAAAAATATCTCTAAACTGAAAGTACGAATTTATACTTTAAACATTTTTAAAAAATATATTTAATATTCTCTCAAATTAAAAATATTTACGTTGTAAGTAAATTTAAAAGTAGGATATAACTTAAATAAATATTATTTATTTAAATATTATGTGTAAAGATAATAATTCTTTTATACAGATATTCAATTTTAAATTTACTATGTGGCTTCAAAAAACTTATACATAGATAATTTGAAATGAATTATTTGGAAAATAAAATAAAATTGTTGAAAATAAGATATTCTTTTCTTATTATCATTATTGAAAAAGGAAAGTATTTTTAGAAAAGATAAAGTTTATCAATTTTGAAGATATATATATTTTTTAATAGGCTAATAGATTGGGAATATTTTTTAGGAGTAATAGTTTGAGAATTAGTTTTTGTAGAATAATATTTTAGGAATTAATTTTCTTAAGGTAATATTTTAGAGATTTGCTTAAACTCTAAAATATCGTACTTTAGATGGGGTGGACATGATTTTTTTTTTTTTTGTGAAAAAACATTTTAACAAACGTTAATAAATATCGAGCTCTCTAAAAGTTTAGGATGCGTATTTTACATACAATAAACCTCAATTTAAAATCCCTAGCCCTAATTCATGTAACTCCCCTTTTCTCAAACCCATTTCAGCAACTCAAAAGACCACAAATCAATGCGGCAAGGATCTCTATTCGGGTCGATGATTTGGACAGGGATTTACCGGCAAGTTTCTGGATCTGCTTTCGGTCGGCAATTTCATGCGTTTTCACAAATTCCTGGAGACGCCGGCACCTTTTCAGGTTAGTTTGAGTTTCTTCATTTCTCTTGTTTCAGCTCATATTGTCGATTTTTATTTTTTGCTATGCGAACTTGACCTCAGAGAAAAACTCGTGTATTTCTGAATCATTGCTGTGTGTAGGTATAAGAGTTTCGGATGTCGTGCAACAATGATTTCTCTATTGAATTATTTGTGGTTGCTGTAAGAAATTGCCTAAATATGCGTTTGTTATTTTATGTTTTAGACTGATAATTTCTGATGAAAATGCTATGCTTCCCAATTCTGAGAATGGATTGGAACAGCTATCGTCGGCTTATGAAGACTTGGGAAAAACTAAAATTTCTAATGAAGCAGTAAACAATTCTAGTGAGTGCAGTTGTAGAGGTCTAAGAGGTGCTTGTGACTGTATAAATACAATGCTCCCAAGTTCCGTAATCTCTCTAATTCCATTTGGATAGGGAGACAGGGAATCAGGGATACCTTGATTCAATTGTGTTTACTGTATGTTATATGATAGCTGTACCCAAACTATTGAAGCGTCTATCTTAATTTTCTTTGGATATCCCTGCCTAGAACACCTTCACCAAGAACATGAGTGAGGTGGGGTGGTGGAAAACCAAAGTCTTTGTTACTTTTTCCCTCCTAGGAAACAATGCTGTTATAATATTTTTCTACAACTCCTTGTCCAGGGTTAATCAAGAATCATAAAATTCACACGCATATTCGGTCGTCAATTTTTGGAAATCTGGGCTTGGTCAGAGTAGCAGAGAGTATTCCTTTCCCTGGTGCATTGAGTTTCAAGAGTTTTCTACATTCTGGAGAGCAAACAGAGGTTGAGGCAGGAAAGAATCATAGATCGCTGGGCCATGAACAGGTATTACCACAGGAAAGTGGAAATGGTGTTAACAGACAGCCGCCGCTTGAGTCTGGCATAGGAAGTGATCTTAGATCAATGGGCTTCGATCCAGTATTAAACCGGGAAAGAAGACCTCGTGTAAACACACGACCTCCACTTGTGAATGAGGAAGGAAGTACTCCAATGTCTATGAATTATGTTCAGGGAATACTCCGAGGAAGCGGTGTAATTGGAGGACCTCCACTTGATCAGCCTGAGGTTGGAGCAGGAACTATTCCTAGACTTATGGATGATGTGCAGGGTATTTATGTGGGCAGAGGCATTGGTCCTACGGGAGGCTCTGGGTTTTTTAATCAGCAGCAACTTGAATCGAATGCTGATATTGTCCACATAAAGTTGATGCGAAATAATTCCTATGTGACTTTAACAGATGATAAGGGAAACAGGAAGATGTCAGTTTCTGCTGGACAAGTGGCTGCAAAAGGAGATAAACCCGGCCGGTATTCAGGTGAAGCAGCTGCTGAGTATATGGGACGAGTAGTTAAACAGATGAAGATCAGATCAGTTGTTGTGAAAGTGAGTGGATTTACCTATTTTAGGAGAAAGAAGGATGCTATTCTGGCCTTCAAAGATGGCTACACTCATTCACGAGGAGATGTAAATCCCATTGTGTACATCGAAGACACAACTCGAAAACCTCATAACGGCTGCCGTCTTCCAAAGAGCCGCCGCATATGATTTCCTAGTGCTGGCAGAATTTCTGTGGATTCCATGGAAATGGGGATTGAGGCAGATGTCCGAGTTTCGATTGAAGTTTGTGTTACTTTTTTGCATTTTGAATAGTTAGACTGGTTTACTGATTGTCAATCTATCGCTGGTGTTTTGTAGGAAAAAAAAAGAGAGGTTAATTTGATCTTGAAAATTTTCGAGGTTTTTTCTGCAATTAGCTAGAAATAAAGATGATATCAGTTGTTCGTTATTTTTTCTAGTCATTTTCTGGTTGATGGAGATTATTAAATCTAATATATGATAGCTATGTACTTGTTAGAAAGACACTTCTGGTTGGTTCATTTGAATGTGGTCTACTTCTCTCACCCGTGTATTTTGAGTTTGAAAGGTCGTAATTGTTCCTCAAAATCTACTAAATGTGCTTCTCTCAGCCGATCAATGCGTCGTTCACACGACCAGCAGCATGAATATCTGGAAGGTCAGAACTAACAGAAAACTTAAGCCATCCCTTCTTCTCAGTGTGCTTGATGCATGGTTGCAGAAACAGCCCCAGCGCGATTGCAACAAGGCTAACGATGAAGATCTTGAGCGTGGACAAAGCCAACACAACCCCGATAAGGACGGTCGGAGGGATACACATAAGGATAGCACCAAATTTCCCCACCGGAATCTTGAAAGGCCGGGGAGCAGCCGGAGCAATCATTCTCAACCGGACGAATGCTATAAACTCGAGTATCATCCCAAAGCAGTACAAGAAGTTCTCCGCAGCTACTATCTCCTGGAAGCTCAGCCAAGAAAGCATAAGAACACCAGAAGCTGAAAACAGAATGCCAATCAGAGGGGTTCCGTAACGAGATCTCTTAGCAAAGAACGCAGGAAGCATGCCCCTTTCAGCCATGCCAAGAAGCTGGAAAGAATCACTGCTCATCTCAGCCACAAACATCCCCATGTTGGAAACCGCTGCAGCACTCTGAATCCACCAGCCCAGCCACGCTCCGCCTATGATTTTGGCTACATCCGAGAAGTACCCGTCTGCCCACATCTCGCGTTGGAGGGGAATAGCTCCGGTCCCAGCCAGTAGAGGAAAGAAGTATCCAAGAACAACTAGGATGAGAGCATAACACAGAGCTTTTGGGAGAGTTTTCTGGGGGTTTTTAACTTCTCCTGCGAGTGTGCTGATGGAGTCCCAGTAATTCAGATTCCAGAAGAGAGTATTCACATACAAATTCCAATCTACATTGTGAAGATCAGCAACCAACCATCTCTTAGGCTCCAGCTTAGGAATGGAGATGAACCCCATTACCAAGAAAGGAAGAATAGAGAAGATCCCAAGAACCACAGCAACCCATCCCACAATGGTTATACCTCTATAGTTCAAAAAGGTTAAAACAATTGTCAAGGCAATCACAGCCGTAACCCTAGGCAGACCACCCCCCAATGCAGGAACTCCTGACTTGAGATAATCAAGAAACAGGAGAGGGTAAAGTGCATTATCAATGACTCCACTCAGCCACTTCATCCAGCCCTGCTGGAACCCCCAGAACGGCCCTAAAGCAGAAGACACCCACACGACGTAACCGCCGTTCTCCGGGAACATGGTGCCCATCTCCGCGGTTATCAAGGCTTCCGGGACACTCCATATCAAGGGGAACACTAGAAATCCCAGCAGAGAGAGAAGGGGACCGGCAGCACCGACACTATCTTCAACACCAAAAGGCCCTCCTGAAACCTCATAGAATATCAAGAAAATGAGGGGTATCAAAGCTACTTTCTTGTGATGCTTTACATCAATCCCTACATGATCACCACTATTCTCTTCCACCATTCCACTAGATACTGCCCTACTTTCGGTGGCACTCGAGTTCTGCAATAAAAAGTACATATACTGATATACAAGAAAAGTTGTTCAACAAGAAGCAGGGCAGTTATTCATTAATCGATCATTCTTGGAAAAATTGATCGGGTTTGAATTCACTTTACCACTATGAATAAGAAGAAGAAGTCAAACCTCAAAAAAGCAAGAAAAAGGGAATAAATCATAACAATATCTAAATAATAGCAATGGAAGTCTATAGTAAAAATATTCACATACACAAAGTTGAACACAAAGTGCAATCAGGTCAAAAGGAAGTAGTACTCACCAATGATGGAGCAATCAAATTATTGGTAATCACGCCACATCTGCACTCACCCTCCTATCTAAAAATCCTTGCCTTGAATTATTAATTATTTCATCGGATAAAGAAATCTTCTCTTTCCATTATAAGCCCAACTAATAAAAAAAATTGAATAAAATCTGGGGGCATAATCATCCACTAAGTAGCCGACAACCACAAGTTTCTGAAATAGTGAAATCTTCTATTAATCATATCAAATCAGATAAGATACATTTATTTACACAAGAAGCACAAGAAAATAAAACAATCTGAAGCCAGAAGCAAAACGCGTTTACGTATGCATACCTGGGGGAGAGAAATGGGAGGGGTACCGGTTTGAGTAGGAGGAGCAGGTGAAGGTTGCGGAGTTCCATCTGCCGGAATATGTATTCCGGCTGCGTCGGTTTCCCCGGTGGTCATACCGGAGCAGTGGTAGAGAGAGAAAATAAAGGACGGCTATGAGTTGAATTGATAATTGAAAAGAGAGGGCTGTTTTGGTAGTATTAGCAGCAGCTAAGGTTTGTTTTCATTTTATTACATTATATAAGGTGTACAGTATGATTCTGTTGGGATCGTCAGAACTCAGAACAACAACAGCTAGCGTTTCTCTCCCGCCTACTTAATAATTGAATCTCAACAGATTTGTTCCTTCCAAGCGTGGATTTTATACCATGCAAAAATCATGGTGAAAAATATCCATCTTTTAACTAAAACTACAGTAACCATGGTGGAAGCATGTTTGAAAGTTGCAAAGCTTAGTACGCTTCTATTGATTTTTAATTTTAGTCAACCACAAAAATGTCAATTTGAAAAAGATAAGATACGATGGGGAGGACAAATCACTAACGGACAATCATACATAATTACAAATTAATGTGTTACCATGCATGTCCACACTTATAAACCAGTGGCCGCCATTATACAAAAAATTGAACTTCTTCTTTAAACATTTTTATTTTAAGCATTGTATTTTAAATAGTAAAAATAGGCTCGACCTAACTATGATCAAGTACATGGTTTATTATAAACTTTCCTAATAAAGTTAAAATTGTAAAGTCATTACTTGGACTTTTTGGTTAATGGTATTAGGCCCCGGTTGATTTTACGTTTGACTATTTGAAGAAAATGGAATCAAAATATGAGGGTATATATGTACCATTCATATTGCTTGATTCACTCAAATCGAGTTGGTTTCATTATCCGATGCAAGAACTTTCTTGATTACTGGAAGATAGGAGGTTTTATTTTTTTAACAAAAAATATATAAATATTTTTTTTTATTCTGTATAAAAATTTATTAAATTTAGAGTATATTAGAAGCTTTCTATAAGTAGCAAAATACACAACTATTATTCGAGGTATATTATAAACTAAATAGAATAAGAGAATAATAGAGAGAATGAGAAATAGATGTGTATTATTATGAGGATGGAGACCTCTATTTATAGAGTACAAGATGAGTTCATGGGCTTTTAGGTTTTACATGGTCATCACAATATATGGTAAGTATATACATAAAATATATTTACAACACTCCCCTTGATTGACCATTCCTAAAAGAAACTACTGCTTCGTTAAAACATTGCCAAAAAAAAAACTCATTGGGATAAAAACTGGTCGAAGGAAAAAAGAGTACAACTGCTCCAACTCAATATAGTCATTCTTGATCCTTGAGTCGGCGCATATCGATCTTGTGTATCAATTTCTTGAATGTTGACTTTGGTAATGCCTTTGTAAAAGAATCCGCTAGATTGTAACTTGAACGAATTTGCTGGATGTTGATGCCGCCACTCTTTTGGAGATCATGTGTTGCATTGACTCTTTTATTAATCAATCTCAATGATTCATTTACTCGTGTGTTGCATTGGAGACCTCGTTAAAAACCTTAACTAAGAAAACCCTTTGGGAAAAAACTTAGAAAGGAAAAAAGAGTACAACCATTTGACCTTTAGGAGTCAGTCTAATCTTCAGTATTATTTGCAATCTGTTACTCCCCCTCAAGATAACAATCTTCAAGGTTATCTTCAAGGTCTACATTAATATGTGCAACACAAGTTTAATTAACATCATAGATAATAGCATGGAATATCTCGATAAATCATTACTCTCATAAATAGACCAATATCATATTTGTCTCGAAGATAACAAATGATGGTCAATACCATTTAAAATTCTCCAATTGCACATAAGTAAGGAACTTCTGATCCTAAAACATCTTTGTTATCTTCTATAGGTCTAAATGAGTCTCCATCTACTTCAAGTGATTGAAGCAACCATAAGGTAGCTATATGGATGCGATACAATAAAATCTCTTTAAAGACCTTTTAGGTAGGTTGACTAGCGTAATTCCATCAGAGAGATGCTCGATCTGCAGGTCGAGACAATTATTAGTTCAACTTAAGTCTTTTGATTCTAACTCCGTCTTTAGACATGAGTTGATTTCCTCAAGTACTTTTGTACATAATGATTCATATATTCTCTTCAGGAGGAATCTGGAGTGATGTGTTCTAATTTTGTATACCGCGGGCTTCTTATCTCTTAGCACCAATAAATCTCTCACGCTTCTGGCGCTAATGAAAATCAATTGATTTATATTTTCTATGAGGAACTTTAGTTCGTTTATGGTGCATATACAACAGGTATATGAGATTTTAGTCACTCATTTTACACTAAATAATTTGATGAACTTCTAGTTCATAGTGCGTGAATCTAAATAATTAATCTAACGAAATATTCGCGACATTCTATCATTTATATTTCATATCTCCCCTAATGCCGATAATGATATGAGTTGGATTATCAATGAATAAAATAATTCATAATTATTTGCTCTATGTAAGTCATTTGGACGGAGTATAAATATAAGTATTATGCTCTTCATGAGTTTCAATCAAACTCAAGTCATCATTTATGTACCCTTCCGTCAAGTAATACTTGTCCTTATTATATCATAGACGACTGTACTATTTTAGCCCTTACAATAACTTTTGCTGTCTAATTGAAAACATCTTCTTAACTTACATGCTTTGAGCAAGTTAAATCTTTTAGGGCTCTTCATATATATCTCATTATCTAGTGAATCATATTGATAAATATTTACCACATTCATAAGGCGCATAGAATTCCTTTTGTAACATAAGTAGATTAATCAATTATAATGACGTCTATTATAAGAGAGTACATAATTAATTCCCGATCTTTGAGAGAAACATTGTATTACGAGTATTGTCCTATATCTCGTAATTTTTCATTTCTCTTTGTAACAAAGACACATTTGTATCCTTCGGGGATATACTTTACGGATTTTGGAACTACAGGTCCAAAATATCCGGCTTTCTAGGGAATTTTAATTCACCTTGTATGAATTCTTTCCTCTTTGGCCAATTATTTATATCTTGACAATCTCTTATAGATCATCGTTGAGGATCCTCTTTTATCATTGCAAGAGTCATATTAAAAGACGAAAATACTGTCGTGCGTCCACGACGATATTTGACCTCTCCAATATTTTGAGATCTCAGTATTTTCAGACGCTTGTAGTTCTTCAGGAACTTTATTTGATTGATTAATCATTATCGTCATTGTATGGTTCATATGTTGTGCCCCTTTTCTTAGACACAAAATCTTTTAGAACCAATTAGTCGACCATATTTTTGACGAATTTTATATTCATTTGCTACCATTTGTACTTGTCCTTCAGGGACATTTATTCTTGCGGGGGTATGTACAACAAATGTATAACATTGTCACTTCTTTTATATACAAAAATTAAAAGCATCAAGAAGTTGGTTTGCAATCTTTTGCAAGTGAGTCTTTCGACTTCTTGTTCACATTGATTACTTCGGGAATCCAAATGTGACTAGTTTTTTCATGTGTTTTTTGTTGGATGTAGCTTTCACATTGATTACTTCAGGAATCCAAATGTGACATATGTTCCAACCAATGTTGGAAATGTTATTTCATCATAATAACAATCTTAATGTGAGATCGCTTTTATACGGACAAATACCATACCATTTTGAGTATGAATATGAGCAACTAATTATTTAATCTCAATTCCAAATCCATATAATATAAATCCTCTTCAGGAGGAACTTAGAGTTTAATAAATTCGCTAGCTTTATCAAGATAATTCTTCTTGAGGGAATTGGGTTCTTTATTACATTTAAATCTCGATAAAGTAATATTCGATAAAGTAATAATCTCGCTAAGATAATAATTTCTTCCGATCCCGATATGGGTCAATGTACTAAAATAATATTCGATAAAGTAATAACCTCATTAAATAAATATTTTTTCTCGGTCCCAAGGTTATAATTTTATCGAGATTTAACTGTATTTGAAATATTAGTTCTAGCAATTGCTTCATTTCTTCTAGAAATCAAGTATTCATGAAAATCAATGTAAAGATTCTTCAGGATCTCTATTTGCGCTCAGATAAATTTTCAATTATGTTGCGCATGATAGTTGCTCGTGAATGTCCAAACCTCTCATGTCAAAGCATAAAGCCCTTTGAACTTCCGGTTCATGACATGGTTTGTCTCACTTATTTTCATAAATGTGTAATACATTTAAAATGGTAGTGTGATAACTTTTCTTTTGTTAGCTTCTGGCTAAATACAAAATAATTTATATAAGAATATGTATCACTAGCTTCTTGTATTATTTCAATATGGTATCCATTGCAGCGGATATCCTTAAGTTTCTTTTAGACTTACTAAAGTAAGGGCAAAACTTAATAGTTGATTTCGTATCATTTGATAAAATGACACATGCTCTTCTGGAGCCTTCAATAATTTCGATCAACTAGATTTTAAAATCTTGCAATGAAGATGCAACTACTCGTATCGAGCTTTAGGGAAAACAAACAATTATATCTTTATGCAATCCTGTTGGGATGCTTCGTTTCATTCTATTATTGTCTCCCTCATGCCCCCCTTATTGGCAGATGAACATCGATATCAAGAGTGCATCAATGTCAACAAGACAAAGATTAATTATATTTTTCATTCGTGAATAACATATAAAATACGAGTTGCTCTATAAGAACATTTAATATTCTTCTAGAATATAAATAATGTTACTCCAGTAGCAAAAAATTAATAGTAGATAGATGTATTATATTGCAGACATTTCAACAAACATGTGGTCGTAATGTTACTATCACAATATTGTAGGGTTTGTATACTGAAAGCAGTCTACTTATTTGCTTGTATACAATGTTTCATGTTACCACTATTATTATTCTCCTATCTAATTATTATAATTGCACAATTTAGTCCTTTATCTCACGTGAGTTAGATCATACAGTGTGTTGTAGATCACAGGAGACTGTAGTGATTGGTTGAACTAGTGAGATATAAACAGTTATCACAGCCGATGCAACTTTAGGACAAGTTACCGGTTTAGGCTGCAACGTAGATAAGAAGTGACTTGTCTTGGTCACTTGTCTATGTTGATACATTTTATATATTGATGGATTGCGGTGAGACGTGTTCTTCTATCTCACCCGTGTGAAGAACCAAGGTCTCGGAGACTCAGCTGATCTTAAGCTTGATGAGATTTCAGTTGAGTGCACGCGACTAGCTATCACTTTGACTTACTATGGGTGAGGGTCATCGCGACCATATATATCTGTATCTTGGGTAAGTGCTGTTGCGTGTAGCTCAGGCTAGTTATTTGCATCATGCATCCGTATCCCATTATAGGGTTGATGATATCCCCTTGAGGAACTCGAAAGGTTTATCATGCTAAACACTGCAGGTTGATTAAGTTCAAGTATGATAATAAGGTCGAGTGGTACTACTCAAGGATAAGATATTAATTGTATTAAGTAGTCAGTAAACTTAATCAATTAATGAATATTCGATATCTTAAATATGGGGATTAACTGAAGTTAAAAATACATGCACTGACTCAACTTTTGGGATAAAGGGGTAAGTCAACATAGATTCTTTAGTGGAATGAATCTATGTTTGTGAATTAATAATACTCTGGGCTGAGTATGGAAAATTAATTCACTTGAGGCCCGACATTATTTCTTGTATTAGGTCCCTGGTCTGGCACGAACATATGCCCAGTCATATGCGACATTTTCTCTCAGACTCACTAGGTCACTTAATTACCTGAAATTGTTTGGCCTTTAATGGACCGAAACAATTGGTAATGGTATAGTGGCCCCTTCACTATTAGATGGGCTTGGGGGTCAAAGGCCCATTAGGGTTTTGACCAAGCCCTTATAAATATTGGGCAAATGGCCATTTCCTCATAACTTGCTTCCTTGTTGTGTGTTCCGAAAAAAGTGAGTCCGAGTGTTTTGTTGTAAGCTTTCTTGCGTCTCCGTCCAATCCGGAGTTGGAAGCTTAGGCACGGGAACAGTCCAGAAGACCTTTTCTGGACCGAGTCGAAAAGATCGTATCTAGGACGATCGCTCAGGTATGGGACTCTTTCCCTACAAATATAACCATTCTTCAGGAATTTAGTTGTGCTACTTCCAGAGCAACAATTTAATGTTATTCAAGAGAAATAAAATCAGTAAAATGTGAGTTGTGAGATCTTCTAGGTCACACATAATTACTTGAAAATATATTAAATCATAATGGAATATTATGAATCTATTTATCAACCATATAAGAATTCTGCTACCACATTATATAATTAGGGCATGAATTAAATTAGAATACCCCATAAAGTATGATTGTTCTTTAGGAACATGTAATATTCTTCAATTAATTATGCTAATTTAGAAGCAACATATTTGAGAAGAATCTTGTGTTACATGATTCCAAAATGATAAATTGATTTGTTCTTCAAGAAGATGTAGAGTTAATTGTGCTACTTCAAGAGCAACAATTAGAATTATGAACATATAGCATTTGCCAAAATCAAGAACTTGAATTGTTCTACAAGAACATGTAGTATTCTTCAGGACTACAAATTGTGCTACTTCAGGAGCAATAATTTTAGTCTATATTAAATTACTTCAGGCAAAAGACTAATATTTTTGAGAAACCCAATGGCTTTTTAAGAACATATAGTGTTCTTTCGGGATATCAATTGTGCTACTTCGGGAGCAACAAAAATAACAATTCAAGAACCAAGATTCGCCTATCAATAAGACATATTATATGAATTGTTCATCAAAAGTACATACTATTCTTAAGGAATATTAATTGTGTGCTGCTTCAGGAGCACCAAATTAAGATTGTATGTATACATAGATATAAATATTATACAGTATGTAGGAGAAAAAAAAACTGAGGTATATGGTAAATACATAGATAATATTAATAACTCTTCAAGAGTGTGAAATATTCTTGAAGAATATTAAATTGTAATACTTCTGGAGCAACAATTAAATTTCAACAAATAATTTTGAGTTGCTCGTTAAGAGTAGTCATATTCTGCAGGAATATGAATTGTGCTACTTTTGGAGCAACAATATGGATTAAAGCATTAAATAAACAAACAAATAAATAAAAACGTACATAGAAATATTGATTTTAAATGCTCTTCAAGAGCATGTAATTTATTTCAAAACATTAATTCTACTACTTCTGGAGCAACAATTTAAGTTAAAAATATGGTTTTGAATTGCTCTTCAAGAGCATTAATATTCTTCATGAATATGAATTGTGCTACTTCAAGAGCAACAATTGTTATTTAACATTATATAAACAAACAAACAAACAAACAAATAAATAAAAGTGTAGGTAAAATAAATGCTCTTCAAAAGCATGTAATATTCTTCGGGAATATTGATTGTGCTAATTATGGAGCAACAATTCAAATTGAAAATATATTTTGAAATTGCTCTTCAAGAGCATATAATATTCTTCAGGATATAAATTATGCTACTTCAGGAGCAACAATTAATTAATGAATATGTGAGGACATTTCACAAAATATGAATATATAATTGATAAGGTGAACGAATACATACACATGTATTGATATACATCATGACTCATAATTGCCTTTCTTCAATTAGTCGACGGTAGCACAAAGGAAGAATCCAAACATGAATAACGATCGTGCTAATAACGTGTTATAAACTAAATAGAATAAGAGAATAGTAGAGAGAATGAGAAATAGATGTGTATTATTATGAGGGTGGAGACCTCTATTTATAGAGTACAAGATGGACTCATGGACTTTTATGTTTTTCTTGGTCATCACAATTTATGGTAAGTATATACATAAAATATATTTATAACAAGGTACATATTATTACTTATTTAATAAGTGTTGCAGATTCAATTCACAAAGATATTGACTAACATTTTTATATTTTAGTCAAAAAAACAAACAACCCGATAGGTAACCATACCATCTCTCTTTCTTTATGGTTTATTAGGTTTCTTTCAACTCTAAGGCATTTCTAAATCATGTTCATGTGTGTATATATATAATATATAATATTATACATGCATTGATATTTTTCTCCATATCTTATAACCATTTTGTATCTCTGTAACTGTTTTGGGCTTAAGATTAGTCGCTTTTGCTGGGCTTAAAATTAGTCATATTGATTTTACGCTCAATTTAACTATTCTATTTTTGTTTAATTTAATCCGGTAAACATTTGATCTTTCAATATATTTTAACTTTGGCTGAGATTGTGAATTTACCTAAAGTGTGATAGATTTTTGGTATGTTTGCAACTATTTATTTAAGTGCTTGACGGCATAAGTAGTTTCAATATTTACACAATATGATTTTTGAAGTAGTTTCTTTAAAATTATGTAGTTAAACTACTTAAATTCATGAGTATGATTGAGATGATGTTGGTGTTTAAACCACAATATTTTAATAAACCATAAAGATTTGACGAAATTTATCCGATTTATGCCCGCCGAGCGCGTGAAGTATGAAGCAGGCACTGAAAAAGATTATTTAAAAATAAAGGCAAATTAGCCTAAATGGTCCCTAAATCTTAGATTTTTGACCAAATTGGTCCCCAATTTTTTAGATTTTGGTCAGATTGGTCATTCCGTTAATTTACCGTTAGTCAACAGTTAGTCAACCAAAATTTAAAAAATATTTTAAAACATTCAAAGGGTACTTTCGGAATAAAATTTCGAGGACCAATTCGGCCAAAATATTTTTACCCAAAATTTCCTTTTAATTTCTTTACAACAAAATTTACTAAGGACCAATTCAGCCAATATTTTTATCATAAATTTACTGAGGACCAATTCGGCCAATATTTTTACCGTAAAACTTACTGAGGACCAATTCGGCCAAGATTTTTACCGTAAATTTTATTGAGGACCAATTAGGCCAAAATTTTTACCGTAAAATATATCGATGACCAATTCGGCCAAAATAATATTTTAACCAATTTTTTTACCTAAAAATTGGGAATATCTCTGAGAATTAAGGTAAAAAATCATCATTTTCTGTCAATCAAAAGTGCATGCATAAACAACAGTCATCATATAGAAAAATATGCAATGTTCAAAATATGAAATCCATCTTAGACAAAAACTACCAACATCAAACTAGTCCAAAACACCACATGTTTATAACGACATCCATCATAAACAAAAACTACCAAAATCAAGGTAGTCCGTATAAACACCACCTGTTTATAACGAGATCCATCATATACAAAAATATGAATGTTCAAAATATGAAAATCCATCATATACAAAAACCACGAAAATCAAACTAGTCCATATCTATGAGTTTGAATATCTAGGTGATCTTCCAAAATCCTCCAAAAACACCATCTGTTCCAACAAATCCTCATCAATACACATTATGCAGTATATCAAAACTTTGTGACACCTTACCAACAAATCAATTCTAACAAGACAAAGATAATTTCCACATTACATCATTCAATATGTTTGGTTCCATCATCAAATTGCATCTCAAAGTAATAAGCATCTGCAACAAAAGCTGTCATTTGGCAGCATTCATGCTATAAAAATGAGAAATGTAAATTAACTTAGAATCAATATGAAGGGTGTATAGGGCTAATCAACCTTGAAGAATGTGAACTTACTAATAAGATCGAAAAAAGATACATTAATGCATCACTATTATTATTTAAGATGGCCTCAATTGACACTAACCTCATTGATGGACAATCGGCAACTAATCCAATTTATAGATTATGGTTTATTTGGTTATGTGTTTATTTAAGATAGCCCCCGATTCTGTACAAGTCGCCCTGTTATGACCTTCTTTACGACACCAACCACACCTAGTTCTTCTTCTTTTTTTATTACATTTTTCAGTAATCTCCTTCTACATAAATAATAAGACAAATATTACTCTTAGTTAAAAAGAAAAAAATGAATAATTAATTGACTTTTATTACCTGAGGAGATGGTTGAATTGCCCTTCTTTTCTTTTGTCCCTCTGTTGCTTGCTCATAAATCTGGAAAAAAAATGAAGTATCAATAAAATGTAATTAAAAATACAATATAAATGCAAATAGTTTAATGATAAAGTACATCATCCTCATTACATATTGCTTTGTGAGAATTTTATCATTTTTTATCGAGTTCAATACTTTACTGTTGAACTGAGAATCATCTCCTGAGTAAAATTGAACCACATACAATCTAGTACCACAAATGAGCTTCTCTTATGTTCAGGAATATCCTTCCAAATTGTGCTACAACAAAGATAAGCATTGATCAAAAGAAAAAATGGGGACTACAACAAAGATAAACCTTGAGTAAGTAAATGTAGCTTACCCAAAATATTTGGCCATGGCTCCGTCATGCAACATACCGCTTAAAATAGAGTCACAACTAGCATTGTTTCCAACGTGGATCACCAAATCAGCGTGACAATAACATAAGGTAAAAAGATATAAACATGAATCAACTCACCTCAGATAGTTGTTCTCGGATGGCAATTGCAATTTGTTGGGATATGATTCAGTCTTCTCACAACTTGTTGGGAGATAACTCAGTAGCCCAGTGCTCTGAATATTTGCTGAAGATTTGAAGATCACAAAACCCTACTTTGAGTGATGAACCATTCAGTTGTAATATGTTATGTTTTTTCTCTGAGGTTTTAGACTCAGTAGACACTCTTCATTTGGTTCAGGCGCTCAGTAGATTATCAGCCTTTGTACCAGAAGAAGAAGACTCGGTGATACTGGACTCAGCAGGAGCAGTATACTGAAAGAAGTCAGTGGAACTGAACTCAGCAGGAGTAGTTCACTGAACTCAAAGTTGATCTTCAGTAGAGCCGACTCAGCAGGAGTATGCTACTAAAAAGAGATCAGACTCAGCAACGGCTAGACAGTCTTCTGAACTGTCAGAACTCACTTAGTCTAAATCAGTAGAGTCAATACGAGGAAAAGAAAAGTCAGCTTCAGATCTACCTTGAAGTCTGTTCTGTCTCACCTACTTTCCTGAACCTCGACCAATGACAAGCAGCCAGCTGTCCATATTCTGATTAAAGCTGCAAGTCAACAACTTTCCAGAAAAATGAGGGAAAGGACACTGCAACCATACTTTGAAAGAGCCGTTAGCTACCCAAAAGAGAGAGACACAAGGATCGTCGTCTCCAACGGATCTATCCTTATCTCTACTCTATAAATAGAGGGATACAATTCAAATTGAAGCTCATGACCTACCTAAGATACAGACTGAACACACGAGCATTCACGAGCAACTCAAAACGTTCTAAGTCTTCCGCAAGAAGTTCGAAGAGTAATCTCCGGCGAAAGATGACATTCTCGCTCACAGGGAACCAAGCTGAACCAGAATTATAAAGCCTCTAGTATCCAAGCAACTGAACTCGAACCTAAGTCTTTACTTAACCGTTCGTCGCTCTAGAAGCCACTTTCTCGTTCCCTATCCCTCTAACCTAAGCTCAGCTGATCATATCCATAGCTTAGACGAAGGAGTTCATATCTGAACTGATCCTTATTGTAAAGGACTCCTTCATAGTTGGAGAGTTTTTAAAACACTTAGTTTGATACCTTGTAAACTGAGACTTGCTCAGTATAAATCTCAAGACCAGTGTTTGTCCAGCGTACAAACCAACTGAGACTATCTCAGTATAATACATAGTCTCCTGATGTTTCGGGACAGTGGACGTAGGATTGTTGGATCCGAACTACTTGAAAAATCGCATGTGTTCTGTGTGTCCTTGTAACTGTTGCATTGATTACTGTTCATACTGAAACTATTTTCTAAAATCATTCAACTGAGTTTCAGCAAGCTTAATCGATCGCACTAACATACTGAAATTGTTTTATTAAAAACATTTTCTAAACTCAACTAAATTTGGGCCTACACATTTCCGCACTACTGAACTTCAGCTGAACGGTACTGAATTCTGACTCTAGTCAGCTAGCAGGCCTCAATGAAGTCAGTCACTCTGCCACGCGATCCAGAACAACTTATTTGGTCTACTGAACTTGTTCAGTATGACACTCTCCTGAAAATGATTGTTCGCGTTTAAAGTTGGAAAATCGATTTTCAGGTGTATTCACTCCCCCCTTACACCTGGACGTTTATTCTCGGGACCAACACAATTGCATGCTGAAGAAAGTGAAAACAGTTTGAATAAGGATTCGATATAAGTGCTTATAGTTAAAACGTAAGTGAAAATAACTAAACATAAGGCTCATATTAGAAGCAAACTGAAAGTAGACAAACTTCTCAAGCGAGTGCTTAGGCAGTGCCAAACTCTTCGAAATCCATCTTGTTGTAAGATACAAAATCGAACTTTAATTCAGGAGATAAGAACATTTATAATGATATTTCTCAACTTGGCGAATCCTATCAATAGATAAGTTTTTTTTCCACAAGAAGGTCGAAAATCTTGACTACAGAGTCGCATAAATTGAGATGGATTTGAATAATAGCTAAATGAAGCAAAATATTATTCAAATTGTGTTTTTTCATCATTATCTTTCATAGATTGAACAGATATAACCGCATCTAATATTACAGATTCGACAAACTCATCTCTTTGACCTTAATCTATCAAAATCTTTGTAAAAATGCAATGAAATATATATGTGAATTCAAAATAGAAAACAAGAATTGAAAATCTCAAACTAAGTTCAAGGAAAGAACTCGACATTGCAGTATTTTCAATTAATACACGGCTCCATAAAATCTATGCTAGAAGTAATAGAAATTAGCCATTGAAAGATTTCAGAAAGAGACCGACCTTATCCATGAACTCCAAACATATGGCACTTTTCCAGCAGACAACATTAACAGGCCTGACATGACCGAAATATCATTCATATATTTCTCGAAACAAATTTGTAATACTTCACATACTCACTTGCGCCTAATTCACTTTCAGCCAATATGACCAACTAAATAAGATTAACAACTTACTGAATTTCAGAATCTATTTGTTTTGACAACATAGAAGGGGCAGCGGCGGCGGCGATGGGAAGAGTGGCGCCGGCGACGATGGAAAGAGTGGCAGCGGTGGTGCGATGGAGAGAGTGGCAGCGGGAATAGCTGATAGACGAAAGTCTATAAAAAACTAAGGTAAAATTCAATTCTTTTACCCTAACTTAAAGAAATTAAAAGGAAATTTTGGGTAAAAATATTTTGGCCGAATTGGTCCTCGAAATTTTATTCCAAAAGTACCATTTGAATATTTTAATATATTTTTAAATTTTGGTTGACTAACCGTTAACTAACGGTAAAATTAACGGAAGGACCAATCTGGCCAAAATCTAAAAAATTGGGGACCAATTTGGCCAAGAAATTCGAATTGGAGACCAATTTGGCCAAAAATCTCAGATTTGGGGACCATTTAGGCCAATTTGCAAAAAATAAATAATAAAGCACAAGTTTTTATCAAAATCTTCCTCAACCGGAATTTGGTGCAGCAACTTTCTGCCGTTAAGTTTTTTAATTACTAAAAGTGAATTCTCGCTTTCTTTGGAGGTTTGAATAGATATTGCATCTGTCTGTCTATGTAGAGCATAGTCGTCCATATCTCCCTTGTGAGTTCTACCCTTTCTTGTTTGCCGTCGATTCCTGCAGATGCAGTAGACCCACCTCTTCAGAAACTTCATATACAACGTCAACTTCCTTCACCACCATGTAAATTTTTGTTGTTGTTGTTGCTATTGTGGTTGTCCGGGTCTGTTGGTTTGCTTCAATCTCATTTGACATTATTCTAAGAGTAATGGTCTTTTAGATTTGTACTTGCTGATATGCTTCCAACTTGGCATTCAAAGGCTTAATCTATTTCCAAGCGCGTGCTCACGCATTTCACGAGCTTAAATCGGACTAGTTTCATTAATAGACTAAAATTAAACTCAATCAAAATAACAGATCAAAATGAATTAATAGCCAACATTTATTTTTTTCTACAAAAGTACAATAAAACAATCAATAACATCTATTATAATTAAAGAAAAATACATGAGGAGAAAATCTCATCTAGCTACGTTAGGACAAACTTTTTCCTTTGCAAAAATCAAATATTCCCTCCATACCGCTATTTTAGTCTTAATGAGTTTCGGCGCGGAGATTAAGAAAGCGTGTAGTTGTGTGTTAAAGTGGATGACTCTTCTGTGTGGTTTGCAGGCTATTGCACAGGAGCGAGGTTTATCATGTGCACACCAAAGGTAGCGGCTGCGGGTTCCTCGTCATTAAAAAAAAAAAGTGGATGAAGATGTGTTAAAGTGGTGGACCCCATTGTTTAGATTAATTGTGGTCCACATATTACTTTCCTTTTTGGACGAAGACAAGAATAGTGAAACAATCAAAAAAGGAAATTAAGACAAGAATAACGGAATGGAGGGGATACTAAGCAAAGATATATAATATTCGAGTAAAAATTGAACATGAATATCCAAATAGCGAGTCAAATACAATAATACCATGTTATTTAATTCGATTCATTTACAACTCTAATTAAATCTAATACACACCTTTCTATATATATAGAGTATGTGGCATATATTTTATATACCTAATTTAACATAAGTCCAAAATTGATTTTCCAACATAAGATACTAGTTTTACTCACCAATAACTACAACAACCTAATAAGTAGAAGATACTCAAAGAAATAATCACAAGTCCAAATCCAAAGTCATGAAATCATCTTAAAACCTTATTTGAAACGTTAAACAAGTGTGTTCTTCAACATGAGTAAACGTTCATCAACTGCAGTAATCCTGCAAGAATTATGTCGTAAAAACACATTTCGAGATATCTACAAACCTACGGAAAACAATGGTAACATAAAAAGATCATAATCGCCATGACGAGCGCCCCCGACTGTCGGCTGTCGGCTGACATCACCCAATGCAGCAAGAAGAATCCCAGCACCATAAGGCATCCCCAGGCCAGCTCTTCGCCGTCGCATTTGACGGAAGTCAAATATGCTCCGGCCAGATAGACGATGAGTATGAGCATGAGGGGGCCGAGAAGCATGGTGCTGACCGTGTAAGTTATGAGGATGAGAGCAAGCGGCAGCACGACCGTGTGGGAGGTGGAGTAGACCGCGAGGAGGACAAGAACGGGTATGAATACGAAGCATGTGAAGAGGGCGTTTTCTCCGCCGGAGACTAAGGGGAGGTCGAGGCTGAGAGAGGAGGAGCTGCCGCGGAGGAGAAGGCCTAATCCCACCACGAGGAGGAGTGGGAGGATTGGAGATGGCCCTTTTGCCATATCGAAAGGCTGCTTAGCGTCGTCTGCAGTGTTCGACATGATGATGAGGGCGCGCAGAGGGAGGGTTTGTCTTGAATTTGATGTTATGGTGGGGTTAGACTTGTTAGTGTGCTAACTTCATAAAAGAAATCTATCTCTATATATACGTATACGTTTAGAAAGTCAAGTAAGAGAGAGAGAGATGCGGGAAAATGAACACTTGTACCGGTGAATCAAGATTTGGATGCTTAACCGCACAAACAGACAAGTTTGGAGCTACCAACATTATAATTCCTTAAATTGTTGGTATTAAAAAGGCAGAAAGCAAAACTCCAAATAAATGGATAATGCAATTGCTTTTGTTTATTATTAAGCATTTATAGATTAATGTTTGACAAAAAATGGGTTCGAGAGAGAGAAAGGGAGAGAGAAACAATAGAATCACCTCTAAATCAAACACAGCCTGATGTGGGAATACCACTTGTGACATGTTGCCAGTAGAGAGAGAGAGAGAGTGAGAGGGAGAGAGAGACAGAATTTATTGAATTTTGAGATTCTATTTGCAAGATTTGATGTAAACTATTGAGATCGATCTGATAAAGCTCATATAGTCTGTAGAAACTCAAAATAATTTGATAAAAACAATATGATACACCCCTCGAGGAAGTTGGGCCTACAGAGATCTAACCCACAACTACTCACTCGTTACCGGGTAGGGATCTTCTATCCCACTACATATCCTCATTATATGTACCACTATTAAGGTGATGACATGTATCATGTAGTGGACTAGATGTGGTTAGATTAAAATGACACATGTCCTCACCTTAGTGGTGGGACATGTAGTGGTGATATATAGTGGGATAGAAGATCCCTACCCCTCGTTATCAAGGTAGGGTGCTGCAGATAGGGATGATAATTTTGTGAGTCAGGGCCGAGTATCATAGCACTCAGATTCATCCTATATGCTTTGAATTTGTGGACCCAAATGTCGGACCCAGACCTACAGATTTATGCTACATCAATTGCTTAAAAAAATGAAGAATATAATTAAATCTCCTAAAGAGTAACTCGAGTTTTTCGCACGTTGATTCAATAGAAAGTTAGCTCAAATTCTTGTTGCATATGTATCTCAAAGTAAATTCATATTTCTACGTGATTTTCGAAGCTTAAGCATATCTCCACCCCCATTTATTTTATGTTAATGTCGTAGAGCAATGGTAAAAGGGAGAATGACGAAAGAAATGAGAGAAACGAAAGTAACAACTAATAAGAGAAATGATATAAATCATAAATACAAAAGTTGTAATTTACTAATTTAAAAAAAAGAAATTGATAAAAAAAATTGTGGATCCTATATAAGACGAAACAAGTATGAGATAGGATTTGTCCCCTTGGATGGCATAGCGGTGAAGGTGGGTGGCCCGGGATCGATAGGTCATGGGTTCAATTCCCACTGGACACGCTATGTGTGAGCCTGTCACCCTGTCACATTAAGGGTGGTTTAACTCTTTTGTGTGGTTTGCAGGCTATTGCACAGGAGCGAGGTTTACTCTGTGCGCACCAAAAATAGCGGCTGCGGGTTCCTCGTCAAAAAAAAAAAAAAAAAAAAAGTATGAGATGGGATCCAGACCCAAACTCAAACCCGTGGCCATGCTTTTATGAGATGGATAATACCATCCCATCGCGGGGTAGTGCAGGGCGGGTCCATCGATCCTACCAATTGTCATCCCAGTTGCAAAGCAAACAAAGAATTAGTGTAGTTGGGCCCCACCAATAATAAGTCCCTAAATATCAAAAAATTTCTACAAATTTTAGACTCAAGCAAAAATTCCACTAAGGTCCCGTTTCCGTTTGATTTGTAAGGATTCTAGAAAAGTAATTGTATTCCTAATTATTAAATTCATGTGTTTGATAATAGTAGAAAAATAATTTTATTCTAAAAATTTAAATTCTAATGTCTTTAAATTTGAAAAAAAAATAAAGAAAGTAATAAAAATCCTAAATATAATGAAAATATGATATTATTTGAGGATTATTTTTCCCAATTAAAACTTAAGTACTCACTCCGTCCCATAGAAAATGTCTTATTTTCTTTTTTAGTTGTCTCATACAAAGTGTCTTATTTCTAAAAAAAGCAAAAAAAAAAAACCACACAACACAATTTTTTAATTTCCATATTCTATAGAAATGAGACAGTTTTTATGGGACGAATGAAGTATTATTTTTCTGTAATACGAGATTTTACCAATCGATATGCCAATCATATTTTTTACAATAACTCACGCCGTCGTCAATCTTCAACCAAGCAAAATTCATTCTTTCCACCCGAAGCGGACTCCGATCAAGGCATCTCATTTCCTCTATTGCATCTCATCTCGTTATATGATTGTTAAATTTGGGAAGCTGCAACGTGGTTGATTTTTTTAATTCACCGCATCTTGCGGAATGCTCACTTAATTTTATTGGATCTAATTGTTTTAGGTTAATTAATTTCTGCATACGAGATTTTGCTTTCCTATCCAAATACATGAGACTGTACGATTCTCGTTTTCATGCTTTGTTTTGAAATTGTTGACAGTGCTTTCATAATGTGAATTAAATATTTGAACACCGATTTACTTGATTGCATTGCGAACACAACAGTCTGCACATCTCATCTTCCTCATCTAGATTGTCTCTTCCTCTTTGTTCTCTTTTCTACATTTTTTTCATCGACACAACGTGACTAAAATGAGATTAGATATTTTGAAATTCTTGAAAGTGGGGTGTGATTTTTGTAGAACTTTTTTCATAATCAATAGTAAAATTGGTAGTTTGTTGTGATTCTCGTGGGCAAAGTAATCTTAAGAAATTGTGAATTTGGCTGTGAATAGTTTGTTGTTAATTTCTTAAATACTATGGTGGTATCATGGTACTTTTCCAAACACAGTGTAAGTAATCTATCCTCAACATAATCGTATTCAATGAAATCAAATATCCTGACAAATTTAGTTTCCTGAATCATTTTCCTCAGAATAATAATCCACGGAACCAAATTCCGTAACAACTTTACTTTCCGAAACCTAACGAGCCCAAGAGTTTTATAAACCATAAATAAAGATGGTAAAATGGGCCCAACTCGATGGACTGGTCTAGGGTACCTGTTGATCCCAGTGTAGATTTTGGTGTATGTAGGTGGGGGTGGGTGGGGGATGGAGGGAATACACCTGATGCCTAACTTTGGAATTTAGATCAGAGGAAGTCTGAGGAAGTCTGACTTACTTATATGTGATTAGTCAGTTTCAGTGCGGAAATGTAATAGGCCCTTTAGTTGTGTGTAAGCTTTTCTGAGTAAATCATGTCCAAAGATGAATAAAACAGTCACAACAATATTTATAGTCGTTCGGATACACAAGATCCTACGTCCACTCTTCTGATTTCTCAGTAGGAATTCACTATCAGATGCTTGTAGGGTGACAAGCACAAATCAACACATGCAAACTAACTATCTAACTATCAAAACAAACTATCTATCAATCAGCTTCGTTCTATCTAATAGAAGAAAAAGGGGTTTTGAATTTGTTCAACAATAAGAGATTTATACACTCTTGACTTCAAGCGTAGGATAAGCTGATAATTTCTTGGAGTGTGAATAGAAGTGGAATTTCTTGGCTAATGTACGTGAGTAGAGATGAACGTAAGAGCGAGTTCTTTTAGCTTTGAATATACTTGAGCGTGTTTGAAATTCCGTAATCTCGTTGTAAGAGGTCTTCTGCTATTTATAGTTGAGCTAGGAAATAGATTCGTTGAACACCATCTATTTCCTATTGGCTCCGTATTAACAATGGTCTCATGCATTGAATGCTAAGAAGCACGGAAACGGATATAGGGATACAGATACGACGATACGCCATTTTTCAAAAAAGCAGGACACGGATACGTTTGAAATACGTTTTTCATTTTTTAATTTATATATATATATATAATACAATTTAATATTGCAAAAAAATCCAAATTCACATAATACCACAACTTAAATCCTCAAAACTCAAAAGTGACAAATACCATACAAAAGTCTAATTACTAGTTCAAGATTCAAGTGTTCAACAAAATAAAACAATATTTAAAGCTCTAGAGGATGACTCTCATCACCACCACCGGCACCTCCTACTTGTGCACCATGATCATCTTCAAATATCACACTCTCAATTCCGGCTCATCAAGGGAGAGTTTTGCTATCTTTAGGTCTCCAACATCTTGAAACGTCCCGAAGTTATCTCCTGCAATATCCCACATTTTGTTCGGTCCTTTCATGTGTTCGGGGGTTCATCTTGATAACAACCTCAGGTTGCTATGAACAAAAACCAAGTCTTCGGCACGGTTGGTTGTCAATTTGTTTCTTCTAACTGAATTAACAAATGAGGTAAGTGCTCCGATTCCTTTTAGCACATGATGAAGATGATGGTTGGACAAGTAGTTTAAAAGCCAGTCCTTGAAGCAATGGTGCACTCGCACCATAAGTATACCACCAAGATTTCGGATCCATATAATAGCGATTACGAATCGAGTCGGAATCTCCAAAAGCTCCTGCTTTGCTAGTAAATAACAACCATTCGTCATTCACCCTTACCCTTTCCGCGTCGCCTAAAAAATACTTTCTCAAACATTGAATTCTCATAGTAGCAACTTCAGCATCCATATGCGGAGCAACTCTAGCAGGATCTTCTTTTAGCCATTGCTCACTATAGTATCTTCAATAAGATAAAGAACAATGGAGAGTTATAATTGAAAATATGAAATATTCTACGAGTTAAATGCATTGAATATGTATAAGTTACCTAGGGTTGAGTGAATGGGCAAGACAATGGAGACGGGTATTGTTCTTGTTCCATCGACTGATTAAAATCCCATAGATCGCCTCATAGAATGCAGATGGCACATCATGCATTTCCTTGCCTTCATGCTTGTATATTGCTATCTTCACCTTCTCTATCATAGTGTCCCACATATCATACACTAAGTGAAGACATGGTTTGTCCGTATCACAAATACGAAGCATGTCATAGATAGAAGTTGTGAATGAGAGTATGTACTCAATCTTATCCCATCAACAATCATTCACTACAAAGCTCTTCACCAATGTAGCCTTCTCAGTATTATCATCTCGATAAGAACCCCATTCCTCACTAACAATCATATTCATCAAAGACCTCTTAATAAGCTTGAACCACTTCAACATCACAAGTACTGAAGCAAACCTAGTAGTGGCAACACTAAGCAACTTGAGAGGCACAAACTTGTTGAACATGGCTAATCTCATACTATGGTTCATGATGAAATTCTTTACAATAGTAACCTCGGAGGATAGAATGCTAATCCACGAGCACTCATCATACACTTCTCGATTGTCATCCACATTCTTTGTTGCATAGATATTTTGCAGTGCAAGATTTAATGTGTGCACCACACACGGTGTCCAAGCAATATTAGGATACCTCCCTTCAAGCAAAGCTCCAGCTCCAACACAATTCTTTGCATTGTCCGTGATCATTTGAACCACGTTTTGAGGACCAACTTCTTCAACCACTTCGCACATTAAGCCAAAGATGAACTCTTTGGTCTTCACTTGACCAGAACAATCAACTGCTTTGATAGACATAGGCCCATTCTCTGTCACCGCCATGAAGTTAATCAACAGACGCCATTGTGAGTCACTCCATCCATCACTCACAATGCTTATATGCCCTTTTCTCTCCATGTACTTTTAACTGGATCTAACAACCACTCTACATTGGCTTTTTCTTGTTGAAGCAATGTGGTTCTCAACATATTATAGCCAGGCGGTACATAATCCTTCAAGTTATTTTTCGCGGTATACCGAAAGCAGGCTGTATAATACGGGCTTCTTGCCAAATGAAATGACAACCCTGATGCATAGAAGAATAGAGCTATCATAGCATGTAGTGTATTCCGAGCTTGAATGTTGAAAGCTCTCTCAAGCGGTGAAGATGCGTTGTCAGCAAGATCTTTTCTTTTTTTAGCACTAGTAGCAGCATACTCAAGGTCGGGTGAATACAATCCTCCTGAACTTGAAGACCCAAAACGGCCTAAACCCACAGCCGGTGGTGGTAGTGGAACTCTTCTAGCGGCTGCTTCTCTTTCCTTTCTTTTCTGAACTTCATCCTCCATTTTTTGCATTTCTACAATATTCTGAGGAGTTACACCTTTGCATCCTGCTATCCATTTCCCCTTTATTTTCAATAAATGTGCTTTCACTCGCGTGTATGTGGTCGTCTTTTCAATGTTGCAGAAATTACATTTCCATGGCACATTTTCACCTCCTTCTCCAATCTTTGTAGACCTGTTGACAAATTGCTACAAAGGAGCATCCTCATTGTCATTATTGACATTGCTCGTAACCGAATTCGAATTAGAAGCGACACTACTTGAAGTATTCATGAATCGGCTTATTCATAAAAATTAAAAAGCAAAATTAGAGAATCTCAAATCCCAATTCCATATATTAATGAATCAGCACATATATTAATTCAATTCAATTCTATATATTAAAAAAGCGAAATTGGAGAAGTATTCAATTCAATTAAATCAGCTCAAGGAATTGAATTATAAATCACAAGTGTACAACAGTACCAATTCAATTCAACAATCTACAGCAAAGCAGTACACGTGTAGAATCAATTCACCACATTCAATTTACCACTGTTTATATAAATATTATAAATAAGAAAAAAACTATGACTATCAATTCAACACGGCAGTACGCCACCAAGTCACCAACAATACTATATGGATGACGATGAGGGTGGGCTGGGCGATGGACAAGGGCGGGCTGCGCGGTGAAGGCGGCGGGGCCGGGCGACGGCGGGCGGACGGGCGGCGACGCAGCGGCGGGCTAGGCAACGAAGGCGCGGGCCGGGCTGGGCGACGGATGATGGCGGGCGAGGTCGACGGGTTGAGAGGTTGGTGAATTGGATCTGTGTTAAAATTAGATTTTTAGGTCTAGTATATCTCAAATCCGTATCCCATACGTATCTTGACCATATTTAAAATTAAAAAATAATAGAAAATTAAATAGGAAACGAAATACGTTTAGGATACGTTTTTACCCGTATTCGGGGCATATCCGGAGCATATCCGTATCGGACACGCCTTGGATACGGATTCCTCTTCTTCCCAACCGTATCCGTGCTTCATAGATTGAATGCATGGACACATGTTGAGTTTTGCTTGGTTATGCAGATTCGATACGAGGTAATGTTCTGTCGCCTTTGACTAAGGCTGACATGGCGGCTTGAGATTGGTCAATGTTGATTCGAATGTTGTCATTTTCTTCATTGACCATCTATTTCTAATATTGCGCCTTGTACCTTGTTGATCTTCAATGTGGTCTGATGAAGGTTTGTGAGTTGGTTCAGCCTGAGTGATATAAGCTTGAGAGCAAAACTCAGACTGTCTAATACTTTATATCTGAGCCTAATCTGAAAATCTTAAAGATATCAGCCTGACTATACAGACACGCGCTGATTGAATCTAACAATTACACCAGACTGGTTCATCAGTCAAATAGGGGTTTTTGATCAATCAAAACTTATATTATTTCCCAACAATTTTCTCCTTTTTGATAAGGCTAAAACCCTATTCTAATCCTAAAACACAGACTCAGACAAAGTTCTTCCAACACAAGTTGGGATAAGAAAAAAAATGAGGGTTAGTAAATAAAAATAATTTAAATACGAGAGTCTGGACAAAGAGTTATTATCATCAGGTCAAACGATAGTTCAGCTTCATTGATGATTATCTAAGTACAAGCTATAACTATTCTATTACAAGAGAATCTGAAACCATATAGGCTCAAGCTTGATCCTGTATCTCTTCTCAAATTCTTCACGAGTCAGATGAGTCTTCTTCAAATTCTCCATTATCCGTGCAAACTTCTCATCTGATATGTCTTCGAGCTTCAACTCATATGAGTAGTACACCAGACGTTTCAGTTTGATCCTCTTCTCATAGTTGTTTTCGACGTCGGTGTATTTCTTCTCAGTACATGCCTTAAGAAATCCAATTTCTATCTTAGCAAAATCAGTCTTGAATTCCAGGTTTTCCCAAGCAATAGGTGGCTTCAGCTCTGCTCAGGTGCTTTGATAATCTGGTTTGCCTTTTCCGCAAAGTCTTTGATCAGAACGTATATCTTGAATGAACGTCGTCTAACAAACTCAATGAATATTTCATCCTTGTTCATAAGTACCCCATGATTGCCAGAAGTAGAAGCGTTTGATGAAATCTACTTTGATTTGCTCCCAATCATCGGACAATTCCAACGGGACCCATCGATCACACCAAGGATAGAGAAGATCATTCTCTGATTCGATCTTAGCTTCTTCTCGGCTGCTATGGCTCTCAAGACATTCAATTTTCTCTTCCTCTTGTCTGATATAAGCCTAGTTCTTTTCATGCTGTCAGCTAGGCGTTCCAATCTCAAATCGTCTTTCCTCAGTCTGATATGATTTCTCCGATGTTCGTCCCTCAGCTACTGCTCTCTCCTCTTCATTTCATCGTCTATGGTCTAATAAACTTTAAAAAAAAAATTAGGAACTTATTCATCCAAACTAACAAACATTTGGGTCATTTGTGCCAATTTGCTTTTCTTCTGCAAAGAAAATGCCTCCAAGGGTTCAAATTTCATTTGCAGAGTTGTATGAAGTGCTATATTACTTGGTGACTCGGATTCAAATCATTTATCAACTTTCATGAGGGATTTCATTTCCAATTGAACTAGGTTATATGTTGTATTATATAGTGTACCTTTATCTAAGCCGTCCCTGAACTAGTTTCACTAATTTTATCGTTATATTTCACAAAGGCCTTTTAGCCGATACTAGCTAGTTACATCGGGTTTATCTTCATATATGAATAAGGAGGTATCCAAAGCAGCTCGAATGGTTCTCATTCTCGTCAGTTTGCTATCACAATTATGGCATCATCAACCAAGGTTAAAGTCACATAAAACTCAATATGAGCATCTACACACAAATGAATGTAGGCGTAACAAAGCTTCTACAAAATCCCAACTCATATAAAAGAGAATATACGTGGATAATTTATTTATTTGGTGTTTTGCTTCTTGTTGACTAAATGCATCATTCAATTTACCATTAGAGATCAACCATATTGGATATATGTTGGAAAATCGGTAAATATATATATATATATTATGGAAATTTACTTAGCATTAAATGCTAATTTGACTCACTACAAAAATTATGCAATTTACCGACGGAATTACCGACGGAATAAAAACACGGGTCGGCTTACCGACGGAAAAAATCCGTCGGCCACTTACCGACGGAAAAATCCGTCGTTAAATATTGAATTTCTAAAATTCTTTTTTTTTAATTTTATTGCTGACGGAAAATTTCGTCGGCAAAGTTAAATTATTATTTATATTTGTATTTAAATTTAAAATATAAATTTACCGACGGAAAATTACTGTCGGTAAAATAAATTTTAATTTATTTAAATTGATTCTTTAATTAAATTTTGAACAAACATTTACCGACGGATTATTCCGTCGGTAATAAGTAAAGAATTTACCGACGGAAAATCCGTCGGTAAATCCATCTGTGAGACCTAAATTAATTTACGGGCAGAAGCCCGCTGAACCAGAACAACATTTTTCCCCCTTCGGCTGTTGCTGCGCCGCCGTCGCCCCTTGCTGCGCCGCCGCCCTCGCTCCGTTGCCGCGCCGCCGTCGCCTCCCGCCGCCCCCACGCCATCTTTTCGTCCCGTAAGTTTCATCGAATCTGAAAATAATTTTTGATTTTGGTTGAGCAAGATTTTGGTTTGGAAGGTTTAGGTTTTCAGTTCTCTAATGTGAAATTATTTCTGTGTTTTGATCATTAAAGTGATACTTCAATCTTTCCAACATAAGATTTTAGAACTCAAAGTTAATTTGAGAAACATTTAATTATGTTTCAATTAGTTGCTCTGGTGCGATTATTTTAGTCTTAGAATGCGTTAATGATCATAGGGTTTTCATGATGTTTCCGACTCAAAAGTAATTTGCTTTTGCTTTCTCACTTTCAAAGTTGTTTTATGCGAATATGTCATGCCTTTCAAAGTCTTAGAATGCAACTAGGATTTTAGCTGCAATTTTCTGACACCTATTTGCTTCTATGCCAACTAAAATTGTTAAAAAATCATGAATACAAAACCTTCTGGTTTAATTTGTTCCTATCTCTTAGTGAAGTGAAAATTAATTGGATGATTTTTGCTTCTATTTTTATATTGTAATAGGCGGAGGTGGAGCGGATTGCTGCTGAAGAAGGCCCCGACGTGGATAAAAACGCGATTTATCTGCGGTTGGAAGGGGTTCGGGACAAGAAGCAGCGGTTGTACGGTTTCGGCGAGGAAGGGAGCAACTACATCAACGACGCCAGCCGCTCTTCTACTTCTTCACTTGGGCCTTCCCAGAGCAATGCCGAGATCATGCGCCGACTGGAGGAGGAGACGACAGCTAGGAGGACCCTCCAGGAGCAGGTCGCATTCATGAATGCGAAGATGGACCAACTTATGGCGTTGATGGGTTCCTCTAGCCGACGAGACCCTCCAGACGACAGCAACCAATCCCCTCCTCCCACCTCTTTATGATATACTTATTTATGTTTATGTATACATACTAAATATTTGGATTTTGTTATTTATATATTTATATTTCCGTTTCGGTTTGCTTTTTGACTTGATTTGAATAGTTATATGTATGTGCTGTGTTGGTTGGTTAAAAAAATGCAGGTTGTCGAGAATTGGGTACGAAAAAATAAAAAAATTATTAAAAAAAAATAATTACCGACGGATTACCGACGGAACTCCGTCGGTACAGCAAGAAAATTGCCGACGGAATATTTCATCGGTAAAATTGTTGGGTTATGAGTCAGTAGATGGTGTTCAACTGTTAGTGGTTAAAATAATATTAGGGGAAATCATAGTAGTACTATGTAATTGAAGATCCCAAAACCCAGCTGATATCAGTAGTGTAGTGTCGATAGGACTAGATGATGTATAGACTAGACTGTTTTTATTTTGTTTATCCTTCTGTCTAAGTCCTATACGGGATAAAATATTGGATTGATCTTCTGTCGAAGTTACCTTCCAAAACCCCACGTCTTCTATGTAATAGCTTGCATTCTTCTGTCATCAAGTGATCCTCACCTTTAGTAGAAGACACCTCATCAGCTGATAGACATCAGCAGAAGAACTTCATGCAAAGCTCAGTACCTTCGCAGCCATCAGCTGACTCTACTCAGGAGCCATATCCTTTGTCAGCCGACTCAGACGAAGAAGACAGAGACTGTCCTAAGTCTACTGTATCGACAGAAAATGACCCAGCCGCTAAAGTCATTTCGAAAGTCAGCAGAAGACATACGAGGATTAGGGAGAGTCAACTCCGATGTCTGACACAATCTCACCTACCACAAACCTCGACCAATGAGAAGCCGACAACGCTTTATCTGCTCTGACCAACTAAAGCTGCTCTCATGTACAGTGTCAACTGCTCTGCTGCAACAATTCGAATTTATGGCCATTTTCTTTGGAAGCTTGTGACACGTGGCATCGTCGTCTCCAACGGACATATGCCTAGGTCACAACTATAAATAGAGAAGAAATCCGAGCTTCACGCACAGGATATCAAGGGAAAAACGCTCAAGCTTTCGAACAACTCTAGCGCATTCAAGATCAATCCAGCGAAGAACTTGCCCAATAGAATATCATTAGTTCTTCTCTCTAGAGTTCTTTAGATCCCTCTTCTCTAGCTAAGCTCATTGCCAAATCTATAGCTAAGAAATTTGAAGGAGTTCACTTTTTGTGATTGTTCTTACTGTAAGAACTCCTTCCTAGTTGGAGATTATCCCCTCCTCTTCAAACTTAGGTTTGAATTGTAAAGCCGCTAAGGACTATAACTTAGAAGGGTCTGTCCAGCGCATAGACTCCTTGCTGAGGCTTGCTCAGATAAATCAACAAGAACTCCTGTTCGGCAGGACCGTGGATGTAGGATCTTGCGTATCCGAACCACGTTAAAAATTGCTTGTGTTATTTACTGTTTTAATGCATTGCATACAAACTGTTACAAAATCATATCTTTGCATAAAACGTATTCTTAAAAGCGCGCCAAAACTACTTGACTTGTGAAAATCATGTTTTCAAACTGAGACGAATCTCCGGGCCCCACACTCTTATCCGCACAACGTCTGCGACTGAGTTTCAAAGTACTGACAAAAGTCAGTAGGAGAGCTCAGTAGTTGGCACACTTCTGACCCGCGATCGAAGGTTACTATTTGACATTGTTCATCAGTTGCAACCTACAGCTCAGCTGTCCTCCGCGTCTGAGAAAAAGAAACTGTGATCAGGTGTATTCACCCCCCCCCCCTCTACATCTGACTATCGTCTCCGGACCAACAATTGGTATCAGAGCAACGGTGTTCTTCTGATCACCGGTTCTGAACTACTGGTCTTCTCGAACAGATCCTGAAAACGTTTTTCACTGCACAAGCATCTCTTCATTCATCCTTATATTCTTACCCATAATGACTGCTCGGTCACAGATGAGCCTCTAGACGTGGTACAAGCCTATGATGATCTACTAGAGGAGCAGATTCAGCTGAGCAGAGAGTTCAGCAGAACCATTCAGGAACTAGAACAGGTAAAGGCTGAGAATCAGAGACTTTCTTCTGATTGTCAGGTCTCTACTGAGTCTGAGAATCTTGTTGTGAGACTCAAGGAAGAGATTAAATCTCTTATGACTAAGTCTCAGCTTCAAGAAACTCAGATATCAGTTCTGACCAAGGACAATTCTGAGAAAGATATTGAGATAGCCCGACTCAGTCAGAAGCTCGCAGAAGTTGAAAAGGATAATGAATCACTTCGGAGAAGTGATGAGGTCTGGCGAGGATTAATGACTGAACAATACCTAGGAGCTAAGGAGAAGTTGGAAAGTATGCTTAGAGCTCAAAGGCCAATAACCATGAAAGAAGGACTTGGCTATACTCACGAAGCTTCCACTTCAACATCAAAAAACTCAGAAATGCTGGCTGATAGGTTCGTCAGAGGAAAGGTTCAGCCTACTGACTCAACACCTCAGGCGAAGAATAAACAGAAGATAGTTGCACCTCAGCTGAGCAACAAGAAGCAACTGACCAAAGGTTCCAGCCCCAGGACACCACGATCAAACTCAGGGGGAACCAAGAAGGTCAGGTGGGCAGAACAGTGCAAGGAACCACTGTATAAACATCCAGCTCAATATGGTTCGTACTACTATGAGCCCAGGGTCAGGAGGAATACAAAGCCTCAGAAGAAGAAAGCTCATGAACCCAAAGTCATCAGAAAGTCAATATCTCCAAGTCCTGCGGAGAAGAAAGCTGACAAGGTTCAGAAGAAGAAGTCTCAGACTTCTAAGGACCCTAGATAGATCTGGGTTCAGAAATCACCCACTAACATGTAAGGACCCAACTGAACCAAAGGGTACCTAAAAATGTTTCTGTTTTGTAGGTGCATAAGGACCCTTGGATTGTGGACAGTGCCTGCTCGAGACATGGTCCCATAATTGAGTTTGGTGACAACTCTAAAGGCTACACAAGGGGATACGGAACACTGAATATTGGGACTGCCTCAGTTCCAAGAGTAACATATGTTGAAGGACTTCAACATAATCTCCTTTCTGTCAGTCAATTCTATGACAATCTGAATAGAGGTATCTTTGACACTGGTTTCTGTGATATTGTTGATAAATCTACAGGGAAAACAGTGTTATCAAGTCCGCGGAGGAAGAATATATACGTTGCAAACTGGAAAACCGAAGAACATGAGGCTTGCTTACTCGCACAGACGAAATCCAGTGACAAGGCAGGATGGCTGTGGCACAAGAGACTCAGCCACCTGAACTTCAAGACTATGAACAAGCTAGCCAAGAACTCTAAAGTCAGAGGACTGCCCAACGAATCGTTTATCAAAGACAGGAATTGTGAGGCATGTTTGAAGGGAAAGCAGACAAAGAGTAGCAATCCACCTATTCCGTCACCTTCCACTGATGGAATCCTTCAGCTGCTACACATGGACTTATTCGGGCCAGTCTCTCTAGTGACTATAAGATGCAAGAAGTATGCCCTCATCGTTATTGACGACTACTCGAGATATACATGGGTCATCTTCATAGCCAACAAATCTGATGTCATGACTGAGTTGCCCAAACTACTAAAAAAGCTCAGTGTGGAAAAAGACATCAAGATACAGAGAATTCGCTCAGACAGAGGAACAAAATTTCTCAACTCAGTAGTTAAAGAGTACTGCGAAAAGGAGGGAATTAAGCACGAAACATCAGCAGCTCGCACCCCTCAGCAGAACGGACTTGCTGGACGCAAAAATAGAACACTTAAAGAAGAAGCAAGAACGCTCCTAGCAGACTCTGGACTACCCTCAAAGTTTTGGGCAGATGCTACTGACACAGCCTGCTATACTCAGAATCGCTCACTACTTACACAGCAACACATGAAGAGACCCTACGAATTATGGAAAGGGAGAATTCCTTCTATTTCTCATTTTCATATCTTTGGCTGTCCTTGCTTTATCCACAATAATGGGAAAGATCAGTTGAAGGTCTTTGATAGCAAATCTGATCAAGGAGTATTCTTAGGATACTCTCGAGTCACTAAAGCCTTCAGAGTCTTTAACTATCGGACCCTTTGCGTGGAGGAAAGCCCTCATGTTGTTTTTGATGAGTTTGTTACTGAAGACAGGAAAACTACAAAGACAAATACATAAGATGTCAGCAGCAAGCTACAGGATCTCGCACTAAACGACAAAGATGAAAAGATTCAGCATTATTGGGATGATGAGTCAGACGATGAAGAAATTCAGACTCAGCCAACAGGCGATGTAGCTGACCTGGTTGATTCTACTGAACAGAATCAACAACAAGTAACAACGGTCGATGAGGAAGCCCCAGTGGTAACTGAGACCTCTACTGAGAATATAAACTTAGGGGGAACAAATACTGTTCCTGAGCTAAATGCCCCTGAACCTGGAAACTCAGTAGATCCTAACCTTCTTACTGAACTACTGCAATCACAGAACAATATAACTGAAATGCCTAACACACCTACTGACTGTGCAGAAGTAGTATCAGAAGAAGAAGCCAGACTCAGACGTTCATGGCTCGACGCTCATTCTTCAGATCTTATTATAGGAGATCCATCAGCAACTATCAGGACAAGATCTAGACTAAGTCAAGGAGAAAGCTCACTTTATTCTTGTTTCTTATCTACAGAAGAACCTCAGTCAATAGAGGACGCACTCAACGATGCTGACTGGATCATCGCCATGCAAGAAGAGCTAAACCAGTTCGTTAGAAACGAAGTTTGGGAGCTTGTCGACAGACCCAGACATCAGCACGTGATTGGTACTAAGTGGGTCTTCAAGAACAAGCGTGATGAAAACAACGTCATTGTCAGAAATAAAGCTCGACTAGTTGCCAAGGGATCCTGTCAAGCAGAAGGAATCGACTTTGATGAAACGTTCGCTCCAGTCGCCAGATTGTAAGCCATTCGTCTATTCCTAGCTTACGCAACGCATCAAAGATTCAAAGTATATCAGATGGATGTAAAGTCAGCTTTTCTGAATGGCGTACTGAAGGAAGAAGTCTATGTGGAACAACCGCCCGGCTTTCGCGGGGGACATCAGTGTATAGACTCGGGAAAGCTCGTATGGGTTAAAACAAGTACCCAGGGCTCGGTACGATACCCTATCAGACTTTCTACTTCATAAAGGTTTTCAGAAGGGGACAGTAGATCGCACCCTGTTCAACATAAAGTCAAGAGATGACATCCTACTGGTGCAAATCTACGTAGACGACATAATTTTCGGTTGCAGAAACGTGAATATATGTCAACAATTCGAGAAAATAATGGAGGAGAAATTCGAGATGTCCATGATGGGAGAGATGAACTATTTCCTTGGATTTCAAGTCAAGTAATCACCTGAAGGAATTTTCATCAATCAAGCCAAATACACTCGAGATCTTCTCAAAAGATTCGGCTGCGACTCAAGCAAGCCAGTCAAAATCCCCATGAATACGAATTTCAAAATTGATCTAGATAAAGAGGGAGCTTCTGTTAACTCTACTGATTATAGAGCTATTATTGGTTCTTTATTATACTTAACAGCTAGCCGACCTGATATAACTTATGCTGTAGGTATATGTGCAAGATTTCAAGCGTATCCCAAGCGAAGTCATCTAGACTCAGCATAAAAGATTCTGCGATATCTAAAAGGAACACCTGACGCAGGGTTATGGTATCCTGCTGATGATAAACTAATGCGACGAGTTATTCGATGCGATTGTGCAGGATGCAGGATAGATCGAAAGTCAACTTCTGGAACGTGTCAGTTCCTAGGCAGCAAGCTAATATCTTGGTTTTCAAAGAAACAGCATTCAGTGGCAAGTTATCTAGACTCAGCATAGAAGATTATGCGATATCTAAAAGGAACACCTGACGCAGGATTATGGTATCCTGCTGGTGATAATCTAATACTGACAGGTTATTCTGATGCTGATTATGCAGGATGCAGGATAGATCGAAAGTCAACTTCTGGAACGTGTCAGTTCCTAGGCAGCAAACTAATATCTTGGTTTTCAAAGAAATAGCATTCAGTAGGCAACGTCCACTACTGAAGCTGAGTACATGGCTGCTGAAAGTTGTTGTGCCCAGATCATTTGGCTTCGACAACAACTGCGAGATTATGGTATATCTTAGGATGAAGTGCCCATCTACTGTGACTCCACAAGTGCTATTGCTATAACTCAGAATCCAGTTCTCCATACGAGATGCAAGCACGTGGATATTCGACATCACCTCATCAGAGACCATGTCGAGAAGAAGGATATCAGAATGGAGAAAATCCATACTGACAAGCAAAGGGCAGATATACTGACCAAACCACTAGCTGAGAAGAGATTTAGAGAATTATCAATTGAGCTAGGTCTATTGGAACCTACTGAGTAGAGTCAGTAGAAGAAATCAGTATGTACAATGATTCAGTCGGGAGAATCAAACTGTACACAGTAAGGGGGAATGTGGTCATCAGCACATCAACTGTCCTCCTAAGTCTTAACGGTAACCAGCTGATCGTAAAAGTTCAGCTGAAGAGGTTTGCGTAGTTTTATATACTTAATTTTATCAGACGCATGCTCGCATTTATTATATCAGTCGCTTGCACTCAGTAGCTAATGAACATTTATTTCCCGCCATTAATCATTTAAGGTTTAAGTCAGTAGGAAACCGTTTTCATTTAAAAGGCTTAGACTTTAATGCTGCCTGTAGCGCATTTAATGCATGTCTTCTCAACTTACCTTACTGCGCATATGCCTATGTAGGTCTAGGTTAGAGGCGGCTTGTGTAATCATTCCTTTTATAACATCAAATCTCAGCCGTCATTTTAAAAACGAGATTAAGTTTCAGCCGTTCGATCAAAACCGCATGATATGCAAATCTCATAAAATCTCACGCTTACATCTCTAACTGCATCTGTTCGCCATTTTCACATTTCAAGAGCTTTTGCATTCAGTTTTCTTTCAAACTCCTGTGTTCTTAAAACTGCTCTGCATTATTTCCAAGCTCACCAGTATTCGATATTCATGGCGACGGTAATGACCCCACCGCAAATCGATGATATCATCAAGTCTCAAATACAGTTCGAGCCCACGATGGCGCTATACCAAGCTGATCTTCTATATCTTGAGTCCGTCTTCACGGCTCTCAAAACATCCGGACTGGAGCTTCTTGTCTCGAAGCAACCCAGAGCATATTTGCCCAGACAAGTTGCAGAAGTTTATTACAACTGGAGAACCCTAGAAGATACAGGGGTGGAGGAATCCAGTTTCTCATATATGAATGAAGTTGTCCCTTAATCTTGGGATGCCAGTGAACACGTCATCAATATCAGAAACGCTGTGGAGCTGACCTTTGATCTCCCAGCGCGCGGAGTCTCTCCAAGTGGATATAAGGAGAAGGAAATTAACTCCTATGTCCAGAAGTTCTGTGGCAGGGACGACGTAGTCTTCAAGATAGCTCTGCCGAAGAATTTGCTGCTACCAGAGTACCGAGGGCTAGCGTATATTGTTTTCCACATTCTTACGAGCTCAGCCGGTTCATATGATCAGCTATCCAAGCCCCGCATACAACTGATGATGATAATAGATGATGGAGTTAGATTTAACTGGACTGACTACTATGTAGCCGAGCTTAAAGCTCAGGGTCAGAAGTTCGCAGCAACGCCCACTGGTGAGAGAAGACTTATAAGTGTGGGAAAGCTGTTGTACGGGACAAAGTTGTCCGTACTAATCGAAGAATCAGTATCAGATCGCTCAACCTTTGTTGATGCGAGATACTTCGACAGCAAGCTCATAAAGTTCAAGACAAGAGTCGCTGCTGAGAAATCCATCGGGCGAGGGCCGCCTGAGCAGAAAAGAGTCACTTCCGCCTTCCCCCCTCGCGCCGACCCGCCTAAGAGGAAGAGGCTCAGTAAGACTGGACCTTCTGAGGTTCCAGCAAAACCTGCCTCTCCTCCACCCACTTAGGAGGAACCCATTCTAGACGCGGACACCGGCATTGAAGGTGCCATGTTGAAGGAGAAAGTCCAGCGGATCAGCTCCGAAGAGACTCAGTCGGACACTGGAGTACCGACTGAGGAAACCTCCTCAGAGTGGACAACCATGCATTCCACCCGTCTCCGAGCCACAGGAGAAGTTAGTGCTCAGATCCTTGAGATCGCTGAGCATGAGGATTTGGTGGATATTGCCATAAGGGCTAGGACACAGATGCTGCTGAGATTCCTTAGCTGGGATATCCTTGAAGATCTGATCAGGACTCGGTCGGCTCCGTCCCTACTTACCAAAGAGCGAGCTTGCAATCGCAATAGGGTTCGGGGAACCAGTGATCTAGCCTCCTTCGAGGATCTCGCGTCTTTGCAATGCTTTATCTCTTAAGCTTGCGATCCTCAGCACCAGACAACAGCCCTTCGCCTCCATCGCATCATGACGACAACAACGATAACAATGATGATGACGAAATGGATCAGGCGCCACCCAAGGATGCAGATTTGGGAGGATCTGCTGAGGGTAACACTCCCTGCGAATAGGGCCGATCACCACCACCCTCCACATTAGGTGATGCCCCAGTTGCCCCGAAGCCGAGTCGAGCACAACAGATCGCGACATCTGAGTAGAGGCTCAGAACCAGCAGTTATTAGATCAAACCTATAGGTTTCGTGACCTCTAAGTCAGTCAACAAAGCCATCCGGCGGCAGGGAGACAAGAATCGTCTCCTTGCAAAAGACGTTCATCTCAAATGGGCTCAGTACACTAAGGCCCAGACTGAGAAAGTTGACCGACTCGCTCAAGGGATGCAGAAGGTCTCCGAAACTCCTACTCCTGTCAACATTCAGGAGGTAGTTGAGACCGCCCTTGCAGCTCAGAAGGCGGACTTAGCCGCTCAGAGTCAGCAGCTCCTAATCTCTCAGTAGAAGTCATTCTCTGAGCAACTGACTCAGGGCCTTGCGGCAGTCCAAGCCACCATGGACGAAAGGAATAGAGTGGCCTTCTCCAGCCTTCAGAAAGCCTTACAACAACAGGCGGAGGCCCTCAAAGAAATTCAGAAGGAGATGACAGAATCTCATGATCAAGTCCCAGAAGTCCAAACAACAACTACTGTGACTGAGCCAGCAACTGCTTCATCAGCTCAGCACATCGAAGAAATTGCTCAATTTCTCGATCAGGAGGACAAACCACTGCCACCGCAAAGGCCGGGGAAGGAGATTACAACTGAAGCCACTCCTCCGTCTTCCTCGACGCTTAAGTTTAAATCCAAAGCGGAGCAGGAGGCGTTCGATCAGCGAGTTGATCAGAAGCTGCAAGATCAACTGAACTACGAGCAGCAACTCGAGGCAGAAATTAAAAAGGCAAAGAAGCCCAGGAAGCCTGTTGGAAAAATTGCCAAAGAAAAAGCCAAGAAGCTCCTGGATGAAGAGAAGAGAAAAGCTCAGGAGGAGCTGGCTAAAGCTTCTGCCACTGAAGTCCTACCCTTGGCTCAGAGTACTGATAGTCCTACTCTTACACCTGAACAAGAGGCCGAGGACAGAGCCACCTGGGAGGCCACACTGAAGGGATTAAATCTCCGAAGAGGAGATGCTAGATTAGCGGGTCTCAGAGAGAAGAAGAGATTGGCCGACCTGGCTAAGATCATTGAACTGACAAATAAGATAGCCAGCGAGCTAGTAGTGGATTGGAAAAGGCAGATCCCGAGGTCTTCTAAGTATTATAGGAGAGGAGCGCCCAGAGCACCTTATATTAAGAAAGTTCCTACTCCTCATGTAGACAGATGGGTGCCAACAGAGCTGAATGAGCAATGGGAGGAACTTAAGGAGGAATTTATCAAGGGATACTATGTGTGGGG